>RYFJ01002070.1:0-213279 GCA_003991445.1 Oryza meyeriana var. granulata
CAAGCTCGCTGGTAGAAATCGCAGATGTGGTTTTCTCCGCTAGTGAATTGTATTGATCGAGTGATAATACAAGTCTCACGTTGCGAAGCTTATGGAGTTTCTCTCGGGGCGGTTGCCTATTCAGCACGAATGACTTACTTAGCTTCCCGAAATGTATATCGAGTGATAAACAAGGTCCCGGGCCACTATATACCTGATACACGATCGAGACACGTACAGGTTCTATTGCCTAATAACAGAAAACGCTAACAAATCCTGACCGCGACACAAGGTCAGGTTTCCCTAATATAAATAACTTGCCTAATTTAATAGTACAGTAAAATAATACTAAACAAATATACAACGGTCTTCACAGCTCCCTTTGGCATCGTCTCTTCTGGATCAATTCCCGCCAGTTGACTGCAATTTCCCCTTTGACCGAATCTAACACAGGGCCTTACCAAATTTGGCGTAACAGATATAAAACATCGACAGTTGGTGCGCAGGTAGGCTTCGTTGAGATCATTGTCATCAAGCCCGATGGATCCAACATAGAGTTGACGCATCAAGTTCTTACCTGGGCAAACAATCAGCTTCAGGAGCCTCGACTTCGTTGCCGACAAACTCGGCGACCTCACCTTGTCCGACTCGGTTTCAACCCGATCGGCCAGGAACCAGCAATCAGCACCTGGTTGGCCTACTCAAACTCCGCGGCAGTTTTCAACATCCTGTTTTGGCAACACCAAAGATCTACAAGTTCTGGGACAACTCTCTATCCAGATATTTGACTCGGATTTGGCTCCGAGACGATGAGATGGTCCAGGAGGACGAGATTGTCATTTCCACTCGGACTTGACAAGCCGCAACATCTTGCAAACAATTCAATCTGATGCGGCAGACTCAATCCTTTGGAATTCGACTCGGATACGGCTTAGAGCCGCTCGAGATAGGGTCCAGGGAGGTTGGGGTCATCATCACACCGCTAAACTACTCCGAATCCGACTCCTAGTCGAACAGCAGCTTAGAAAGCTTTTCTCCACCACGTGAGGTCTTCATGGCGTTAAAGGGATCAACTCCAACACAAGATGCATGCTGACTACGATCACAGGAGGAGGAGGCTCGCCAACTGTTGAGCAGCAGGAGGACGCATGACGCTTGCAAGCCGAGAGTGATGCTCGCAATGACAACTTGTGCAAGGCTGGACGGACTGCTCAAGCAAGATATCCTCAAAGCCTAGTTGGCGACATGAATCCTTCGTGACCCCACAATAGAATGCGTGCTGCTCCACATTACTTGACACCTTGTTAGTTCGGGCCCAACCACCTAGGCCACCCCGACAATCACGAGGATCAAAGCAATGATCACCGCTGCGGCTTGTCAGCAGCGACAACAATCTGGAGACACTTTTACTGTCAAACAAGATGGCTTCAGACACGGTGGTTTCATTTGCTTCAGCACAACACCGAGCAGCTGGCTCTGGTCAGCATCACTCGGAGTCACGACATACGTCATAGCGGCAATCCGAGTAACGATCGACGGTGGCATCATCATGACGACTGCGGCGATAACCAGGATGCCCGAGGACAACTACGACGGGATCTCCGCCACGATATTAACGCTCGACGCTGAGAACGCGATGGGGATGAGCACCGCCGACTAGAAGATGAGCATGAGCGCCGCCGACTAGAAGATGAGCATAAGCGCTTTGGTCTCACCACGAGCGGTTATCACCGCAGTCGGACCGAATCCCCTACTCAGATGAAGGAGTTTCAGGTTCACCCACGAACTACAATAAGTCGACTAGCATCTGGCTTCAGCTGACTGGAATAGAGAGTACGATGGAAGACCAACCGGGATCCTGGCTCATAGTTTACACCTTCGAATCCATGCGGCCGGAGGCGATCACAAGGCCATGGCTACTACCAGTCCCAGTCACCTTGGCTGACTCAGCGAGACATGGCTAACAGGGCTTCACAGGCGGTCAATCGGCTCCTAGGAAGAATTCCGTGAGTGTTTCATCGGAAATTTCTAGGGAACGTATGAGAGGCCATCTTCTGAGTACGATTATATCAGTGCACAAAGGAAGACGAGTCTTCGTGATTTCATCAAGCGTTTTTCTGAGAAAAGAAACTCAATACCTAAAATCAAGGACGAGGTCACCATCGCCGCCTTCCGCAAGGGAGTCAGAGACGCGTCGTTCATCACCAAGTTCACTCGGAAGCCACCCAACTCCATCAAAGCTCTCTTCGAGATGGCCAATAAATATGCTATTTCAACGAGCAGTGGCAGAGGCACTGATGACAAGCCCGACAGAAGAGTGATGGGAGACGGACGACGCGGCCCTATCCAAGCATGGGAACCGCAAGCGAAAATCTGAGGGCTCATTGCGGCAGTCAATCGCAACCATCCTCGACCTCTCTAGAACAAAGATTATCAGAACGACAAGTGACATGCTCGGGGGCTCAAAAGCTCAATCGCAAGGATGGCATCCCACTTTCCCAATTCTGTGCATCTCGAACAGCCTAAGTATAAAGGAGGATCTTTGTCTATACATATTTCACCTTTATATGATATTCTCATTAAATGGGCCAGGAGGCAACTTCACTTCCTATGAGTTTGGACTCGGAGATGGCTTAGTGCCATCGGATCGATCTAGGGGAACTGAGATCAATCAATTCCTCACTCGGCTCGCCAATGCGCAAGCTTACACTAATAGTGTACATACTGTGCATTTTCTGTTTTTGCTCTTAATGATTGCAAAAGTACTTGAGTAGCATAAATTTTGATCTGTGAAGCTTTGCTCCATGAAAGACGGACTCAAGTCACCCAAAACACGTGTCTGGGAAAGAGCTATGAGCCAACTCTCGACACTCGGGGGCTATGACTAGTCGAGCAGAGTGTTTAAACGTAAGGGGTCAACTGCTCGGGGAAATTCATATCAATAAGAGAGGAAACATATTTTACATCTATTGTAAAATACATAAATTTTCTTTGGGTGATTGTTTTCTTCATCAGATGCTACTCATTCGATATGTTTATAATACATGGCCAGTTCCGGATACACGTAACAGAAACACATGGTTACGAGCCTATCTCCTACGCTCGGGGGCTGGACCAGTCTGCCATGATACACTTGGAGTGCGACACTTCAAGAATCACTCAGAATGCTCCATGAGGGCTATTGACCGAGTATTTGCGCCAGTCGGGACACATATGTCACCTTTACCTTGGTACGCCTGATGGAGGCCAATAACCGACCTTCGGCACCAGTCGGGGCTTGGGTATCACTCTGTTAGATAGGGTACGCCCCATGAGGGTCACCAGTCGAATCCTATGCTAATGCGAGGTTCGGGTACCTTATTTGGTCACAACTCTGCTGGGTAGGGTACGCCTCATGAGGGTCGCCAGCCGAATCCTATGCTAATACGAGGTTAAGGTACCTTATTTGGCTACCATTTTGCCAGGTTGGGTATGCCCCAAGAGGGTCACCAGCCGAATCTTGCGCTAGCGCAACATTCAGGTACCTATTTGGTCAAAACAGGGAAACAAGCAACTACTGGAGTTTTCAGTCGGAGGTAGCACCAAACCCAGAATCTACGGAGGTGCTCATCATTATTCAAGACTGGAAGACCCTAATCATTTGATTCTTATTGGAAGACGAACTTTCTAAAGATCGCAACAAAGCTGAGTAAGTCGAGCAACGGAAAAAAAGCTTTATCATAGTCAGAGAAGACCTATATCGTCAAAGCGCATCCGAAGTTCTCATGCACTGCGTCACACCCGAGGAGGGCAAGTAGATCCTACAATCCATCCACTCAGGCATCTATGGCAACCATGCTGCATCCAAAGCGTAAGTCAGAAAGGCTTGCTGACAAGGATTTCTTTGGCCGATTGCAGTTACCGATGCTGAAGCACTCGTCCTGTCATGCAAGGGATGTCTTTTTCGCTCGGCAAACTTACCTACCAGCATAGGAGCTGCAGACAATCCCAATTTTGTGGCCCTTCGTAGTCTAGGGGCTCAACATAGTCGGACCATTCAAGAAAGTGCCAGGAAGGTTTACACATGTTTTCGTCGCAGTGAACAAATTCACAAAGTGGATTGAGGGCAGACCTGTTACTACCATTACTGTGGTCTGGGAAAAAGACTTCATACTGAGTATAATCTACAGATCTGGAGTCCCCAATCGCATCATTACGGGCAACACGTTCAGTTCACGGGTGGCATATTCAAAGATTTTTGCGACGATTTCAGCATTAAAATCTGCTACGCTCTGGTTGCACACCCCCAAAGCAATGGGCGGGTTGAGCAATGATCAAAATCTCCAGATTTTATAGGGCTACGCTAGGTAGGTTAGTTTGGGCCGGCTTATTTGGTAATAGGCCAAAGATATGAGTTCTTAAATAGCATGCCCTATTGGGTCGCCCATTGGTTGCGTTAAAATCGTGATGCAGGTACTATTTTACAAGAACCGATTAAATAACCAGATACGCTTATGCTAAGCCTACAGCTGGGTGTATACATTCGGGTATCTTGATTATTTTAAGGTATTGAGGATATATCCTTATAAGGATCAATAGCTGGTCTCTATTAAAATTGGGGATGCAGGTATCTCTGAAGTACACCTCATCACACATTGGATTTACTCTATAGTGATACTCGGCTTACATGCTTAGCCAATTTGTCTTAAGCAAAATTTCCAGCTAATATATGGCTGAAGAGTCCAATTTCTGAGAAACATATCACTCGGGAAAGACTTAAAGGTTAAAAATCTTTGACTTTATGTTTAATTGTTCCTAATTAAGCACAAAGTCGGGGGGCTACACATAATAGGTGCGCCTATTCGGCACACACTATTCATCTATTTCCATGAAGCCCTTCATAGCCTCGTTGCCAGCTGTCCATGAGGGTTGAGGAGAAGAAGCACTCGGACAAAGAGTACTCGAGAACAAGGCACTTGGGATTTCTCCATCGTGGAGGACGAGCACTTGGCTTGAGCTGTGACTCGACTATGAAGGTCTCGGGGGCTACTGTGGAGGCCATGGGCCTTGGGTACCTCAAGGAAGGCAATTACGGCCACTCGGACAGAGAGTGGGCCGGTCCCTATAATTGGAGATAGAGTAGGACTCGGCTTCATATTACCTTGCATGGCAAGGAGAGAGATATTGTCACGCCCTGAAAATCGCTTTAATTAAAAATTATTTTTGGGTAAATGGAAATACAAGAATATGCTAAAAAAATTTTTGTTTGAGAAACGTGTTTGAATAAAATTTTGAAATTTCCAATATTAAAAATCCTAAGTTGAAAATTTTAAATAAATGCTTGGATGCTTTTATATTCCCAGGGTTTTTGTCGGAATATTTTAAGCGTTTAAGTATTTATGATGATAAACTCTATCTTTTTCGTGGTGGCATTTATTTCTGGTAAATTTCCCACGATTTAATAAACTCTCTGAAATTTTCTCGGAATTTTCGGAGCTCCAGAATTAATTTTAATGGGACAAAGATCATTTCTATAATTAGATAAATATAAATAAAATCCCTGTCTTTTCCCCTGTTCGGGTCGTTCCGGTTTAGTCCTTTGAAGTCTCCCCATTCATCGTGAACTTTGACTCCCTTTTCTTCTAGGGTTTTGTGTCGCTCCCGGAACCCTAAAACCTCCTCGACGTTCCGATTATCAAAATATACCGATATTTCGAGCGATCGAATATCTCCTAAACTATTCCTTCCCCCGTTCTCGACTCTCAAAATATTCGCCATATTTTGGATGTTCATTTATTCAGTTTCCTGAACTCCGTGAAATATATTCATCGAATATCCTAATTTCTCGTTCGACGCAAAATACCCTCTATTTTTCCCAAGTTCCTGATTCCGTAAATATTCCTAATTTTTCCTGATATCGAAATATTCCTGCTAACTCCTTCCAATATTCTAGAAATTCCCGAAATATTCTTATGCTTGGAGGATTCCAAAAATTCCGTTGAATCTCCTCGATTCCAAAGAAATATTTTGACCTCCAAAATTGTTTCGACGTTTTTGATTTTCCCAAATATATATGTACGCCAACGTTTGCGACCCTCCAAAATTCCGAACAATTTCCTAATCTCCAATATTCTTGATACCTCTTGAAATTCTAAAATATAAATTCTAAATTTAGAGAATTTTCAGAAAAATCTCCACCTTTCCTCCTCTTCTCTTTTCCTTTTTGTTCCAATTTTCCCCTTTCCCCTGTTATTTTTCTCTCCTTCTTCTGATTTCCTCCCTCCTGTTCTTTCTTCTTTGCTTCTCCTCTCTCTCTCTCGGCCGGCCCCTGCCCCGACAGCTTCCCCGGCCGGCCTGCGCCAGCCCACGTCGCCCGGCCTTCGCTGCCCTGCAACCGCTGTGCGCCGCCCCGGACCCGGTCCGCACCCCACGCTCCCACGCCTGCCGCGTTTCTCGGCACATCGCGCCCACGTCGCCATGACGACCGCGCCTCCTCCCTCCTGTAAATAGCGACGCCGCCGCCCTTCTGCTCCACACGCCCGAAGCCGCCGCCACCTGGCCTCGCCGCCGACGCCCGTGCCTCCTCCCCACCCCACTGTCGCGTCACCGTCGCCTGCGCCACCTCGCCGGTGCCGCCGCCCCATCCAGCGCCGTCCCGAGCCGCGCCGGGTTGCCGCGACCCCACCACCGCCTCCGCCGCATCGAGCAGCGCCTCGGCGTACCCCTCCTCGAAGCCAACCGCCGCCGGAGCGCTGCCGTCGTCTTCAACCCGAGGAGCTCGCCGTCCCCTCCTCGCTGCCGTCGCCTGCGCCTCCTCGCCACCCCGTGCGCCGTCGCCTGCCTCTGTTGCCTCGCGCCGCCCTGCGGTCACCAGCGCCGTCGCCTCTTCTACTCCCCGAGCCCGAAGCCGCCACCGCCGGCTTCGCCCGCCGTCGCCTGCTCGCCCTGGCCGCCACCGCCCCGTGCGCCGTCGCTGGAAGGCCTCGAGCCGCCGTCGGCGTCATCGTTTTCGCCGCCGTGGGTGAGTTCCATCGGTGCCTCTGTCCCTCTCCTCTTGCTTAGCGCCGGCGTCGTCGCCGTCGTCCACATCCAGCGCCGCTGCCCCTCTGCTGGCAGCAGCCACCGTGCCCTGCTCTAGAAGCCGTGCCGCTGCCTCGCGCGCCCAGCAAACCGAGCTGCATCCTTGCTCCACACTACCACCGCCCTCGCCTCAGACCGTCGCCGCCGTCGTCCTGTTCCCCAGGCCGTCGCCGGACGACGTCGTCCTCTGCGCTCACGCCGCCGCTGGTGAGCCACGGACGAAGTTCCTCCCCTGCTCGTCGTCGTCGTCTTTTCTCCGCCAGCTTCACCGCCTGCCACCGTTGGACCAGCGCCGCCACCTCTCTTCCTGTCCGTCGCCGCCATCTGTCGTCACCCCGTGCCGCCGCCGGTGAGCATCCAACCCATGCCCCAATGCTGCCCCTCTGCTAGCGCCGCCGCCGGCGAATCGCGCCGCTGCCCCTCTGCTAGCGCCACCGCCGCGGGCTAGCTGCCAAGCTCGCCTCGCATCCCCTGCGCTGCCGCTGTCATGTTCCCTTGTGTCGCCGTCCATTGTCGACTTCCTTTGCCCCGCCATCCTTGGCCGCTGCTGATTTGCCGTGGTGGCTGAACTCCTCTGCGCCAAGGATGGGCACCGTTCCTGCCCACACCGGTTGGGAGCCCTGATAGGCTGGCCCTTGGCATCTTCTTCTTTGGCTGTCAAGTGGGCCCAGCGGCAATCCTCTTTTCTCAGTATGATGTGCGGGACCTGGCTTATTGCCTCCCTGATGACACAAATAGATGGGTCCACCTGTATAATCCCGAGAAATCCTTGGCGCATCAGATTTTCCCGATCTAATCCAAGCCATCAGATTTCTCGAAATCTTAGATCTGCACCACCTCAGCCCTAAGGACACATGCCACCACGTCGTCTCTCAGCTACCACCTTAACATTGTATCTACGTGTGCTGCCACGTCATCGACCCACCACCTCTCTTTATATCTCGGTCCATGGACTAATTCCACAGTGAACCAAGTCATTGACCGGCGGATCCCACTTATTTATCCATTCAAAAATAATTCTTTTAATTTAATTTCAAGGGAATATTCCCGAGAATATTCCTTTTCCAAGTTCTTTTTGGCTTTTGTCTGAATTAAATTTTCGGAAACCATATCTTTTCTGTCTGAACTCCGAATTGATCCGTTCTTCTTCCTAAATTCATCTAAAATCATGCTTTACTTGTTTATGTATTTTTATGTACTGTTTATTTAGAGTTTGTTAGGGTTTTTATCGTTTTACGTGTAGTCACGTATAATTGCCGTTTCGAAGGACTGCGGAGTCTATGGAAGAGTTCGGAAGAGCAATCAAAGATGTTTTGTCGCAAGGCATGTCACACATTCATCCTTGAGCATGTTGAACCTATTTTGTGAAATATTTTATGATTTATAAATAAATTGCATGTTTTGCCAATTCCATGGAATATGGGACAACCTACCCGTTTGCTTGAAACCCAGTTTATTTGTTATCCATTTCTTGATAACTTTGGGTGATAATTTGACTAGCTTATGTCTCATTCGGTGGCACAGCTAGAGATAGGACCTGCTTAGCCATGCTTAGTACCACTAGATCACTAAAGGGATAATCACATTATTTCTATTTTTTTGGTAACCTGATGAGCCATGTGCTTGAGATGTTTGACCATGGTAATTGGTCGTAACTAATCAACTAAAATGTGACTCAAATGGTGGGCTGTGGGTGCATGGTTTTGCATGTTGCACCCATGGCAATTAAGGACCGGTTCACGGGACCCCCTTGGGCAGATTCTCGTATTTTCCACAAGCCAGCGTGGACAACGGCTGGACTTGTAGCGTCTCTTCTCCCTCTCCTAGGCACTGAAGATGAGGGTGGGCGTGATGAAGTTGGGTCGGCCCGGGGTAGGGTTGATCGGCTTCTGGATCCATCGTGGCGCAAGGGGGGTAGCCTGGCCAATATGGGGTGTCCTGTTGGTAGGTGCAACCTCAGCGTGGTGTGGATGGTTTGGGAGAGGTTGCATGAGCGGTCCTATCACATCCTCTTATGGGGTATCGTGGTGATGCAACGGCACACGGAAATGTGTGTGAGGCTGTGTGTCGATGTTTTACACCGGCAATATGAATATGGGGCTACTCGGTGGATGGAAACTCGGTAGATTGCAAAGGAACACAAAGGGATTTTATACTGGTTCAGGCCCTCAGGAGAGGTAATACCCTATGTCCAGTTATGGTGTATTTCCTTTGAGGATGTGTGATGGCAATTCTGGTGAATCGTCGTCCCTTGCCCTCAGGGGGCGCCTTGCCTCCCCTTATATACTGGGGGGCAGGGTTATAAGGTAGGAGTCCCAACCGGATTACGGCCAAGGGATCTCCTCTTAGAGATATAACGCACCCAACTAGGACTATGTTTTTGTTATCGTACAAGGCAAAGTCTATCGAGTGTTGCTATATCCCTAATTACAAGGCTAGGCCCATCCTCTATCTGAGTGGCCCATATACTTGTCATGAGGTACCCGGGGCCCATGGCCTTCACAGTAGCCCCTGAGACCTTCATAGTTGAGTCACAACTGATACCGAGTGCTCATCCTCCACGGTAAAGATTGCCCGAGTGCATTGCTTCCGAGTACTCTTTGTCTGAGTGCTTCTTCTTCCCGAGTCCTACTTCATGTCAGCTGGCAGCGAGGCTATGAAGGGCTTCATGTAGATGTATGAATAGTGTGCACTGAATAGGCACACCTATTAGGTGTAGCCCCCGACTTTGTGCTTAATTGTGGGAACAATTAAACATAAAGTCAAAGATCTTTAACCTTGTAGTCTTATACCGAGTAATGTACTACTGGTAATGTGAAATTCTTCGGTATCATGTCAACCGGAATAAGTTTATAGTCTTTCCCGAGTAGTATACTACCGGTATATGAGACTCATTGGCATCATGTCAGCCGGAATGATTGTTTATAGTCTTGCCGAGTAGCATGCCACTCGTATATGGGACTCTTCAGCTTCATGTCAGCTGGAAAAGGGCGTTTATAGTCTTTCCCGAGTGGCGTCCCACTCGAAAGTTAGACTCCTCAGCATCATGTCAGCTGGAAAGAATATTTAAAGTCTCTCCCGAGTAGTACACTACTCGAAAGTTAGACTCTTCAGCATCATGTCGGCTGGAATAATGTTGCTCATGGCAACTGGTGGCCAAGCATGTAGGCCGAGTACCACTTTATAAAAATAAATCCATTGCGTGGTCAGGTGTACTCGAGAAAGATACCTGCATCCCCAATTTTAATTGAGAAAGACACAGCCTGCAAGCGGCCCATATCGAGCGTGCTACTGTAGAAACTCATATCTTGGGGCCTACTACCGAATAAGCCGGCCTAAATCGACCCACCCAATGTAGGCTCTATAAAATCAACATCCCTCGCATGTCAGGATGAGTTTTTTGGTGTCAGTAACCGCAATTAGCCAAAGAAATCCTTATCCGCAAGCCTTTCCAACTTATGTTCTGGATGTAGCCTGGTTGCCACAGAAACCTAAGTAGGTATATTGCAGGATCTGCTTGCCCTCCTCAGGTGTGACGCGGTGCATGAGAACTCCGGATGCGCTTTGACGACGTAAGTCTTCTCTGACTTGAGTAAAGCCGAATAAGGTACCTGAACCTTGCGTTAACACAGGGTTCGGCTGGCGACCCTCATGGGGCATACCATATCCAACAGAGTTATAGCCAAATAAGGTACCCGAACCTTGCATTAGCATAGGATTCGGCTAGCGACCCTCATGGGGCGTACTCGATCTGACAGAGTTGTGACCAAATAAGGTACCCAAACCTAGCATTAGCATAGGATTCGGCTGGCGACCTTCATGGGGCATACCCTACTTAGCCGAGTAGTACACGAGCCCCGACTGATGCCGGAGGTCGGTTATATTAGCCGAATAAGGTACCCGAACCTTGCATTAGCATAGGATTCAGCTAGCGACCCTCATGGGGTGTACCCAACTCAGCGGAGTTGTGACCGAATAAGGTACCCGAACCTAGCGTTAGCGTAGGATTCGGCTGACGACCCTCATGGGACGTACCTCACCCAGCCAAGTGGTAACCGAGCTCCGACTGGCGCCAGAGGTCAGTTGTTAGCCCACATGGAGAGTAGCCGAGGAAGATGACGTCCCGATTGACGTAAGTACTCGGTCAGTAACCCTCATGGAGCATTCCGAGCGTATCTTGGCAGACTGGTCTAGCCCCCGAGCGTAGGAGATAGGCTCGTAGCCCTGAGTTCCTGTCACGCGTGTCCGGAGCTGGGCCTGCAATATAAACATATCGGATGAGTAGCATCTGATGATGAAAACAATCACCCGAATAAAATATATTTTACAATATATGTAAACACATGTTCTTTCCCTTTTTGATATTAATTTCCCCGAGTAGTTGACCCCTTACGTTTAAGCACTCTGCCTGACTAATTATAGTCCCCTAGCGTCGGGAGTTGGCTCATGGCTCTTTCCCAGACACGCGTTTTGGGTGACTTGAATTCGTCTTTCATGGAGCAAAGTTTCACGGATTAGGGTTTATGCTACTCGAATACTTTTGCAATCATTTAAGAGCAAAAACAGAAAAAAAAGGTACAGCTTGTACACCTATTAGGTGTAATCGGCTGTGGTATTGGCAAGGCCGAGTGAAGAAATATTTATCAGGAAGCGACTTAGCTGTTCAGTATTTTGGAGTGGGGATGCCATCCTTACGTTTGGGCCTTTGAGCCCCCGAGCATGTCACTTGTTGTTCTGATAATCTTTAGTTATTGAAGGTTAGAGACAGTTGTGACCGACTGCCACAATGAAGCCGTCTGACTTGCCTTTGCGATTCCCAGCTTTAGTCGGGACCGCATCATCGGTGCCCTCCTGCTTCTTCTGTCAGGGTGCCTTCTTGTCATCGAGGGCCTTAGCAATAGCATCGGCCAAGTCGGCGTACTTGTTTGCCATGTCGAATAAAGCGGGAGGCTTCCGAGTGAATTTAGCGATGAACGAGGTGTCTTTGACTCCGTTTCGAAAGGCGGCGATGACGACCTCGTCCCTGATCATTGGGATTGAATTCTTCTTCTCAGAGAACCTCTTGATGAAGTCATGAAGAGACTCGTTCTTCCTTTGATGCAACTGATACAGGTCATGTTCGGAAGATGGCCTTTCGTATGTTCCCTGGAAGTTGGCGATGAAGCTTTCCTGGAGTTCTCCCCAGGAGCTGATTGACCTCTTTGGGAGTCCTGTTACCCATGTCCTCGCTGAGTCGGCTAGAGCGACTGGGATGTAGTTAGCCATAACCTTGTGATCTCCTCCAGCTGCTCAGATTGCCAGAGTGTAGACTGTGAGCCAGGACTCAGGGTTGGTCTTCCCGTCGTATTTTTCGATCCCAGTGGGTTTGGAGCCTGTTGGCCAGTCAACTTGTTGAAGCTTGTGGGTGAAGGCTGGCACTCCATCTTCATGAGGACTCCGACTCCGACTACGGCGGCGAAACCGCTCATGGTGGAAGCCGAAGCGCTCGTTCTCGTCTTCCAGTCGGCATTGTTCGTCTTCCTCGTGTTCGCAGCACCGAGCGTTGATGTCTTGCCGAAGATCACGTCGTAGTCGGCCTCGGAGGTCCTGGTTGTCCCAATGGTCTCTTTGACGCCGCCGTTTGTTGTTGGGGTCGCCAAGTGATGTCTGGCGTGACTCCGTGCGCAGCTGACTGAAGCTGGCCGCCTGGCGTTGTGTTGAGGCGGATGAGACTGCCGCTGGGGAAACCGACCGACTGGTCGGTGTGAGGGTGTTACCCGACTGTTGGTGCTGCTGACATGCAGCAGCGGTGATCATTGCTTTGATTCTTACGATAGTCGGGGTGGCCAGATGATCAGGCCCAAACTGGAGTGTGTCCAGTAGGGTTGCAGCGGCCACGATGTTCTGTTGAGGAGTAGCGAAGACATCGTGGTCGCCGACTTGGGTTTGGAGGATTTTTTGCTGAGCCGTCCGCCCAGCCCTGCACAGGTCGTCGTTGCGGGCGTGCAGGCGTCTTGCTTCTTCCTCTTGTTGTTCTCGCAGTCGGCAGGCCTCGTGTTGACACCGAAAATCACTAGCAGCGTCGAGAACGAGCTGAGGATCTGGTTCAGTACACTAGACACGCGAAGGGCTGGGAGATCTGCTTAGCTCTAGTGCAGATCCTAAATTTGAGGTTCGTGGGCGTGCCAGTCAATTTGACCCAGCAATTGATAAGGAGATAGAAAAAAGTTAGATCATTGATCCAATCGGCCAACAAGCCGATACAGACTCCTTCCAGCCGATTGCTGATGGCACTTGTACATCGGCTAGAGAACCGATAATATAAAAAGATAGAAAACCAGCCGACTTCCCTCGAGCCGACTGCCTGACTACCGACAGCACTTGTGTATCGGCTAGGAAACCGATAACGATGTAAATAAATAAATCAGCCGACTACCAATAGAACATGTACATCGGCTGGAAAGCCGATGATAGTGTAGATAATCAAAATAATAATCAAGACAATGCAGTCGGCTTTATCTAGTAAAAGATAACTTATCGGCTAGGCACTCTGATAGAACATTACATAGACACCCATTGGCTTAACAAGGATAAATCTGTCATTATCAATCTAGTAGGTCAAACTTAACTGATGCAGCACAGATTAATAATGATAAAAGAACCTCGATGAGCCGATAGATCTAATGCAATTGTGATGTACTATACGATAACTTATCGGCTATATATCTCGATAAGACGCTTGCATAAAATCTATCAACCTAGTAGGAATAACTTATCGCAGGCAGTTTAGTAGGTCGGACCTAACCGATGCAGCACAAATTGATGATAAATTATCCCCAGTAAGCCGATAAAATCTATGCACGCGTGATGTGATATATCCACTCGGCCTAAGAGATCAAACTTAACTGATGCAGCCGTAGACAGAATAGATACACCGTGGTAAGCCGACTACCGTAGATCAGCTAGAATATCGGACCTAACCGAGGAAGTCCTAGCCGATGAGGTAGTTGGGGTAATGAGACTTACCCTCTCACAGGAGTTCGGACCTAACTGATGCAGCCCGGCTCGAGAAGCAAGAACCCGTCGAAAAGGGTGGCGATGCGCCGAATTTGTATTGATCTGAGAGATGATTTACATGGTACCCGGGCATACGTATTTATACCCTGAGATTGATACAGTCCTGATCGGACACGAAACAGGAGTTTCCTAACTATAAAAGGAAAATTAACAAGCCCTGATCGGACATGAGATCAGGTTTCCTAAAAATTACTATCCCTGCCTAATTTATAGATAAAATAATAAACCGCCATGCTGTGGTCTTCACGATTCCTTTCGAAACTTGGTCTTCCCGGATTAGCTTTTATTGACTGACACAATTTTTCCTTTAACCAAGTCTGATATGAATCGTGCCAAATTTTGGCGTTAACACCTCTTCCTCTTGCTGCTCGTGTAGTTGGCCTGATTCCTGAGTAGGAGTGGAGCTTTTGGATGCCATGAAGATTTCTCGTGGTGGGGAGAAGCTTGCTGAACTGCTATCCAACTTAGAGTCGGAGTCCGACTGAGAATCGTAGTCCAACTGAGAGTCGAAGTCGGAATAATTGATGGGTGTGATTATAAGTCCAACCTCCCTAGATCCGATCTCGAGTGGCTCTAGGCCGTATCCGAGTCGAACTCCAGGGGATCGGGTTTGTCACATCGGATGTTGTTTGAAGATATCCGCGGCATTGCCGAGTCTGTACGGGAGATTGACGATCTCTTCCCTTCTTAGCTCAATCTTGGTCGGCTCAAGGCCGAGTCCGAGTCGAACACCGAAGGGGAGAGTTGTCCCAAGACCTAGACAAGATGAAGATTGCCACAGCAAGTCGGCGACGGTTGATGTAGCGTTGTGTGGGTCGACTGGCGCGGAGTTGGCCGGTTCCCTGGCAGATCGGATCGAGTCCGAGTCGGCCAAGGTGAGGTTGCCGAATTCATCGGCGATGAAGTCGAGGCTGCCGAACGTGATCGTGTCTCTGGGGGAGAACTTGTTTCTGCCGACTCCGGTTGTTGGATCCACCGAGCTTGTCGATGTAGATCTCGCTAAAGCCCCTACCTGGTGCGCCAAATGTCGATGTTTTACACCGGCAATATGAATATGGGGCTACTCGGCGGATGGAAACTCGGTGGATTGCAAAGGAACACAAAGGGATTTTATACTGGTTTAGGCCCTCGGGAGAGGTAATACCCTACGTCCAGTTGTGGTGTATTTCCTTTGAGGATGTGTGATGGTGATTCTGGTGAACCATCGTCCCTTGCCCTCAGGGGGCGCCCTGCCTCCCCTTATACATTGAGGGGTAGGTTACAAGGTAGGAGTCCTAACCGGATTACGGCCAAGGAATCTCCTCTTAGAGATATAACGCACCCAACTAGGACTGTGTTTTTCTTATCGTACAAGGCAAAGTCTGCCGAGTGTTGCTATATCCCTAATTACAAGGCTTGGCCCATCCTCTATCCAAGTGGCCCATATGCTTGTCATGAGGTACCCGGGGCCCATGGCCTCCACAATGTGTCTTGTGGGTAAAGTTGTACACCTCTGATCAGAGTTAAATCTATTCGAATAGCCGTGCCCGCGGATATGGGCGATTGGTCAAGACTCATCCTGATTAATCTCACCTCTTTTTAATTAAAAAGACTTAATGGAACTGGTATGGTTCAGGTGGATGGTGTGGAGGCTGGTTAACGTGGTGTAACGTTAATCAGTGGTATCGTCCCGGGTGTGAAACCCGATCTGGGTGATCTGCGCGGGTGAATGTGATGGACGTCTTTGACCAGCGCAAATATTAGGGGGTGTCTACTGTAGAAATTGAGTTGATGTCGCGCGTTGTAAGCTTCTGCTTCCGCTTGGACTCGTAGGCAGATGGCCCTCCGAAGATGTGGTTAAGCTCGGCTTGGGGATCTTGAAAATCATTAGCCGGGTCCTGATCTGGCTTGTCTTTGTCCTTGTCGGCGCCAGATGATGAAGTCTGCTCGAAAGCAAACTTCTTAAGCATGAAGCAATCTTTGTCCGCGTGCTTGCCCTTGGGATGGAAGGGGCAAGGCCCATTCATGACTTTCTGGTAGTCGTTGTTGCGTTGGGGCCGCGACCGAGTTCACTCCATGTTGGCCACCTCATTATCCGACTTCCGCTTGTGGCCGCCGGTCTTGTTTTGAGATGGCTCGTCAGCTTTCGCCTTTTGTTCTTTCTGTCAGGACTCCTTCTTCTCGTCGAGGGCCTCTGCGACCGCTTTAGCCGAGTCGGCGTATTTGTTCGCCATGTCGAAGAGAGCTCGAATAGAGGATGGTGGTTTCCGAGTGAACTTCACGATGAACGGGGCGTCCTTTACTCCCTTGCGAAAGGCGGCGATGACAGCCTCGTCTCTGATCATTCGGATCTTGTTGTGCTTCTCGGAGAATCTCTTGATAAAATCGCGTAGAGACTCGTTCTTCTTCTGGTGTAGTTGATATAAATCATGCTCAGAAGATGGCCTCTCATAGGTTCCCTGAAAGTTGACGATGAACCGCTCCCTGAATTCTCCCTAGGAACCGATCGACCGCCTCGGGAGCCCTGTCAGCCATCTCCTCGCCGAGTCGGCCAATGCGACTGGGAGGTAGTTAGCCATGGCTTTGTGGTCACCCCCGGCAGCTCATATTGCCAGGGTGTATACAGTGAGCTAGGACTCAGGGTTGGTTTTGCCGTCGTATTTCTCTATCCCCATAGGCTTGAAGCCCGACGGCCAGTTGATGTCCTGGAGATCGTGGGTGAAAGCTGGAACGCCTTCATCTTCGTGAGGGCTCCGGCTCTGATCACGGCGGTTAAACCGCTTGTGGTGAAGGCCGAAACGCTCGTTTTCGTCCTCTTGGTTGGGCCGGCGATCGTACTAGTGACGTCGCCGATTATCGTTGTTGGTGTCACTGAGTGTTGTTTGGCGCGATTCCTCGTGTGGCCGACTTAAGCCAGCTGCCCGACGCCGTGCTGATGTAGATAGGCCAGCTGCCGAAGAACCTGACCTGTTGGTCGGTATAATTGTGTCGCCCGACTGCTGTTGCTGCTGACAGGTGGCAGCTATGATCATCGCCTTAATTTTGGCGATAGTTGGGGTGGCCTGGTGATCAGGCCTGAGTTGGAGCGTGTCCAACAGAGTGGCGGCGGCCACAATGTTCTGTTGTGGCGTGACGAAGATGTCGTGGTCGCCGACTTTTGTCTAGAGGATTTGTTGCTGAGCGGTTCGCCCAGCCTTGCGTAACTCAACGTTGTGAGCTTTGCGATCGGCTTCCTCCTGTTGTCGTAGTCGGCATGCCTGCTCTTGCTGCTCCTCTTGTAGTTGGCGAACCTCCGGTGGTGGTGTTGAAGCCATGAAGATCTCGCGGGGCAGAAGGAGATTTGCCAGACTGGAGTTCGAACTAGTGTTCGAACCGTTATCCGACTTGGAGTCGGAATCCGAGTAATTCATCGGAGTAAGAACGACTCTGACCTCCCTAGATCCAATCTGAAACGGCGCTTGGCCGTGTCCAAACTAAAACGCAGGAGATCGGGTCTGCCCCGCAAGATGTAAATCTACGGTGCCACCGAATCTGCGCGGGACATTGACGATCTCTCCCCCTCTTAGCCCAACCCGGGCTGGCTCAAGGCCTAGCACGAGTCGGACGCCGAAGGAGAGAGTTGTCCCAAGGCTCGGCGAAGGTGAAGATTGCCGCACCGGATTGATGATAATTGGCGCAGTGTCTTGTGGGCCGACTGGCGTGGAGTCGGCTGGTCCCTCGGTCGGTTGGATTGGATCTATTTCGGCCAAGGTGAGATTGCCGATCTAGTCGGCGATTAAGTTGAGGCTTCTGAAGGATATTGTGTCTCCAGGGAAGAATTTGCCGCCATCGACTCCAGAAGTGGAATCCATCGAGATTGCTGGTGTAGATCTCGCTGAAGCCCCTACCTAGCGCGCCAACTGTCGATGTTTTACACCGGCAATATAACTATAGGGCTACTCGGCAAGGGGAAACTCGGTGGACTGCAAAGGAACACAAGGAGATTTTATACTAGTTCAGGCCCTCGATGTGAGGTAATACCCTATGTCTAGTTGTGGTGGTATTCCTTTGAGGATGTGTGTTGATCAATGATCTTCTGCCCTCGTGGGGCGCCCTACCTCCCCTTATATACTGGGGGACAGGGGTACAAGATAGGAATCCCAGCCGGATATGGCCAAGGGATTTCCCTCTTAGAGATACATCTTATCCGGCTAAGACTGTATATTCCTTTTTGTACAAGGCAAAATCTACCGGGTGCTATTATATCTCTAATTACAAGTCTTGGCCCATCCTCTATCCGAGTGGCCCATATGCTTGTGATGAGGTACCCAGGGCCCATGGCCTCCACAGTGGAGTCTGGTGAACGTGGTGTAACGTTCATCAGTGGAGGTTGGTCAAAATGGTATAACGTTGATCAGCGGAGTTCGGTTAACGTGGTGTAACGTTAATCGGTGGAGTCTGGTGAACGTGGTGTAATGTTCATCAGTGGAGGCTGCTCAACATGGTGTAATGTTGATCAGCTGAGTCCAGTTAATGTGGTGTAACGTTAATCGGTGGAGTCTGGTTAACGTGGTGTAACGTTCATCAGTGGAGGCTGGTCAACGTGGTGTAATGTTGATCAGCGGAGTTCGGTTAACGTGGTGTAATGTTAATCGGTGGAGTTTGGTTAACGTGGTGTAACGTTAATCAGTAGGGGATGGTTGGGCCTGGTTAACGTGGTGTAACGTTAATCAGTGGAGGATTAATATTGTTCAATCAATCAACCTTTTATCGTTTGCGAACTACTATTGTTTACAACTGCTTTTACGCAAATGAGCCACTAGCCTCTCTTTGAAATCCCATGCACAAATGCATCATTGGTGTGGCTTACTGAGTACGGTGGGTGGCACTCAGTCTTGCTATGTCCCCCTTTTCAGAAGTGAAGACCGTTCGTATCGAAGTTGAGTTTAGAAGACCTTGGCTTATACCCTAGTTAAGCTTGCCTGTGGGGTGGAGCTGAAGTCACGCTAGTTTCACCTTTCCGCTACCGTTTTCTTCCGTATGAGGACTAAGTGTCTCTTCTGTAAGTATTTACGCTTTATTTACATTTGGGTCTGCTTATTGATTTGTCATTTTGTGTACCCTGGCTTGATTCTTGGACAGGGATTTTAATACACAAAATAATCTAGAAATTGGCTAAATTTCTGGGCATGACAGATATAGTCCTAGCTGGATACTCTATGTACTGATAAGAAAAGCCCTGGGTCGCATCCGACTGGGTTTCCTACCCTGTAACCCTCATCCCTCCAGTATATAAGGAGAGGTAGGGAGCTCCCTGGGGCAAATGATTCCTCATACCGCGAAAGCAATACACCACAACTGGAAGTAGGGTATTACCTCACACCGAAGACCTGAACTAGTATAAATCTGTGTGTCCTTTCGAATCCATCGAGTTTAGGTCCGACAAATAGCCCCATATAATTATTGCTGATATAAAACATCAACAAGAGATGATTTCTCATGGGCGCCAGCTCTGCATGAGGAGGAAATGTCAACCCCAAGGAATTTGATGGTGTACACACATGTGAGTTGTCCCTTGCTGTTATAACGCTCACTTTTATTTTGTGCATGATTTCCTTCTATCAATCCTTAGTTACTGTATACACAGAATAGTTAATAAAACCTTTGCTAATTACAGTGCAGTGGTGTACCAACCGAAATGGTACACACGAAAGGGATGGTATTCAGTAACTATGAAGGTGCATACAAATTTTATGAAAAATATGCATACCATGCTGGTTTTGACATCAGGAGATCAAAAAGACTCTTAAAGAAATTTATTGTACAAGGGAAGGAAAACACAAGTACAAAGGAGATGAGGCTGACCGAGAACGCAACCGGACGACAAAGAAGGCAGGGTGCAGGGCATATATTAAAGTCAAAAACATTGTGCAGGACGGCGAAGTCTCATCTGTTGTTTTGGATGTTGTTGTTCTCGAGCATAACCACCCACTGACACCATCCCCTAGTGCGGTGAAGCAAATGTGATCACATAAGAACATGGATGAGGCAATGATGGAGTTTATAGATACCATGCAAGAGAACCATGTCACACAGAGCAGCATTGTAGGTATGCTAGCTCACTTGCATGGTGGTCAAGAAAACATACCGTTCACATCACGGGATCTAGAGAACAGGTAAATCGCACCTTAGCAAGTTGTTAATAAAGTTGCTTTCTATAGTATCAAGTATATTCTACTACTAAGTATATTCTTGTAAGATTGCTTGTTATTCTAGTACACTGGTGTTCTTATGCACATGAACAGGAAGGCCGCTAACGTCCGTGCTGAGAACGCGGACAACATCAACAAGCTATTGGCGTTCTTCAAAGAGTGCAAGAAAAATAACAAGCAATTTTACTGGGATGCACAACTGATTCAGCAAGGCGTGCTGAAAAATCTATTCTGGAGTCATGCAAGCTGCCAAGCAGATTATGCAGATTTTTGTGATGTGATAACATTCGACACCACTTATAAGACTAACATCTATGAGATGCCGTTGCTATGTTTGTAGGGTCAAACCACCATCTGTAGAACACATTATTTGGATGTGCATTGCTCAGGGACAAAAAAATTGAATCATTTGAGTGGTTGTTTAACACATTCAGAACATTCATGGAAGATTGGCCCTCACCACGATGCATTTTGACGGGCAGTTCTGATTGCTACTAAGATGTTTATGAACCATATTTGAATTGATAGAAAACAATATAAATTATCGTATGATGAATGCTAATTGTGAAAAGTGAAATTGTGTTCCATCTGTGCAAACCAGGACGCTGCAATTGCAGCCGCCCCATCACGTTTTCCCTAACATCATACACAGGCTGTGCAGGTGGCACATCCTCCACAAGCATGCCGATGCTCTGAACATTCTCTACATGCAGGACAAGGACCTAGAATATGACTTGATATTGTGTATAGACTAGACATACAAACCAATTGAGTTCAAACTTGCTTGGGCATAGTTCATTGTCAAATATGGCCTGCATGACATTGGAACGTTGAATCGCCTTTATGAGATAAGAAAGCATTGGGTCCCTGCATTTTTTAGGAAAGACTACTATGAGCGGATGACATCAACCCAAAGGAGCGAGAGCATGAACAAACTTGCCAAGTGTAAGTTTGTGGACCATCAGACTGCACTTCATAGGTTTGCACACAGGATGCTCAATGTCCTTATCTCAATGAAAGAGAAAGAGGCGATGGAGGATAGAGGATGTACTGTAAGAATACATTGTTAGCCTCCCTTTTTTTTCGTCTGAATGTGTTATTTTCAAATCTGATTCGCGCTCTTTGCAGGCCCTCGAACCCATGGGGGTTACGGATCATTCATTCATTGATTGATTCAAGCTAGCTAAGACCGTTACTAAAATTCGTTGGCCATTTGAAGTACAGTTGTCAAGAATGTACACTAGGGCCGTATTCAAGAAATTTGAGAGCACATTTGTAGAGGCCATGGACCCTGGGTACCTCATCACAAGCATATGGGCCACTCGGATAGAGGATGGGCCTAGTCTTGTAATTAGAGATATAATAGCACCCGACAGACTTTGCCTTGTACAATAAGGAATATACAGTCCTAGTCGAGTAAATTGTATCTCTAAGAGGAGATTCCTTGGCCGTATCCGGCTGGGACTCCTACCTTGTACCCCTATCCCCCAGTATATAAGGGGAGCCAGGGTGCCCCTTGAGGACAGAAGATCATAGATCAACACAAATCCTCAAAGGAATAACACCACCACTAGACGTAGGGTATTACCTCACATCGAGAGCCTGAACCAGTATAAATCTCCCCGTGTTCCTTTGCAATCCACCGAGTTTCCATCCGCCGGGTAGCCCCATATTCATATTGCCGGTGTAAAACATCGACAACATTGGACGATAGCATGACTCTCAAGATTGAGGCTGACGAAGGAAATCAAAATAGATGGATTGTGTCGCACACAAAGTAGTCACAAAAGCATAAATGGTGCCAACATCAGTTCAAGGTCCTGGCGAGTGTGGAGGAAGGTCGTTATGAATGTGAATACATGCTGTGGGAACATGCAGGTTGGGTCTGTGATATTTTCCATCCGTCTGGCCTTAACATTCACTTCTATACAACTAGATATACACTAATAATTTGCTCAAGTTTTGTTTTCTTTGTGGCAGGACTTTTCTGCTCGCACTTTGTAATGGCATTTATTCACGTACAAGTAGAGACCATCCTTGCTAGGTATGTGCTCCGCAGATACACGTGGAAGGCAAAAGGCGACATGACATTTGATAGGAGGGACCATAAGACTGTAGGTCCTGACGGTGTGCAGGAGAGTTATAGAACCAATATGTTGATGGTTGAGGCAATGGTTGTTGCAAAGGAAGGAAGCAAGTCGAAAGTTGCATTTGACCGAGCAATTAAGGTTCTAAAGGGGCTGAGGAAATAAGTGGAGGAGATACCAGCCAATACCATAGCGACTAGTGACAATCAAAATTCATCGATGAAAGAAGGGGATGATGTAGCTACCCTTGGTAGGAAGATGAGCCGAGCTGCACCATTGAAATCAAAGACAAAGGGTAGTGCATCTGAGCTTGGCGAGAAGGTGGTACTGGGTGTGAAAGGGAAGAAAGTGTACAATCAGGAATGTGGCTGGCGTGGAGAGAAAGATGGTCATTACAGCACTACCTGTACAAAAAATCCAAATAACTTTGATAAGGTGCAAAAAGTTTTAAACCTAGGGAAAGCTAAGAGAGGTGGACCACGGGGCAGTGGGAATACCTAGCTCGAGGCGCGTAAGGAGAAGGCTTGACGATGAATGGGATGAAGCAATGAACGCAACCTCAGATGCTGCTGGATCTAGCATCTGATTGAAGAATGACTAGCTATGTGCATAGAATTGTACATGGTATATATTGTGTAAATAGTTTACAGAATTATGTAAGATGCATACATGTTGTTTGTGACCAAGTGTACATGTATCGTGCTGTATGGACGGTACCAAGATTTCGTGTTGAACTATCGTTCACATATTATATTCCCTTCTCATGAAGTTAATGATAAATGAATGTTGTGCCAATTAGAAATATTTATATTTCCTTATGTCTTGTGTTGAGATGTTAAATGGATCCATATGTGATTGAGTGTAAAAAATCTATTTTGCTGAAAACCGTGTAATTATTTGATGCATAGTCGATTCAGTGTGACAGGTCAAAATTATCGTTTAGCCGAGTAGAATAATCAAATGCTCAATGAATGAAGTAAATAAATACTATTTCTCACGCAATAGATAACAAAATATAATACAATGACAAAATCCTCCCATGGTAGTATACCAGACACATAATTAATGTGGTAAATAAATTATTGGTTCCATTAGCGGAATGGAGTAAATAAATTAGTTTGTCTTTGCGTGCAGATCAAATGCATGGTATTGTGGGGTGCAAAACAAGTATCAAGGTCCAAGTTGCACCGACTGTGCGGGTGGTGTAATTTAGGACTGCTAAAAAAGGGGTATGACCAGATCTGTATTTTGTTGCGCAACAGTTAGCTCCACATTCTTGCTATAAATAATGGAGATCACCCACCCCTTATAAAATAAAAATCCAATCCACACAAAATGTGCCCAAGAGAGGGGTCTGAAAATGTCTAAAGTGACTGGCTCTCCAATTGTCCAAGCGTCACCCTGTTCGTCAGCTATGCCACCAAACCGTGGGTTGACAAAAACCCCACCGTCACCTCCGTCTGTAACATCGAAGCTACGACGTGGGCCTATACCCACATCTCCTCTATTGATCGAAGTGAGGTGGCTCCCCCATCCCCTTCCATAGAAGAGAGGTATCCATACTACTCCCCAGGTCCATCTCTGCCAAGTTCAGAGGGTGAGCATGAATTGGATGAAGAGGAATTAATCGCACGTGGATTTTATTCCACCGAGGAATCACCCATGTTACCAGAAAATGTTGAAGAGAAAAAGGAGAACAATAACAAAGTAAATACAGTGAATGAAGGTGGAGTTGGGTGCAAGTGTATTGATGGAGGCGACACTCAAGATCGTGGAGCATTGTGATTTGGCTTTGCATAGACACCAAGTATGATTAGATAAATTACCCATTTCACATACCGATTCAAATGTATTTCCAGAGATGCTAGGATGAAGCACTATTGTTGGATAAATATCAGTCGTACTTGCACAATGTATGTGGTTCCTAATAATTGGCAGAATAAAAGAATTTTATGACATCATCCAAACGTATGAGTAAGTTATATATAGTACATCTGTAGACCACTGCCCGTCTCAGAATGGTATGGCACTTGTAACTTGGAGTAAATTCTTTACCGGCCTGTTGTAGTAAATTATTTATCCTCATACGTCCCATCTGTAGACCACTGCCCATCTCAGAATGGTATGGCACTTGTAACTCGGAGTAAATTCTTTAACGACCTGTTATAGTAAATTATTTATCTTCATACATCCCATCCAATTCCAACTTGCGTTCACACCCCCACCCACTCGTCGCATTGTTCTCTGATAGTAGAAATTTTACCCGGTTCATCATACCAACACAGGATTGCATTAGTAAATCTTTAACCTTGATAAGAGCACTCTCGAAGTAAAATCTTATATTGGCCTGTTGTAGTAAATTATTTACCCTCATACGGCCCATCTAATTCTGACTTGCGATGACACCCCCACCCACTAGTCGCATTGTTCTCTGGTAGTAAAAATTTTACCCGGTTCATCATACCAACACAGGATTGTATTAGTAAATCTTTAACCTTGATAACAGCAAACTCGGAGTAAATTCTTTCCCGGCCTGCTGTAGTAAATTATTTACCCTCATACGGCCCATCTGATTCCAACTTGCGTTGACACCCCCATCCACCAGTCCCATTGTTCTCTGATAGTAAATATTTTACCCGGTTCATCATACCAACATAGGAATGTATTAGTAAATCTTTAAACTTGATAAGAGCAAACTCAGAGTAAATTCTTTCCCGGCCTATTGTAGTAAATTATTTACCCTCATTTGGCCCATCTGATTCCGAGTTGTGTTGACACCCCCACCCACCAGTTGCATTGTTCTACGGTAGTAAATATTTTACCCGGTTCATCATACCAACACAATATTGTATTAGTTATCTTTTACCTTGATAAAAGCATACTCGGAGTAAATTCTTTACCGGCCTGTTGTAGTAAATTATTTACCCTCATATGGCCCATCTAATTCTGACTTGCGTTGGTACATTGAAAACATGAAGGATTACGCCAAAAAAGATAGATACATATCCTACCATAGAAAGTTGTATTTGCAAAACATACAATAGTCAAACGCATCAAACCAAATAGTTCCAACAACTATAAACTGGGACAGCCAACTAAGCAGATGACAGGAACAAGTCCAAGTTCATAGCAAACCAGTAAGTAGATAAGATGACCAAATGGTACAAGATCTAAGGCTGGTTTGGTGCTGTCTCCTCGGCAACAGGGCGAAATGCTTCTATATCTTCTGGGAGACACGCAGTGTTGCAACGATGGAAGATCTGGTAGTACAGCATCTGTGACTTGAGTGAGAAGTAGTACAATTATCTAGATGAGTGAGCTTACAAAAGCCAAAGCAACTTTTTTTATGAAATGGAAAAGGACTAATCCAGAAACATAAAGATGACATGTTGGGAACAAATTACCGGTTGGATCATGTTGAGAAACAGAGATGTATCACCATCATACAGTTCCATGTACCTCATAACAAAGAATGCATAGTCGTTTGGGTTAGTCATAGCGGGGCAAGGTACCAGGATGTTCCTATAGTGTCCAAAACAATCTATGGATCGCTTTGACACTTCATGGAGACCATCACTCGAACGTTTCATTATGCACCTGCCGAGGTCCTTGTGGTGATCTTTGAACTTTGATTGGAGCGTTGATGTAACGTCCTGATTTTTCAGCCGTTAAAAACTTATTTTAATAAAACCCTAATTTCAAAAATTCGAATCTTTTGTGTGTGCTTAAGGACCTATGTGCCGAGACCTCAATTAATCCCCTCCTTGAGACCCCGAAATTTCCCCCAAAAGTTCCCATCTAAATCCAATATTAAAAATTCGAATTTTGTAATTCGAATTTCCCTCTCAAAGTCCTCCAATAAATTTTTCTCCCAAAAGAAAATCAAAGTTCCATCAAGAACCCTCCCTCCAAAAATCCAAAAATACCTTTGAGCTCAAATCCCAAAAATTTATTCAAAATTTTCCTTGAAGTTCCCTCCCTATACTCTTCCTTGAGAATCCTTCCAATCTATCCAAAATTTAGTCCTAAAGGATTTGTTGAAAATCCCTCCAAGTCACAATCTCAAATTTCAAATCAAACTCGAGCTCTAAATATTTCCTTAGATACCCTCCCCAAGTCTCTTCAAAAAAAAAATTGAACCCATTTCATATATATATATATATATATATATCAATGTACCAGCTGAAAACTCCCCTGATGTACTCCTGAGAATATTATAAACTCCATTTCAAATTTCAAATTCAAAAACCCCTCCAAATATTCAATTTGCATCTCTGAAAAATCCCTAGGAAAATGAGAAATGATACTATTCCATCTAGGCCGCCCTTTTTCCTCTCGGCCCATCGCTTCCTCTCCTTTCCTTTTTCCCCAACCCAACAACATGGCCCATCTTCCACCGGCCCACAACACCCCCCCGCGCCCGTGTTCTGACAATGGGGCCCCGCCCGTCAGCCTCTGGCCGAGAACCCCCGCGGGCACCCACCTCTTACAAGCGGACCACACCTGCCAACCGGGCTTGCACGTCAGGTCATCTCCTTCCTCGCACCGCCTCTGTTCTTTGCCCAGCTGGTGCTCAGTTAAACGTCTCAAAGGAGAAATCCCCATGCCAATGCCGTATGCATGCACGGCTCCCCTCGCCCGGCGCCGCCCCGACCTTCGCGGCCTCCCCGCCATCAACCAGCCACCCGACCACCTCGGACTCCCTGCCGTCCGGCGTGCCTCGGCCGGCGTAGCCGTCCCGTGCACTGAGCACCACCATTGACACTGCATCGAGTTCTGAGAACCGACTCTCTCCCTCGTCCGTTTGCTCCGCCATGCCCTTATAAAACAGGACCCTCTTTCCCCTTTTCCCCTCACCCGCTGCGCCGGTCCGAGCTTGAGCTCGAGCTCGGCAAGCCGCCGCCGTGACATTTTCATTCCGGTGAGCCCATTCCCCTTTCCAATCTCCTCTTCTATCCATCCCCACGAACCCCAAGCACAATGCCCCTTCCCCCCTGTTTCCCCGCTATGCCAGAAGCTGCTGACGCCCACAATCCGCCGCCACCGCACAAGTTCGCTGCTGCTCCTCTGTGCCACTCGACACTAGCGTCCTTCGGTGGCCCGGGTGCCGATCCGAGCCACCTCCCTTCTCCCCCGCTCTTTCCCTCAGTGGTCCGCCGCCGCTCGCCAGCACCGCTCGGGGCACCGAGTACCGTTGATTTCATCTCCCGGGCCTCTCTCTCTCTCTCGCTCTCCCATTCCCCCCTTTGTCAAGCAAGCCCGCCCAAGGCATAAGCCGCCGACATGTAGCCCCCTCCCCTCTTATCTCTCTGACATGCAGCCCCTACGCCCATAGCCCCCTCAGGCCACCGACAAGTAGGCCCAACAGCTTAACCCCTCCCCATCTCACTTACATGTGGACCCCACACCTAATTAAACCAGAGTTTAATAAATGTATCACTTACAAGTGGGCCCATCCCTTTTACTCCCCCTGTATGGATGACATGTGGTCCCACGTTCCCTCTCTCACTGACATATGGGCCCTTTCTGTCATCCACCCACTCTCTCGCTCTCTCTTCCACTAACTTGTGGGCCCCCTTGTCATCCCCTCTCTCTCTCTGTGTCACCGACAAGAGGACCCTACACCTCAGCTTCTCTCTCTCTCCCCACTAACATAGGGCCCCACCTGTCAGTAGGAATATTCTAAGGGAATATTCCTTTTCCAATTCAAATAAATCCTTTTATTTCTAGAAAAATTAAATAAACTTATAATATTCATATCTTTTCAACCGTAACTCCGATCGACCCCGTTCAAGTCTCAAAATTTTTTCTAAAATTGAGATCTACCTCATGGCACTATTAGTTATTAATAATAATACTTTATTTCTAGGGTTTTTGTGTGTTTTCTCTCTTTACGCATAGTCAACGACGACGGAAATTCTTTCGGACTCGGATTTTCGAGGATTTTGAAGATGAAGAATGAGGCAAGTCACTCCTTGAACATATTGCTCCCAATTTATAAAATATTACTATTTGCCAAACTGCATTTTAGTGCACACGTTAAATTAATTCGGCCTCAGTTTGTGCAACAAACCGACGGACCTACCTAATAGTTGCAATGACCTGTAGGCTTGAAAAATCCTGTTCCTTGTCGCTCCAGCTCAGTGATACCTCGGTATCCGTTCTCTATGAGCATGGGTATCGACGGTTCCACTCAAATCACATGTGTTGTCGAAATGGGAAAACATGGGTTTATAAAATCTTTTAATCTGACACGTGGTGTCGGTATGTTTACGAAATAAGAAATATTTTGTGAAAACTCACGATGCAAAGTGATCGCCTGAGCCGGGATGCTTTGTATTCTCATATAAGGACTGATTCCTTGGGGAATTGCACTGACTATAATACAGTGCGACCACGTGGGCGATATGGGACGCCCCTGGCTAAGTATTTAGCCAGAACAGGGTTACCTCGCATGCCAGTAGATGTGGAACGTTGGGATAAGGTGTTTGGGGGTATCTTCGGGTTCCTAAGTAGAGCAAGGAAGGGAAGTTTGCCCATGTCGATGCTTTGTATCGGTAATAATTATATGGGGCTACTCGTGAGACCTAAACTTGATAGATTGCAAAGGAATATGAGACAAATTTATCCTGGTTCAGGCCCTCACGGTGAGGTAATACACTACTTACAGCTATTGTGTATTACCTTTAAGGTTTCTCTGGTGAGATTTTGTACATTCTTCTTCTGCCCCCAAGGGCTGCCTCCCATTATATACTGGAGAGGTAAGGTTACATGGTAGGAATCTCAGTCGGACTTGATCAAAGAATTTCCATCTAGGAATACAACATACCTGGCTAGGACTATATCCTTTCCTTATCATACAAGGTAACATATACCGAGTCCTATTATATTTCCAATTACACGATCAGGCTCATCCTCTATCCGAGTGGCCACAATGCTTCCCGTGAGGTACCCGGGACCCATGACCTCCACAGTAGCCCCTGAGACCTTCATAGTTGAGTCACAGCTAATGCCGAGTGCTCATTCTCCTTGGTGAAAATTTCTCAAGTGCCTTGCTCCCAAGTACCCATCATCCGAGTACGTTTTCTCCTAGTCCTGCTTCATATCAGCTAGCAATGAGGCTTTGAAGGGCTTCATAGAAAAATATGAATAGTGTGCGCCGAGTAGGTGCACCTATTAGGTGTAGCCCCAACTTTGTACTTAATTGTGAAACAATTAAACATAAAGTCAAAGATCTTTAACCTTTAAGTCTTTCCCGAGTAATATATTTCTTAGAAATTGGACTCTTCAGCATCATATCAGCTAGAAATATTTTTGCTCAAAGCAATTTGGCTAAGCATGTAAGCCGAGTACCACTTTATGGATTTTGACCCAATATGTGGTTAGGTGTACTTAAGAAATACCTACATCCCCAATTTTAAGGGAGACCAGCCATTGATCCTTGTAAGAATATATCCTCAATACCTGTTAAATAATCTAGATATCTGAACACATGTGTCCAGCAATTAGGCTTAATCATGAAGCATATCTGATTATTTTAATCAGTTAATGTAAAATAGCATATGCACTGTGATTTTAATATAGACAGCCGTTGGCCCAATAAGACATGCTAGTTAGGAACTTATATCTTACGGCCCATTACTGAGCAAGCCAGCCTAGACCAGCTATCCAGCGCAGGTGTGGAGGCCATGGGCCTTGGACACCTCATGAGAAGCATTAGGGCCACTCTGACAGAGGATGGGCCTAACCTTGTAATTAGGAATACAATAGGACTTGGCATACATTACCTTGTACGACAAGGAAAGGATATAGTCCTAGTCGGGCACGTTGTATTCCTAGAAGGAAATCCCTTGGTCGGAGTCCGACTAGGATTCCTACTTTGTAACCCTGTCCCCCAGTATATAAGGGGAGGCAGGGTGCCCCCTAAGGGCAACTAGCGCAATCTCACCAGAGAAACCTCAAAGGCAATACACCACAACTAGAAGTAGGGTATTACCTCACCTCGAGGGCCTGAACCAGTATAAATTGTTCCGTGTTCCTTTGCAATCCATCAAGTTTAGGTCTCACGAGTAGCCCCATATTATTATTGCCGGTGTAAAACATCGACAGTTGGCGCGCCAGGTAGGGGCATCGGCGAGATCATCTTCAACAAGCCTGATGGATCCAATCACCGGAGTCGGCGGCATCAACTTCTTCCTCGGGCAAACAATCACCTTTGGGAGCCTTGACTTCGTCACCGACAAATTCAGCAACCTCACCCTGTCCGACTCGGATCCGATCCGATCGGCCAGGGACCAAGCCGACTCCGCACTGGTCAGCCTACGTAACGCTGTAGCAATCTTCAGTGACATGTTGCAGCGATCTCCAACACGCCCGAGTCCAGGGACAACTCTTTCTTTTGGTGTTCGACTCGGACTCGGCCTCGATCCAGCCGAGATCGGGTTAAGAGAGGAGGAGATCGTCAATCTCTCGTTCAGACTCAGCAACGCCGCGGATATCTTCAATCAACATCTGATGCGGCAAACCCGATCCCCTGGAGTTCGACTCGGATACGGCCTAGAGCCGCTCGAGATCTGTGGGCACCCTGGAAATGCATTATGGAGAGTAATTACTATGACAACGCGAAATATCTAGATGGATGGGATCTCAAATAAAACCAAATAAGTGCAGTATCCATCCATCCTCATTGCAGCCTTGCCATAATATTTACCCATTCATAATACAAATCCAACGCGCCGAATTCAGAAATAATGAGATATTTGGAGAGTTGATTCACCAGTCCGAAATGGCGAAGTGTGCCCGTCGAACCATACGAAGGTGCCGACAAAACACGATATATACTTCTAGGGACATGGTCTACGGTTGAATCAACATCCATGCATCTCATCATTTGTAAATTCTTACTAATGTGTGACTAGCCCAAGAAAGCTCTAGTCCCACACGTTCATCTTAGCAAGTAATATCCAATACAGAGGGTATTTAGCTAATTATACAAAAAGTACAGATACAGATACTGTCGGCGAAATGGGACAGGGGGTCCCACATTCCCTGGGGACGCGTGGGTCATCGGCCACGTCAGTTCCCCGGGGGGTCATCTCTCCATCGGCCCCGGGCTCGTCCCCGGGGCGTCATCGCCATCGGCCCCGGGCTCGTCCCCGGGGCACTGTCTCCAGCGGCCCCGGGCTCGTCCCCGGGGCGCCGTCTCCTTCGGCTTCGGCCCCGGGGCGTCATTGGCCTCGGGCCCGTGCCTTGCCTCCGGGCGCCATCGCCTCACCCCCTGCCCGGGGCCCACATGTCGGTCCCCGGCAGGCTCTGCGCCAGCTCTCCAGTTACCCACATAAATGGTGAGGCGACAGGGCGCCTCCCGCCTGTCTCCCGACAGCATCTCCAGGAGACAACCTCTGTCACATCTCTGTACTCCAGCCGCCTGCAGCAGCCAGGCGGCAAGATGACCCGATGTACTCTGCACAGCCGCCCTCAGCAGGCGGACAGCGGCGACTAGACGTCCTCCAGCGCGGCGCGGCAGACGGGCACCGACTGGCACGACAAGACGTAGCACAGCTAGCTCTCTCTCTCTCTCATCACTCATGCCAGGCGCTGTGGACTCCCCTAATTCTATAAAGGAGGATCCAAGCCGGTGAGCAACAAGGAAGGGGGCGGACGGGAGCACACTCTAGTACTGTTCTTCTTCTTCAGCTCCGGCCTCGAGCTAAGCTGACCTTGTAACACAGCAAACCACATTCATCTCCACATAGCATACACACAGGAGTAGGGTATTACGCTCCGAGCGGCCCGAACCTGTCTAAATCCTCCTGTCCCTTGTGTGCCATCCATCCTTCCATCGTTCGATCCTTCTTCCACCGGACGCCTCGTACGCCTGAGAACTACTCCCCTAGCCGAATCTCAAAGGGGGGTCTCCGGACTTCCCGCAGTCGAGGTTTCATCCTCCGACAGATACATATTAACTAATGTTTACATAAGCCTCGGGGGCCAAATAGTAAGTCCATCGGAAGCATGACTACCCAGAAAACCCTCAGGCAACCGACTAAGGGTAAACCCTTAGATAGGACCATCCTGATCAACCTGTTCACCCACGCATTCATCATACAAATCTTCACTTCATCTGTTCGTGGATCTATAGGAGCATTCACAAAAATAAAATATAACTCAGTACGCAAGGTACTGGCAGGGCCACAATCAAACCTAACTATACATATGAGCTGTAATCAAGGTAAAGGCTGTATGAAGAGGCTCAGTTTTATTTCATAAAGCCAATTTTATTTCGCAACAATTTAAAAGTGGGATTCGTAAATCAAATTGCATCCTAGGCTACCAAAATAATATCATGGCATCATTTTACATAGATAACTACTTCACCGCCCTCCTTGGCAGCAAGACTATAATATAACTTAATAATCCAATTTCATTTCATCATCATTTCATCAATCACCAAGTATAGATCAGTATAAATCTTCACCATCCCATTCCATAAAGCATTTTAAAAACATAAATCTATACTCAAGGGACACAACCATGCCGCTCATGACTGTGAGCACGGCTAACCGATTAGTTTTGACTCTGCAGAGTTTGTACAACTTTACCCACATGATATGATCGCTCTAGTTTGTCCGGTACCCGTCGGTACCACCACACTCTACACATTGAATGTGGTCTAGAGGTCACAACACAGCTTTTATATTACCTAACATTTAGCCTTGCACCAGCACGAGGTGTGTTACTCCACATCGGGGTGCTACCCCGATGCCATAGGTGGCGGGCCCATGCCTTAACCTAACACCATGGCGGCAGCCTACCTGGCTCCCCACGAGGCACACAACGTTGTACTGGATAAACTTAGACGCCTATTTTGTTACGGGACATAGGTAGTTCCTCTGAACAGCCCTACGATCCGTTGTAGGCAGTGCCCATACTACTCTGCCTACCAGAATGCAAGGCTAAACATTAAGCAACTTAATCCACTATGGCTATCCCATACTAGCACATGTGGTTGTACTGTTTAACATGAGAAATGACACTGAGTTCGGTCCTTAAGCAACCTAGGCAAACACTCCCCCTATCGATACACAACTATCACACATGTGTACCACTTGCTTGCCCAACTTGTAAAATGGTTTTTCTTCAGTTTTAGTTCACAAATATCATAAATATTCATCTCTGATCAAAAGTAAATAAATTCCCATTTCAAACGTAATTAGATGGCCATGACTTATTTTGTAAGTAGCTAGGCATGTCTAAGCATATATACAAGTATATACCTTATAGCAAGCACTTAACAAGTACTTCTATCCATCCTAAGGTTACAAGTAGTAGATTATCAACATTTCAAGGTGGGTTATGTAGAAAAAGGGATTAACTACCATTGCCCATAATCTATATAATATACATAGCAAAATAACGATGCAAGTTAAAATGAAATCATTGATAATCCCAAAATTTAGGAGCAATATGTTCAAAGGTAGTGGGATTCTTGCCTTGGTTCAGGTCTGCTTCAGGTTTCTCAATGAATTCTACCTCCTCAAACTCCAAAGGCTCTTCTTCTAATTTTAAATTTTAAAGTTAAAGCAAAGTCAATAAATAATGCAAAAATGCAAAATGCTCTAATATGCATGATTTTTGTGTAGTGATTTGGTACTAGTTTCAGATACTTCTTGGTGAAATTATTTTTATTTTTGCGCTTACCATCTGTGAGATATGATTTTTACAAGTTGTTTGTGTCATTTTGAGAGTATAAAATGTACTGACTATCTGTGACTTAATTCCATGCAAAATGAGTTCATAAATGGAAAGTATACATTTTTCTATGAATTACAAAATTGGTTTGACATTTTTCTGAGCTAGGAAGATTTTCTTTTGAATTTTTAGTTAAAGCCCATTATTACCCTTTTTTTTCTATTCCCATAATTTTTAGGCAAGTTTGCTGTACAAAGAGTGCCACTTTTTAGTTCACCAGATTGTAGAGAATAAAATTACCAGTCAAACAAAACTAGTTTCGCTCATTTTGGAGTTGGAATGAATTTTCTATGCACTTTTGAAGTCTATAGAAATTTCCAGTTTTCAGCACGTGTTCATAGTAATTTTTGTTAAGAGTCCCTAAGGTTTTCTCTATTTAGACACAGGTCCTCGCTACAGCTCTCTGTGAGAGGAAAATATATAACACGAACCCTGAGCTTTTCAAAATATTACAGAGAAGTCCATCTTCTTCTCCAATGAGCAGAGACAGGGCAGCGCCATGGCTGAGCTCGATCTCGAGCTCGCCGGCGGCGAATGGCGGCCCGGATAGGGGCTAGGTTAAAAGAGAAAATGTAGAGCAAGTCTTTGCGATTCCATTCCTCTAATTCTCCTGGCCGGTGGTGGCCGGAGATGGCCGGAAACTCGCCGGCAATGAAGAGAAGTGGTGGCGAGCTCGGGCTACTCGTGCATGTGGCAATGCGGCAAGGAGAAGGCTTAGGTGAGGCATGCAAACGCCTCAACAAAGTACGCTGGTGCTCACCGACAGGTCGCGCCTGGTGGATGAGCTCCGGCGAGGTAGGAATGACGCTGGCAGTGGTGGAGAGCTTCGGCGGCGGCAGTAGTGCAGTAGCGGCTCTGATCTATTGCATGCATGTCCAAAGCATCACATGCATGAGGTAGAATATCGCCTAGGGTTGCTACCACTGCAAGGAATCGATGGATGACTCACCGGGTGGACGGGAATTGATGGTGGAGGCGCTCGGTCGGAGTTGGAGAAGACGATGTCGATCTCCCTCCTCGGTTAACCGATCTAGGTGGTTCTTGGGGCGTTTTAAAGCTGGAAGGGAGATGGCTCCAGTGGCGCAGCAGCTCGACAGGCGGAGGTCCCACGTAGCGGGAAACGCCAACAAGATGGCACGGCTGCGTGACAATGACGTCGCGGCCGTGCTCCCGGGCTCCGTGGCGAGGCCGCATTCCCGGTGAACAGCTGCAGAGAATGAAGTGGGATCAACACAGCAGCTTAGGCATGCTAAGGAGGGCTTGGAATGTGGAAAAAAATGGTGACGATGACTTGACGAGCGGCGGCGACACCTTCTTCTCCACGGCCGTCAGGAGGACGGAGGGCGTGGAGAACGAGCAGGAGCTCTCTACCTGGGTTTGTCCGGCATTGGGGAGGTGTGAAGTGATGGCGAGCTGGTTGGATGGAGGTAGAGGCCGAGATGAGGTGATCGACTCGTCGACACGTCGCGGCCACGCGTCGAGCACGAACTGCGGCCGGTCTGGCTTGTTTCCATGCGAGCTGAGGGTGGACCGGGGTGGGGGCAAGCCAAGGCCAATGCCATGTAGGTCCAGAGGCGTTACAGCCTGTGGAGGCCATGGGCCCCAGGTACCTCATTACTAGTATATGGGCCACTCGGATAGAGGATGGGCCGAACCATGTAATTAGAGATAAGATAGCACCCGGCAGGCTTTGCCTTGTATAATAAGGAAAAATAGTCTTAGTCGGATATGTCTCTATCTCTAAGAAGGAAATCCCTTGGCCGTATCCGGTTGGGATCCTTATCATGTACCCCTGTGCCCTAGTATATAAAGGGAGGCAGGGCGCCCCATGAGGGCAGACGGAAGATCATCGATCATCAAACACCTCAGAGGAATAACACCTTAACTGGACGTAGGGTATTACCTCACATCGAGGGCCTGAACCAGTATAAATCTTCTCTGTGTTCCTCTGCAATCCACTAAATTCACCTTCGCCGGGTAGCCCTATAGTTTTATTGTCGGTGCAGAGCATCGACAGTTGGCGCGCTAGGTAGGGGCTCCGGCGAATTCCTCATCAGCAAATTCGATGGATTCAACCAACGGAGTCAATGGCAACAAGTTCTCCCCTGGAGACGCAATTACCTTCGGGAGCCTAGATTTTGTTGCCAATCAACTCGGCAATCTCACCTTGGCTGAGGCAGACCCAATCTTGCCGGCCGAGGAACTAGCTGACACTGCGCCAGTCGGCCCACAGGACACCGCCGTCTCCTTCAACGACTTACTGCGGCAGTCCTTCACATCGCCGAGCATCGGGACAACCCTCTCCTTCGGTGTCCGACTTGCGCTAGGCCTTGAGCCAGCTCGGGTCGGGCCGAGAAGGGGAGAGATCGTCAATCTCCCGCATTGCTTCGGCGATGCTACGCATCTACATCCCGCACAGCAGACCCGACCTCCAGTAATTCAGTTTGGACATGGCCAAGCGCCGTTTCAGATTGGATCTAGAGAGGTCGGAGTCATTCTCACTCTGATAAACTATTCGGAGTCCGACACCAAGTCGGATAGCGGTTCGAGCGCCAATTCGGACTCTAGTTTGGCAAGCTTCCTCCTTCCCCACGAGATCTTCATGGCTTCAACACCACCTTCCGAGGTACGCCGACTACAAGAGGAGCAACAGGAGGAGGCGTGCCGGCTACAACAAGAGGAGGCCAACCGTGAGGCCCACAATGATGGGCTACGCCAGGCTGGGTGAGTCGCCCAGCAGTAGATCCTCCAAACCAAAGTTGGTGACCATGACGTCTTCGTCACGCCACAACAGAACGTTGTGGCCGCCGCAACCCTGCTAGACACACTCCAGCTCGGGCCTGATCACCAGGCCACCCTGACTATCACCAAGATCAAGGCGATGATCATACCTGCTGCCTGTCAGCAGCAACAGCAGTTAGGCGACACAGTTATACCGACCAACCGGTCGGGTTCTCCGGCGGTAGGTTCATCTGCATCAACGCGACGCTGGGCGGTCGGCTCCAGTCGGCAATGCGAAGAGTCTCGGCAAACAACGCACGGCAATACCAACAATGACAACTGGCGGCGTCGCCAGTACGATCGCCGACCCAATCAAGACCTCTGAGTACGACTGCAATGCGACTTTCGCCACACCTTAAACTCTCGACGCGAAGAACGCGAAGAAGATGAACGTCGCCGACTGGAGGACGAAAACGAGCGCTTCGGTCTCCACCACGAGCGGCTGCACCACCGAGATCGCAGCCGGAGCCCTCACGAAGACGAAGGCATCCCAGCTTTCACTCGGGAGCTACAGGACGTCTATTGGCCGACTGGCTTTAAGCCCACTGGGATTGAAAAGTACGATGGCAAGACAAATCCCGAGTCCTGGCTCACCGTTTATACCCTAGCAGTTCGAGCCGCTGGGGGCGACAGCAAAGCCATGGCTAACTAACTCCCAGTCACGCTAGCCGACTCTGTGAGGACATGGCTGACAGGCCTCCCGAGGCGGTCGATCGGTTCTTGGGGACAACTCAGGGAGCGGTTCATCGGTAATTTCCAGGGGACCTACGAGAGACCGGCTTGGGAGCATCATCTTTATTAGCTGCACTAGAAGAAAAACGAGTCTCTGCGTGAATTCATCAAAAGGTTTTCCGAGAAGCACAACCAAATTCCAACTGTCAAAGACAAGGCCGTCATCGCCGCCTTTCGCAAGGGGGTAAAAGACGCCCCGCTTATTGCAAAGTTCACTCAGAAGCCACCATCCACAGTCCGGGCTCTCTTCGACATGGCCAACAAATATGCCGACTCGGCCGAAGCGGTAGCCGAGGCCTTCGACGAGAAGAAGGAGCCCCGACAGAAAGACCAGAAGGCGAAAGCCGACAATGAGCCGTCTCAAAACAAGTCTGGCAGCCGCAAGCGGAAGTCGGACAACGAGGTGGCCAACATGGAGCGCACTCGGTCACGGCCCCAGCGGAATAACGACTACCAGAAAGTCATGAACGGGCCATGCCCCTTCCACCCCAAGGGCAAGCACGCAGCCAAAGATTGCTACATGTTAAAGAAGTTTGCCTCCGAGCAGGCTTCATCATCTGGCGCCGACAAGGACAAAGACAAGCCAGATCAGGGTCCGGCCAACAACTTCCAAGATCCTCAGGCCGAGCTCAACCACATCTTTAGAGGGCCATCCGCGTACGAGTCCAAGCGCAAACAGAAGCTAACAGCGCGCGACATCAACACGGTCTTACGGCGGATGCTCCCCAGTACCTGCGCTGGTCAGAGATGGCCATTACCTTCAATCGCGCAGATCACCCAGATCGGGTTTCTCACCCGGGACGTTATCCACTCGTCCTGGACCCGGTCGTCAGACACATCAGACTGAAGAAAACCCTTATTGACGGAGGTAGCGCGCTCAACATCTTATTCGCCAAGACTTTGGACGAGATGAAGATTCCTCGTTCAGAACTACGGCCGAGTACTGCGCCCTTCCACGGGATAATTCCCGACCTGTCATCAACTCCACTCGGATAGATAACCCTGCCAGTAACCTCCGGCACGCGGGATAACTTCCGCACGGAAAGCGTCTGTTTCGAGGTTGCCGACTTCGAGACCGCGTACCACGCGATACTCGGACGACCGGCACTCGCCAAATTCATGGCGATACCGCACTATACATATATGGTGCTCAAGATGCCTGGGCCAGCAAGAGTCCTCTCTCTCCGCAGCGACATCAAGCAAGCCTTCACCTGCGACAAGGAAAGCTGCGAACTGGCTCAATCACAAGAGGTGGCAGTCGGGCTCGATAGCATTCGGCAAGCCGTCACAACTGAAGTCGAGCAAGATCAAGTTCCGGCGAAAAAAGCAGCGAAGTCGGGAGTTTCAGCGGACTCTGACACGAAGAAGATCCCCCTGGACCCTTCCCCCGACTAGCCTCAAAGACGTCCAGAAGCTAACAGGCTGCATGGCGGCACTCAGCCGGTTTATTTCCCGACTAGGCGAGCGGGGTATGCCCTTCTTCAAGCTCCTCAAAAAGGCGGACAACTTCCAATGGACCCTAGAAGCCCAGCAAGCCTTCGAAGACTTTAAACAATTCCTCACATCACCCCCCATGTTGGCGTCACCTCTGCCCCAAGAACCGCTAATGCTATATCTGGCGGCAACTACTCAGGTAGTCAGCACGGTGCTGGTGGTCGAGCGATCCGAACAGGGTCACATTCAGAAAATACAATGGCCAGTCTATTTCATCAGCGAGGTCCTTGCCGACTCGAAGACGAGATATCCGCAGGTCCAGAAGCTGCGATATGGCCTACTCATTACAGTCCGGAAGCTGGTGCATTATTTTCAAGCACATCAAGTCACGGTGGTCACATCGTTTCCACTCGGGGATGTCCTTCATAATCGCGAGGCCACCGGCCGAATCGCTAAATGGGCACTCGAGTTGATGGTGTTCGATATCACTTTCCAGCCACGGATAGCAATTAAATCACAAGCTCTAGCCGACTTCGTGGCCAAGTGGACGGAAGTTCAACTGCCTACATGAACAGCAAAGCTAGAGTACCGGACAATGTACTTCGACGGTTCTCTACGGATCGGCGGCGCCGGGGCCGGAGTCATATTGACGTCCCCCACCAGCAAAAAACTGAAGTACGTTCTACAAATCCACTTCTCGGCTTCCCACAACGTCGCCGAGTACGAGGCACTTGTTCACGGGCTCCGCATCGCTATATCACTCGGCATACGTCGACTGGTTGTGTGCGAGGATTCTCAACTCGTGGTAAACCAAGTCATGAAAGACTGGACTTGTCTCGACGACACCATGGCGGCATACTGTCAGGAGGTCCGCAAGCTAGAAAACAAGTTCGACGGGCTGGAAATAACACATGTCCTGCGTCAATACAATGACGCGGCAGACGAGCTGGCAAACATGGGATCCAAGCGAGAAGCAGTTCCGACTGGAATCTTTGTTGAGCAACTCATGGAGCCATTAGTCAAGAAGAAACTGGCGCCGGAGCAGTCGGGAGGCGAACCTACCCCAGCCACAGACGAGGTGCTGCACATATGTCAAGATTGGAGGACTCTTGTTGTCAAATTTCTCTTGGACGATGAACTCCCAGAAGATCACAGTCAAGCCGAGCAGATAAAGCGTCGAAGCAAAAGCTTCCTACTAGTCGGAGAAGACCTGTACCGAAGGAGCGCATCCGGTGTCCTCATGCGTTGTGTCACCACCGAGGAGGGCAAGCAGATCCTGCAGTCGATTCACTCGGGCATATGCGGCAACCATGCCGCATCCAGGACGTTAGTCGGAAAGGCTTATCGGCAGGGATTTTTCTGGCCCACAGCAGTAACAGACGCCAAGGACATCGTTTGCAAGTGCGAAGCTTGCCAGTTCTACGCAAGACAAACAAATCTCCCAACCCAGGAACTCCAAACTATCCCTATTTCCTGGCCATTCGCAGTATGGGGGCTCGATATGGTCGGGCCTTTCAAGAAAGCGCCAGGGGGATTTACACATCTATTCATCGCGGTGGATAAATTCACCAAGTGGATTGAGGCTAAACCCGTTGTAACAATTACAGTGGCACGAGCAAAGGACTTCATCATGACTATATTATACCGCTTTGGGGTCCCTAACCGCATCATCACCGATACTAGGCCTGGACATTGACTCTCATGACTGCCCAGGTCCGCCGGCAAGTAAACTTGTCAGGCTCAGTTTCAGATATAATGACTAATGGATTGGTTAAGATCACGGTCAGGCTGGGGACTTACTCTCGTAGTCGGCCTCCCACTTGGCTACGATTTTCTCCAGTTCGGCTTTTTCTTCGCCAAGCTTGACGGTGGCCTCCCTTAACTCGGTCTTCTCCCGTTCGAGCTCGGCGTTGGCCTTCGTCATGTCGGCCTTGACCTTCTCAAGCTCGGCCTTGGCTTCTTCAGCCTCTTTCAGCTAGGCTTCCCCCTCCGTTCGGGTCTTCAACTCTGCTTCGAGGGCTGCACAACCGATTAGCCAAGAGCTCAACCGTACGGTCAAGACGCATCTGGGCGGCCAGAAACAACGCAACTGGAGGAATACATCAATGGTTCAGTCGGGAAGATGCATTCGGGGAATTTACCTCTAATCTTTCCGGCTTGGGCCCAAGTCTTGTCCCTGAGCTGGTCGGCGGCACTCTTTAGCCAGGCTTCCCTCCCCGAGTGGCGCTCCTCCATCTCGGCCTTCAATGCCCGGAGCTACTCCAATTCTGCGAGGTGGGGAGCCAATTTGACCAGAATCTCTATCATCGCCTCATTGCGGTCGACAAGCTTCTGCTCAGGATAAGAAACAAATCAAGCATGGAGTCAGACGTCAAAACGAGAAGATCGCCAAGACTCCGCCACAAGAATCATACCCCGACTCCCTGGGACCCGCTGATAGCGGCGCGAAGCAAGCTTTCGCGTTCCCTTCTCGCGACAACTTCATCAAGCCTGAAGCTCTTCACTGTCCCGTCAGGCGCTGTCCAGGTGAACGTTCGGGGCATCCTACGTGGAGGGGCTTCAATCCGAGGCAGGTTCGGGATCTCTAGCGACGGCGATGACGACGACCACCACCACGACGACGACGGGGTCCCGGCCCCCATGCCGCTGTCCCCCGCGGCCTCGGGGACCGGCTCGGGGGCTCCGACAGCGGCCTCTGCGACGGCCGACGCTTCAGCGGCTAGGGCCTCAACCTCAGCGGCTGCCTCTTCGTTGGGTGGCGGCGGCGACCCTGCAGTCGGGACCACCTCAGTCTCCGTGACTGGGCTGGCCACCAGCTCGGCGAGTGTGTTTGCGGCCGCCGGCTCGGCTGGGGCAAGCTCCTCAAGGGGAGTGGTCGGATCGGTCTCCTTGAGATCGATATCGGCTCGCTTCCTGCATGACGAAACAAGACATCAAAACACTACTGCAGCACATAAGGATTTCAGAAGATCTGGAGAAGCATACCTCTTGGAGAACTTCAGTTTTCTCCCGGGCAACCCGGGCCTTGACAGGGTGCTACCTCCAGCTATCAGCCCAGCCGGCGAATCAGTTAGCGTCACAGTCGGTAGCGGCGCATCGGCTCGAGTCGGCCCCACTTCCGGTGTGGCTGGCTTGGGCGCATCCGTGCTTGGCGCCATCCACTCTAGCGGTCCACTTGGCGGCGCTGTCGCCGGGCTCAGCGGCGTTGGGCTCGGCCCTGCAGGTCTCAACCTGGGGCTTGATCGCCTGGGCGTCACAGCGGCAGTGTCCTTTATTTTCAGCCCCCCTACCGCGACACGCGGTGTCATGGCCCCTTCACCCCGATAAAGAATAGGCTTTTTCCTGGCTCTCTTGGAGTCGGGCTGGGCGACGGCAAGGCTCCTCGGCCTCTTCTTTGATGCAACGGCCGACAACGGGCGGGAGTCTTCATCGAACTCCACGCACCACTGCAAGAGATTCAACAAGATACATCATATATTGCCAGGGGATCACACATCCAAGTCCACAGGCATGCGTTACAAAGGAAAGACGGATGTTACCTCGGAGCAGGGCCAGCTGCACCTATAGGACGCAATGCGTCTCTTCTTGTCTTCAGTTTCAATTACCCCGCTGGAGAAGTATCCGAACAGGGTCTCCGTCACCTTCTGCTCATTGGCCGACTCCTGGCTGACCCGGTCAGGGTCATGTCTTCCCTGGTAATCCCAGCCAAACGCGCTCCTCAGCTTCAGGGGCTGGAAGCGCCGAGTCAGGAATCGCTTGGCCACCCAGGGTCCAGTCAGGCCGGCCTTCTTGAAGTTATCCAGCTTTGTCAGCAGTTGATGCACTTGACCCATTTCCTCATAGGTCGGGTCTGCCGACCAATTCGGTAAAACTACCGGCGGCGAGCCGGTGAATGGCCACAAGGAGGGAGCCAGATCTGCGCAATAGAACCACTCCTTGTGCCAGCCCTTCAAGGAGGATTTCAAGGGAAGATCGAGATATGACTTTTTCCTATCACTCCTCAACTGAAGACTAGCCCCCCCAATTACGCTGATGTTATTTTTGGAGGGCTGGGGTTTAATGTGGAACAAATGCCTAAAGAAGTTGAAATGGGGTTCCACGCCCAAATAGCACTCGCACAGAGTAACAAAGATGGAGATCTGAAGAATCGAGTTGGGATTCAAATGCACCAACTCTAGCTTATAGAAGTCAAGAATGCGGCGGAAGAAATCAGAAGATGGAAGGCACAAGCCCCGATCGAAAAAAGAGGCGAAAACTACTGTTTCACCAGGTTGGGGATTTGGGACCGACTCACCCTTAGCCGACCACCAGCGAATCACCTCTTGGCTGGGCAACTTCAGTTGACTCTCCAGCAGCTTCAGCTTCACCGAGCCACAATCTGAAATCGGCCAAGCACTCTCCGGCACACCCGCAAGATCCGAAGCTTTCGGCATGACTGGAGGCGGCGAGATTTGGGGAAAAACAAATCGGGGGCTTGGAACAAACAAAGAGGATTGGAACCGCCCGAGTTCGGGTGGGGAATAGCAGCAGCTAACCCTAGCCAGGCAGGAAGCGAAAAGATGGGCACGAAGGTGGAAGACGAAGCGATTGGCTGATTTGGGGAAGATGAAGGAATCTTTTTCTCTCTCCCCGCTTTTATAGAGCCGATGCTGACTAGATGGGCTTGGGCCTATACAGTCAGCACTGGGCCATCAAGATATGAGTTCCTACAGTAGCATGCTCCATGTGGGTCGCTCGCAGGCTGAGTTGAAATTATAGCGCTGGTGCTACCAACAGGAGCCGATGAGGTAAATAGATATGCTTCATGAGAACCTTATTTCTAAACATATATGTTTGGGTATCTGTCTTATCCACCAGGTCTCGAGGATATATCCTTACAAGGATCACAAGCTGGTCTTCATTAAAATTGGGGATGTAGGTATCTCTCTCTCGTACACCTGACCATGCCGTGGATTTATTTTCATGCAGTGGTACTCGGCCTACATGCGTGGCCACCAGTTGCCATGAGCAACGTCATTCCCACTGACATGATGCGGAAGAGTCTAACTTTCGAGTAGTGCACTACTCAGGAGAGACTATAAATATCTTTTCTCGCTGACATGATGAGGAGGAGTCTAACTTTCGAGTGGGACGCCACTCGGAAAAGACTATAAACCCCCGCTTTCCAACTGACATGATGCTGAAGAGTCCCATATACGAGTAGCATCCTACTCAGCAAGACTATAAACACATATTCCGACTGACATAAAGTCGAAGAGTCCTACATACGAGTAGTTCCCTACTCAGCAAGACTATAAAGTTTATTCCTGTTGACATGATATCGAAGAGTCTTATATACCGGTAGTAATCTACTCGGGAAAGACTTCCAGGTTAAAGATCTTTGACTTTATGTTTAATTGTCTTCACAATTAAGCACAAAGTCGGGGGCTACACCTAATAGGTGAGCCTATTCGGCGCACGCTATTCATACATATACATGAAGCCCTTCATAGCCTCGCTGCCAGCTGACATGAAGCAGAACTCAGAAAGAAGACTTACTCGGACAAAGAATACTTGGGAGCATCGCACTTGGGCAATCTTCGCCGTGGAGGACGAGCACTCGGCATCAGCTGTGACTCAACTATGAAGGTCTCAGGGGCTACTGTGGAGGCCATGGGCCCCGGGTACCTCATTACCATTATATGGGCCACTCGGATGGAGGATGGGCCGAACCATGTAATTAGAGATAAGATAGCACCCGGTAGGCTTTGCCTTGTATAATAAGGAAAAATAGTCTTAGTCGGATAGGTTTCTATCTCTAAGAAGGAAATCCCTTGGCCGTATCCGGTTGGGATCCTTATCATGTACCCCTGTCCCCTAGTATATAAAGGGAGGTAGGGCGCCCCATGAGGGCAGACGGAAAATCATCGATCATCAAACACCTCAGAGGAATAACACCTCAACTGGACGTAAGGTATTACCTCACATCGAGGGCCTGAACCAGTATAAATCTTCTCTGTGTTCCTCTGCAAGCCACCGAATTCACCTTCGCCGGGTAGCCCTATAGTTTTATTGCCGGTGCATAGCATCGACACAGCCTAGGTGGAATAGAGGGATATGGGTAGATAGTGAGTGAAAAAGGTTTTAGCCGACTTTTCAGTAGTTTTATGTCTCCCTGTCTTTGGATGAGTGAACAGTGCTGTTAGATGTGTGTTAAATTCGTACCAAAATTCAGGGATGAAGTTTTAAGTACCTAGTTTCCATTTTTCAAATTTTAATCCACAATTTCCATGTATTTTGGTCACAGCAAAAAGATTAATAGGGTCCTGGCTGAGGCTTGGATGAATTTTTAGGGGGTCTAAACTGGTTGCTAAAATTCTGGAAAATTTATATTTATTCATGATAAATAATCTAGTAATTGAATAAATTATTTCATATATATGTTTCTGTGAAGTTTGTTGCCCTTTTAAAGATAGTCTTGATTTTGCCGATTAGGGACTAGTTTAAAACACTATTTGACTAGTTTGACCAAATTTTGTTCAAGTCCTAGAGAGGGTGATATATTAACAGTAGATTTATTATGTGGTGAGATATTTTAATTATCTTCCTCATGAATTTTTTTTGTTGGTCCAAAATATTCATGCATATGTTCCTAGTATGAAAATGCAAAAGCTCAATCAAAACATGGAAAATGTTGTTATGCTAGCATAAGAAATGTATTTTCATTGCCTCCCGCTTTTCATACATCACTTTTATTTCTTTACAATTTTTTTTGTATGTTACAAGATCAGATATAGGAAGGTCGGAGTTGTAATCACCCCAATCAACTACTCTGATTCCGACTCTCAGTCAAACAGCAGTACGGCGAGCTTCTCTCCACCATGTGAAGTCTTCATGGCGTCCAAGGGCTCAACTCCCACTCAAGAGGCACACCGACTACGTGATCAACAAGAGGAGGAGGCCCACCGACCATGAGAACAACAGGAGGAAGATGCAAGATGCCTGTAGGCCGAGCGTGATGCTCACAACGACAATCTGTGCAAGGTCGGGTGGACTGTTCAACAGCAAATCCTCCAAACCCGAGTTGGCGACCACGACCTTTTCATAACTCCTCAACAGAATGTTGTGGCTGCTACAACTCTACTGGATACACTACAGTTTGGGCCTGATCACCAGGCCACCCCGACAATAGCAAGGATAAAAGCCATGATCACCGCCGCTGCATGTCAGCAGTGTCAACAGTCGGGTGACACTCTCATACCGATCAACAGGTCGGCTTCTCCAACGCCAGTCTCATCTGCCTCAACATGACGCCGAGCGGCCGGCTCCAGTCAGCCGCACACGGAGTCACGCCACACGTCACTCGGCAACCACAGTAATGACCGATGGCGCCAAAATCAAGATGACCGTCGGGACAGCCGGGATGTCCGAGGCCGACTACGACGCGATCTCCGGCAAGACATCAATGCACGACGCCGTGAACACGAGGAAGACTAGCGTCGCCGACTAGAAGCTGAGAATGAGCGCTGCGGCCTCCACCATGAGCGGTTTCACCGCTGTAGTCGGAGTCAGAGTCCTCATACAGATGAAGGAGTACTGGCCTTCACCCATGAGCTGCAACAAATCGATTGGCCGTCAGGCTTCAAGCCGACTGGAATTGAAAAATACGACAGGAAGACCAACCCTGAGTCCTGGCTCATATTTTACACTCTGGCGATCCGAGCAGCTAGAGGAGATCACAAGGCTATGGCTAACTACCTCCCAGTTGCTCTAGCTGACTCGGCAAGGACATGGCTAACTGGACTTCCTAAGAGATCAATCGGCTCTTGAGGAGAACTCTAGGAACGCTTCATCGCCAATTTCCAAGAACGTACGAGAGGCCATCTTCCGAGTACGATCTATATCAGTGCCATCTAGGCGTGAAAATGGTTCGGATATTATCTGCTAACCGTCCGAAATTTCGAATACGGATAGGATTGGTCGGATAATTCTCGGATAATCTTGGATTTGGAAACGGAAACGGATAATTTTTCTCGGATACGGATACGAATACAGTAAAGGCATTATCCGACGGATTCCGGAATCGGTCGAAAATTATCCGGACAAATTTTTGGATATCTGCATCAAATCCAAATGGCCAACTATGTATTTACGTGGCCCAGCCCAATAACCCATTACATTTACTCCTAACCTAACCCAAACTTTCCATCATGGTTCACACATATATTCACAGTTGGCACACACAGCCACAGGCACCGCCACCCCGTCGACCGAACTCCTCCGTTGCGCCACCGCCCCGTCGCCCCACCGTCGCGCCACCGCCCCATCGGCCGTCGTCCCACCCTCCCGGCCGGTCTCCCCCGTCACGCTGCCACCCTCTCGGCCAAGCTCCCCCGTCGCCCCACCGTCGTGTCGGCGCCCCGTCGGCCATCGCCCCGATGCGGCGGGGACTGCGCATCGATGGAAGGGTGGACGGCCGAGGAGAGGGTGAGGCTCCGGTGCAGCGGTGTCGGGTGCTGATTGTGGCCGCCACCGAAGACGAGCTTGATGTGCACGAGGATGGTGAATGCCGCGTGCACCAGCGAGGAGACGACGGCGTCGAAGGTGCAGCCCTAGAGGGAGGTCTGCTTGAGGTGCTTCACCTCCTGCTTCTTGGTGAATATCAGCTGCTGCTGCTCTGCCGCCACCGAGATCTTGCTCACCGACAGGCTACGGTGATGGCATCCGCCTCCGCCTCCACTGCTCTGGAGGAACTTCCGGAGTCTGTGCTCGGCCTCGGCCAGCTCCTCCATGGCTCGCCGGAGCGCGGTGGTGGCGGCGACTTGCTTGTCCATCTTGTGCTCCCTCGTGTCCATCTCCTTCCATGTGGACACCCACTGGTGAGGGTCGCGGCTAGTGTCGGCAAACTCCGTGAAGGCGTCCCCGAACTCGCGGAGGAACGGATCCGCGCAGTGCGTGGCTAGCGTGGCGATAGAGTTGGCGATCTCAGCGCAGGCGAGGCCGAGGAGGACGGCGTCATCGTTGGAGATATTGATATATTGTTTTACAAAAAAATAATAAGTTGTCTCTCTTCGTTGGTTTGTAAAGTTCAGTTTAAGGGCTTTTTATATTCGAATAAATATTTGTTACCATATTCGTTCCGATTCGTATTTGGTCCGTATCTGTATCCGGTAATATTCGATTCTGTTTTTGTATCCGAGGTTTCCGATTCCAAAAAAATATGAAAACAAATATGGTATAGCTAGTTTTCGATATGTTTTCACCCCTAGTGCCATCAAAGAAAGAACGACTCTCTTTGTGAATTTATCAAGAGATTTTCTAAGAAGAGGAACTCAATCGCGAAGATCATGGATGAGGTCGTCATTGCCGCTTTCCGCAAGGGGTTAGAGACACCCCATTTATTGCCAAGTTTACTCGGAAACCTCCCTCTTCTGTCGAGGCTCTTTTTTACATGGTGAACAAAGACGCCGACTCGGCCGACGCAGTTGCTAAGACCCTGGACGACAAGAAGGAGCCTTGACAGAAGGACAAAAAAGACAATGACGAGTCAGCACAGAACAAGTCCGGCAACCGCAAGCGCAAGTCGGACAACGTGGTGGCTGCTGTGGAGCATACTCGACCGTGACCCTCAAGGACAGACGAGTACCAAAAAGTGTTGAATGGGCTATGCCCCTTTCATCCAAATGACAAGCACGAGGCTAAGGACTGCTTCATACTCAAAAAGTTTGCTTCCAAGCAGACTTCAACATTTGGTAGCAATAAAGACAAGGACAAGCTAGATCCGGGCGCAGCCGGCGACTACCAAGATCCCCAGGTTGAGCTCAACCACATCTTTGGAGGGCCGACTACATACGAGTCCAAGAGGAAGCAGAAGCTCACAGCACGCCAAGTCAACTCGGTTTCAGCAGACGCCCCCCAGTACTTGCGTTGGTCAGAAACGCCAATCACGTTTGACCGTGCGGATCACCCCGATCGGGTTACTCATCCAGGATGCTACCCACTCGTTCTGGACCCGGTCATCAGAAGCATCAAATTGAAGAAGGTTCTCATCGATGGAGGAAGCGCTCTCAATATTTTGTTCGCCAAGACGCTCGACGAGATGAAGATCCCTCGTTCCGAGCTACGACCGAGTACAACTCCCTTCCACGGGGTAATCCCTGGCCTGTCTTCCACTCCACTCGGAAAGATAACTCTGCCAGTTACCTTTGGCACGTGGGATAATTTTCATACCAAGAATATATGCTTCGAGATTGCCGACTTTGAGTCCGCGTATCACGCAATACTCGGATGGCCAGCACTAGCCAAATCCATGGCAGTGCCGCATTATACATACATGATGCTCAAGATGCCAGGACCAGCTGGAGTGCTTTCTCTTCGCAGCGATGTCAAGCAAGCCTTCACCTACAACAAGGAGAGCTGTGAGCTGCCCCAATCTCAAGAAGCGGTAGTCGGGCGCAATAACATCCGACTAGCCGCTACAAAATCAAGCGAGGACGATCAAGTTCCGGAAAGAAAAGCAGCCAAGTCAAGAATTTCAGTGGACTCTGAAACAAAAAAAGATCCCTTGGACCCTTCCGACCCTCCAAAAAACTGCTTTTGTCGGGACCGGACTCGACCGCAAATAGGAAGACGAGCTCGTCACCTTCCTCCAGGCGAACAGGGATATATTTGCTTGGAAACCTTTCGACATGCCTGGTGTTCCAAGGAGGTGATCCGAGCATTCCCTCAACGTCAAACCGGACGCCAAGCCAGTCAAACAACGACTACGGCTCTTCGCACAGGACCGCAAAGATGCTATTCGGGAGGAGATAACCAAGCTCCTTGCAGCCGGGTTCATCAAAGAGGTCTACCACCCGGATTGGCTGGCAAACCCAGTCTTGGTCTGGAAGAAGAATGGTAAATGGTGCATGTGCGTCGACTACACCGACTTAAACAAGGTGTGCCCCAAAGACCCATTTGGTCTACCCATAATAGATTAGGTGGTGGATTCAACTGCGGGGTACGAATTTCTTAGCTTTCTCGACTGTTACTCAGGATATCACCAAATCAGCTTGAAGGAGGAGGACTGCTTGAAGACTTCTTTCATTACGCTGTTTGGAGCATACTGCTATGTCACTATGCCGTTCGGGTTGAAAAACGCTGGAGCAACGTATCAACGAGCAATTCAGCGGTGTTTACACACTCAACTCGGGTGCAACATGGAGGCATATGTCGATGACGTGGTGATCAAGACAAAATCCAAGGAAGGCCTCATCACCGACTTGGAAGAAACTTTCTGAAGCCTTCGGAGATTCAAGATGAAGTTGAATCCAGATAAGTGTGCTTTCGGTGTACCGTCCGGAAAGCTACTCGGCTTCATCGTATCACATCGAGGCATCGAGGCCAATCCAAAGAAAATCAACCCTATCATAAACATGGCACCCCTAACTAGCCAGAAGGACGTCCAAAAGCTGACAGGCTGCATGGCGGCACTAAGCCGATTCATCTCCCGACTTAGTGAACAGGGCATGCCCTTTTTCAAACTATTAAAGAAAGCAGATAGTTTTCAATGGACACCTGAAGCCCAGCAAGCCTTCGAAGACTTCAAAAAATTTCTCACATCACCACCAGTGTTGGCATCACCCATGCCCTAGGAACCACTTATGTTATACCTTGTGGCAACCAGTCAGGTAGTCAGCACGGTGTTGGTAGTCGAGCAAGCAGAGCCAGGGCATATACAGAAAATACAAAGGCCAGTCTATGTCGATGTTTTGTATCGGCAATAAATATATAAGGCTACTCGTGAGACCGAAACTCGATGGATTTCAGAGGAATACAAGCAATTTATACTGGTTCAGGCCCTCGAGATGAGGTAATACCCTCCTAGCCTTTGAGGTTGTATCATTCTGATCATGGTGATCTTGGTGATCCTGCCCTCAGGGGGCGCCCTGCCTCTCCTTATATACCGGAGGACAAGGTTACAGAGTAAGAATCCCAGTTGGACTCTAACCAAGAGATTTCCTTCTAGGAATACAACGTTCCCAACTAGGAGTATATCATTCCCTTGTCGTACAAGGTTATGTAATGTGAGTCCTATTGTATCCCTAATTACAAGGTTAGGTCTATCCTCTGTTCGAGTAGCCCAAATGCTTCTCATGAGGTACCTAGGGCCCATGGCACCGACAGTCTACTTCGTCAGCGAGGTCCTAGCCGACTCCAAGATGAGATATCCTCAAGTCCAGAAGCTGTTATATGGCCTACTCATCACTGTCTGGAAGTTAGTGCACTATATTTAGTCGCATCAAGTAACTATTGTCATATCGTATCCACTCAGGAACATCCTACACAACCGCGAGACCACTGGCAGAATCACTAAATGGGTGCTCACGTTGATGGCGTTTGACATCATCTTTCAGCCATGGACAGCAATCAAGTCTCAAGCTCTAGCCGACTTCATGGCCGAGTGGATAGAAGTCCAAACGACTGCAAACACCAATGAGCTAGAGTACTGGATGATGTACTTCGACAGTTCTCTATAGATCGGTGGTGCAGGGGCTGGCGTCGTGCTGACGTCACCCACTGGTGAAAAACTCAAGTACGTTCTCCAGATTCACTTTTCGGCTTCCCACAATGTTGCCAAGTATGAGGCACTCATCCACGGGCTCCGCATTGCCATATCACTCGGCATCCGCTGACTGGTCGTATGCGTGGATTCTTAGCTTGTGGTTAACCAAGTCATGAAATACTGGACATGTCTCGACAATAATATGGCGGCGTATTGTCAGGAGGTACGAAAGCTAGAAAACAAGTTCGATAGGCTGGAGATAACTCATGTATTACGACAATACAACGAAGCTACAGACGAATTGGCCAACATGGGTTCCAAACGAGAAGTGGCCCCGACTGGGATTTTTGTCGAGCAACTACTGTAGCCATCAGTCAAGAAGAAACCAGTGCTTGAACAGTCGGGGGTTGAACCTACCCTGGCAACTAATGAAGTGCTAATCATCTCTCAAAACTGGCGGACTCCAGTTTTAAAATTCCTCTTGGACAACGAACTCTTAGAAGATCACAGTGAAGCTAAACGGATCAAACGTCAAAGCAAATGTTTCATCGTAGTCGGAGAAGACCTTTACCGTCGAAGCGCATCCGGAGTCCCCATGCGCTACGTCACACCCGAGGAGGGCAAGCAGATTCTGCAATTGATCCACTCGGGTATTTGTGGCAACCACGCTGCATCCAGGACGTTAGTCGGAAAGGTTTACAGGCAAGGTTTCTTCTGGCCGACTGCGGTAACAGATGCTAAAGACATTGTTCGCACATGCGAGGGATTCCAATTCTATGCAAGGCAAACACATCTTCCAGCTAAGAACTTCAAACAATTCCAATCTCTTGGCCCTTTGTAGTTTAGGGGCTTGACATGGTCGGGCCGTTCAAAAAAGCGTTAGGAGGGTTCACACACTTGTTCATCGCAGTGGACAAATTCACAAAGTGGATCGAGACAAAACCCGTTGCTACCATAATAGCGGCACGAGCAAAGGACTTCATCATGAGTATTTTATACCGATTTGGACTTCCCAACCGCATCATAATGGATAACGGTACTCAATTCACTGGCGGCGAATTTTAAGATTTCTGTGACGACTTCGGCATCAAGATTTGTTATGTTTCTGTGACACACCCACGTAGCAATGGGTAGGTCGAGCGTGCCAATGGCATGGTCTTACAAGGTATCAAGGCTAGGATATTCGACCGACTACAACCATATGCAGGCCGGTGGGTACAAGAACTCCCATCTGTTCTCTGGTCTTTAAGAACCACGGTTAGTCGGGCAACAGAACAATCCCCTTTCTTCCTAGTCTATGGTGCTGAGGCTATGTTACCAACCAAGCTGGAGTTTGGCTCTCCGCGAGTTTGGGCCTACTCAGAAGACAAATCAAACGAAGACCGACTGGTTGAACTCGATTAGTTGGAGGAAGCAAGGGACATCGAAACTATCCAGTCGACAAGGTATCTTCAAGGCCTACGTCGTTATCACAGTCAAAATGTTCGTGGCCGCGCCTTTTTGGTGGGAGATCTCTTCCTCAGAAAAATACAAACCACCAAAGACAGGCATAAACTATCCCCTTTGTGGGAAGGGCCGTTCATTATCGCTAAGGTAACACGTCTGGGCACCTACCGACTAAAGACTGAAGACGGTGCCCTAGTTAGCAACTCATGGAATATAGAACAGCTATGTCATTTCTATACCTGAGTTTTGTATTTCCTTTATATATATGAATAAAGTTTTTTTCCTCTGACTCACTACATTGCTTGTCCCAACCGAGTAGTGAGTCGGGACTACATGTATTATGTGCCTTGTTAATAAAATCCAAGCTTGTTTGATCTAAGTTATGAAGTTCTACAATGATTATACTAAGTTTGCCCGAGTATAGCTCTCAGAGGTGAACGTTTTTTCTTAAGTTCCTCTCAATCTACTCAGCGCAGACAACATAGTCGGGTAAAGCTAATGACAACTTAGAATAACCAAGTACTCGGCAGCATTTTATAGATATTTACAAAAGTCTTATATGTTCATCAATAGTCACCGACTGCATAATCGCTCTTTTTTACGTGCCCAGGTCCCTGGCTATTGCCTTCGCAATTGGCCTAACTTGGCTGATTAGCTCCAATGCCTCTTCGGGAGTCATCCCCTCGGCAAAACCCTCACCAACGGCCTCGATATCTACCCTAGGGTAGATCGATTTGGTCATGGCAAGAACTTGGGCGACGCCGACAGCTACACGCTCATCCGAGTACTTCTTCAAGATACTCGGGGCTTCGCTTAGGCGTTCCTGCACTTGGGTGACGGTACTGGAGCTGGTCCCGGATAGTAAGGTTGCATGATATCTAGGAGCCCTTTCACGGATCCAACGAGGATTTCTCGTGACTCTTTGATTGTCTTGATTTCCTCCGCAAAGGAGCCAAACTAAATCTGGGTGTTGGCTTTTGAAGCTATTCAGATGCATCAACAAGAATATTTGTTAGCCGAGACACGCAGTCGGAGCAACAAGCATTCGAGCCAAGATCATTGTCAAGCAGGAGACTTACTAGCATAGTCAGCCTCCACCTTGGCTTTGGCCTTCTATACTTCCTTCAGCTTGTAATCTTATTTTTCCCTCTCCTTTGCCTGGGCTTTCAGCTCGATTTCAAGGGCAGCAAATCAAAATAGTCAAGAACTCAAGATTGCAGTCAAGACTCAACAAAGATAGTCGGGAATCAACAATGCTGGAGACATCTACTCGGGATTCACTCAAGAGGACAACACAGAAGACTTACTTCTGATCTTTTCAGCTTGGGCCTAGTTTTCATCACTGAGCTTGTCAACCGATCCCCTAAGCCATGTCTCCCTCTCTTGGCTAGTCCGCTCCAGGTTATCCTTGGCTACCTAGAGTTGGCGCAATTGTTGGAGCTGGGGGGCAAGCTCGGTCAGGACCTTATTCATTTTCTCTAAGCGATCGATGATCTTCTGCTAAGAATAAACCAGGGAAAATCAGAGTTAAACGGTAGAATACCATATCAATGAAAACTGTCAATAACCCAACATGGCGAGCTTTGCTACATACCTAGACTCCCTTGGACGCAGCGATTGCAGCATGTATAAGATTTTTGTGCTCCCTCAATGCTGCTTCCTCGTCATGCTCGTAGCTTTCTGCAACTCCCTTGGGGGTGACCCAATAAAAAGTCCTTGGGAAGTTGTGGGGAGGGGCTTCGAGCCTAGGGAGATCTCCTTCATTAGAAGACGACGATATCGCTGGCGATGGGATCCTGGCCCTAAACTCGGCAGCTGCAGGGTTTTGGCGATCTGCTCGGGGGCTAGAGCAGCAGCTTCAGCATTCACTCCCTCGTTGACAAGCGCTGGTAATTCTGCTATCAAGGCTACTTCAGCTTCAGCAGCTGGGCAGCCTCTGGCTCGGCAGATGAAATCGCTGGTGCTAGATCGACTGGGATAGGATCAGTGGCAAGAGCTGCTAGCGTAGTCCCCTTGGGATCTATGTCAACTCACTTCCTGCACAAAAATGCCAAATATCAATACATTTACCATATCATTCAAGATTTTCAAAAGATTGAAGGTATTTTTTAATACCTCTTAGAAGTCTTGAATTTCCACTAAGGAGCTCCAGGGGATGTTGGCCAAGGGCTTGACAGCCTGCTCGGCGGCGGAGAGCTCCTGGCTGTCAGGCCAATCGGCATAGCAGTTGGCGGTGGAGATTTGGCCCCAGTCGGCTATGTTCCCAATGCGGCCGACTAGGGGGTCGAGATGCTTGGTGGTGCTGGCCTTGGGCGAGGTGACACCAATCTTGGGCTTGGCGGCCTGGGAGCTAAATCGATAGGATCCTTCATCTTCAAGCTCCCTGGCGCTGCACTCGGCGTGCTTGTTTTCTTCTTGCCCGGGTCTTCAATTGGCTTCTTCCTAGCTCTCTTGGAGCTGGGTTGGGTGGCAGAAGGGCTGGCTGGCTGCTTCTTCGATTTGGTAGCCGGCTGAATTTGGGAGTCATTATCAAACTCCACACAGTCCTGCAAGTATTTCGACAACATACATCATGAATTGTAGAACAATCCAAGACAGATATTCACAAATATTCATCACAGAAGGACAACAATCTAGTATCAATCTTTTAGGATTACCTATGGCCGAGGCCTGCTCCAGTTGTAGGGCGTGGGAGCGTGTTCTTCGTCCTCAGTCTCTACTACCCCATTGACGAATAAGCTGAGCAGGGTATCAATAACCTTATTCTTATCGGCTACATTAGGGTATTCGTGCCTAGGATCATCCTTGCCCTGGTAGTCCCAACCAAATGGCTCCTAGCCTTTAGTGGCCTGGTCCGGCGGTTGAGGAAGCATCTTGCCACCCAGGGACTAGTCAGCCCTGAGCTCTTCAGGAGGTTGATCTTCTCCATCAATTGGTATACTTGTCCCATTTTTTCATAATTTGGCACTGAAGACCAACTGGGCAGAACTGTTGGTGGAGAACCAGTGAAAGGGGGCAGAGAAGGTTCGAGATTAGAATAGCAGAACCATTCTCTGTGCCAGCCCTTGAGGGAGGTTTTCAAAGGGACGCTGAGATAAGTTTTCTTCATCTCTTTCCTAAGTTGGAGACCCCCCCCCCCCCAATGGTTTGGATCTTGTATTTGGATGGCTAGGGCTTTATGTGGAACAAGTAACAGAAAAGATTGAAATGGGGCTTAACCCCTAGAAAAGCTTCGTACAAAGTGACGAAGATGGAGATGTGTAGGATAGAGTTGGGATTCAAATTCACCAACTCTATTTAATAGAAAGATAGAATTTGGCGAAGGAAATTTGAAGAAGGAAGGGCAAGACCGCGATCAAAGAATGAGGTGAAGATGACGGTCTCACCGGATTTGGGCGCCAGCATGGATTCCCCTTCTGCAGTGTGCCAATGGATGACATCTTATCGCTGCAGCATCAACCGCTTTTCCAATAGCTTCAGCTTCAACGGACTGCAATTCGACATTGGCTAGACTCCGGCCGTCATCTTAGGGATCTCAAATGAGGCTTTCGGCATTGCGGAAGGTGAAAAGATTTGGGGGAAAGACTTGTGGAGGCTTGGAATGGATGCGGTAGAGCAGAATCGGGCGAGTCTCGAGTGAGAGACGCAGGCTATAGCGAACCCTAGTGAGGTGAAGCGTGAAATTTAGGCGCGGAAGCTGGAAGACGAAACGATTGGAGGATTGGAGAAAAAGAGGAATCTTCTCTCTCCCTGTTTTATAAAGCTTGTGCTAATAAGTGGGCTTGGGCCGACTAATTCAGTACTGAGCCACAAGACATGAGTTTCTAAATGGCATGCTCTATTGAGTCGACTGTTGGCTGTGTTAAATTCACAGTGCAGATGCTATTAACAGAAACCGATTAAATAATCAGATATGCTTCATGAAATCCTACTTGCTGGATACATGTATTCAGATATCTGCATTATTTACCAGGTATTGAGGATATATCCTTATAAGGATCGACAGTTGTTCTCCATTAAAATTGGGGATGCAGGTATCTCTCAAGTACACCTCACCACATATTGGGTTAAAATCCATGAAGTGGTACTCGGCTTACATGCTTAGCCAAAAATTGCCCTGATCAAAAATTCTTCCAGCTGACATGATGTTGAAAAGTCTAATTTCTGAGTAGTACACTGCTCGGAAAAGACTAAGAGGTTAAAGATCTTTGATTTTATGTTTGATTGTTTCACAATTAAGCACAAAGTCGAGGGCTACACCTAATAGGTGCGCCTATTCGGCTCACACTATTCACATTTTTCCATGAAGCCCTTCATAGCCTCGTTGCCAGCTGATATGAAGCAGGACTTGGAGAAGAAGCACTCAGACAACGAGTACTCGGGAGCAAGGCACTCGGGAAGCTTTCTCCAAGGAGGATGAGCACTCGACATCAGCTGTGACTCAACTATGAAGATCTTAGAGGCTGTTATGGAGGCCATGGGCCCCGGGTATCTCATGAGAAGCATTAGGGCCACTCGGATAGAGGATGGGCCTAACCATGTAATTAGGGATACAATAGGACTCGGCATACATTACCTTGTATGACAAGCAAAGGATATAGTCCTAGTCGGGCACGTTGTATTTCTAGAAGGAAATCCCTTGGTCGGAATCCGACTAGGATTCCTACTCTGTAACCCTGTCCCCCAGTATATAAGGGGAGGCAGGGAGCCCCCTAAGGGCAACTAGCGCAATCTCACCAGAGAAACCTCAAAGGCAATACACCACAACTAGAAGTAGGGTATTACCTCATCTCGAGGGCCTGAACTAGTATAAATTGTTCCGTGTTCCTTTGCAATCCATCAAGTTTAGGTCTCATAAGTAGCCCCATTTTATTATTACCGTTGTAAAACATCGACAGCAGGCCTATAAATCAGGGGCAGAGAGAAAATATTCCCTTTCTTCCCCAAATCGCCAAACGCTTCGGCTTCTAGAAAACGCGCCAAACCTCACGCTCTCCGCTCCACCTAGGGTTTCCAATAGCTCGAGCTCCTCTCCAGAAATCTGCAAAGATCTTCATCCCTGCTTCGATTCCCATCATCTAGAAGCCTTTCCCCTTAGATCCATACTCTGAAGATGCCGAAGGCACCCTTTGACATCTCCAATGCCATCGGGGTCATGGCCTACATCAGATGCCTGTCCGTCGAAGCTGGATCATCTGGAGAAGAAGAAATGCCTCCAACCCAAGGAGCTTATCAACTGGCATCCCGCCATTGGTGAGTCAATCCCCTCTCTAGGCCCCCACGAACTCATGGTTTTTGCTTCTTTCTTCAACCGGGGTTTCGCTCTTCCCGCTTTTGATTTTCTTCGCAGTCTCCTTGATTATTACAAGATCGAGCTTATCCACCTCAACCCCAATTCTATCCTCCAGATCTCCATCTTCGTGACTCTCTGTGAAGCCTTCCTTGGGGTTGATCCCCATTTCAATCTTTTTCATTTCCTTTTCCATGTCAAGTCACAGCCCTCCAAATCCAAAATCCAAGTGATAGGGGGAGCAGGCCTTCAACTCCACAACGAGATGAAGAAGGCTTACTTGCATGTTCGCCTGAAGACCTCACTAAAGGGATGGCACCAGGAGTGGTTCTACTGCTCTAACCTCGAGCCCTCCTTGTCGCCCTTCACCGGGAATCCCTCCATATTACTGGAGAGCTGGACTGCTCTACCATCCTAGACTGAGATGGTCCAAGTGCAGCTGCTGCTGGAGAAGATAAACGCCCTAAAGGACAAGGGGCTGACCGGACCGTGGGTTGCATGAACCTTCTAGAATTGGTGGATTCAACCCCTGAAAGCCAGGATCCACCTCGGCTACAATTACCAGGGGAAGAAGGACCCAACCCGGGACTGCTCCGACTTCATCAACAAGGATGTCGTCACCGACACCTTGCTTGGCTATTTTGTCAATGGAGTCATTGAGACCCTGGATGCCGAGAGGGCTCCAAAACCCTACTGCCAAGATAGGCCCCGGTCAGCGGTAATACCTTGTTTGCTAATTATCTTGATGCTCATCTACAATGATTGGTATGAACATAGTCCAATTGAATTTGCCTTGATGCATGACGCTTGTAGGAATTTGCCGAGTTCTCCACGAACCCTCCCAACCAGTCGGCCAGGGAGTCCAGGAAGCGGGCGGCCAGCCCCTCAGCGGTCCAACCCAGCCCCAAGAGTGCTGGGAAGCAACCCGTGATGGACTAGGCCAAGAAAAGGAGCATGCTGAGTAAGGCATCAGGTGGTCCAATGATTAAGGATCCTAGCGGCATAGCCCCTGGACCAACCAGCCCCAGGACTGTACCGCCAACAGCTCCTTTGCCCCAATCGGCCACACCTAGTGTGGTGCCGACTAGGCCAAGTCCTGCACCACCTACCGCCACGCCCCCGAGCCCAATAATAGGCGGCACATCACCGCCGAGTAGGCTCTCAGGCCCCTCATCGACTACCTCCACCCCTGGTGCATAGGGATGGAGATTCAAGACTTCCAAAAGGTATAGAATCCTCAATCTTTGGAAAATCTCGAGTTGTCTTGCAATATCTTGATTAAAGCATAACCTTGCAGGAAGCCCAGTGATGTTGATCCCAAAGGGACAGCGCCACCGACCCCCGTCGCCATCATCGTCCCGACTGAGGCCGAGCCCGTGGAGCCCCAGCCTGAGCCGAGTGTTGTTCCAGCCCCCAAGGTCGAGATAGCCCACTCGGCTAGGCCACAAACTTCGCCCAGTCGGGACACCACAACTGAAGTCCCGATCGCCGAGCCCACCGAAGAACCAGTGCCACCAGTAGATCCAAGACCTAGAACGCCCTCTCCTCCGCTCTCCTCGTCCTCAGAAGATAATAACCTCCATAGGCTTGAAGCCCCTCCGCCAAACTTTCACCGAGTGTTCTACTGGGTCACCCCGGAAGGAGACGAAGAAACATTCGAGTTAGACGAGGAGGCTGCCCAGAGGGAGTGAGTCAAGTTGATGGAGGTTGCCATTCAAGCTTCGAGGAGTGTCCAGGTATGTTATTCGACCGACTATATTTACAACTTCAAGCTGATTGACTAATCTTATGTCTTCCATCATTGCATCTCATCTTGTCTGATAATCATCCGACTTATGCAGAGAGTCGTTGAGCGATCTAAGAGGATAGGCAAGGTTCTCACCCAGCTTGCTCCCCAGATCACCCAGCTCAACTAGCTCCAGGCTACCAAGGACGAGCTAGAGAGAACCAGCAAGGAGAGGGAGGATTGGCTTAAGGATTCGGTCAACAATCTCCGGGACGAGAATTGGGAGAAAATAGGGACCATCAGAGGTATGTTTCCCTTTTGCCCGAGTAGCCCCAGTCATCCTCTCTGTGTTTCTAATATTTGACCTTGTTTGGCTATAGCTCTAGAGACAAATCTAAATAATCAATCCCTGGAAATTGAACGCCTGAAAAAAAACTAAAGGAGCTTGAGAAGGAGAAATCCAAGGTCGACACCGAGTACGCAAGTATTTTGCATATTTTCTCTTGTACTCCACCCAATTTGATATCCAAACTTGCTTATGCTTCTCTTCTGTGTGAGCAGCCTTCAAGGCCAATTCGCAGATCCAATTCAGTGCATTTACTGAGGAGATCAAAATAATAAAGGAATCACGAAATATCATAGTGGATTCCGCAAAGACTTTATTAGACATCATGTAGCCAGGCCTGGCCAGGTCTAGTTCAAGTTCTATCACCCAGGTGGCTCAACATGTTGAGGAGGCTCCAGCCCTCTTGAAAGAGTATGCTACTGAGCACGCCGCCATGGGTATCGCCCAAGCACTAGCCATGGCGAAGTCTCTCTACCCTCGGGTAGATATTGAGGCAGTCGGCGAGGGCTTTGCTGAGGGCACCACCCTAGAGGAGGGCTTGGAACTGATCAGCTAGGTTAGGCCTACCGCTTGGGCAATCGCCGAAGATCTGCCATAGTACTCATGAACTTTTAAGTAGTCAGTGTTCGAGGAAAATAAAAACAATATGTATATATTATAAATGCTTTTGCAATCTGTTGTTATATGTTGTTGAGTACATGATCTTATCTTAGCTATCATTAGTTTTATCCGACTAGCCGATTTATGCCGAGTGAATTGAGATCAACTTTAAAAGGCGTTCGTCCCATGGGACTGTACTCAGCAAAAACATAGCATAATCATTATAAAACTTCATGACTTAGATAAAATAGACTCAAACATTATAAACAACAAGAGACATATTATCTTCTTGTATTCCCCAACTCACTACTCGGTTGAAATAATCGGCGTAGTGAGTCAGAGTAAGAAACTTTATTTATTTATATATGAAAGGAGTACAATACTCAGGTATAGAAAGACGTAGCTGTTCTATGTTCCATGAGTTGTTGATTAGGACATCGTCTTCAGTCTTTAGTCGGTAGGCACCTGGACATGTCACCTCAGCGATAATGAACGGTATGGAGGCCATGGGCCCCGGGTACCTCATGACAAGCATATGGGCCACTCGAATAAAGGATGGGCCTAGCCTTGTAATTAGAGATATGATAGAACCCGGCAGACTTTGCCTTGTACGATAAGGAATATACAGTCCTAGTTGGGTAGGTTATATCTCTAAGAGGAGATCCCTTGGCCGTAATCCGGCTGGGACTCCTACCTTGTACCCCTGTCCCCCAGTATATAAGGGGAGGCAGGGCGCCCCCTGAGGGCAGAACAACACACATCCTCAAAGGAATACACCACAACTGGACGTAGGGTATTACCTCACATCGAGGGCCTGAACCAGTATAAATCTCCCTATGTTCCTTTGCAATCCACCGAGTTTCGATCCGACGAGTAGCCCTATATTCATATTGCCGGTGTAAAACATCGACAGTTGGCGCCCAGGTAGGGGCTTCGGTGAGATCTACATCTACAAGCTCGATGGATCCAGCAGCCGGAGTAGACGGCGGCAAATTCTCCCCCGGAGATACAATCTCATTCGGAAGCCTCGACTTCGTCACCGACATGTTCAGCAATCTCACCTTGGCCAACGTAGACCTGATCCAACCGGCCAAGGAACCAGCCGACTCCGCGCCAGTCGGCCCACAAGACGCTGCAGCCACCCTCGTCAATTTGCTGCGGTGATCTACCACCTGCCCGGGTCTCGGGACAACTCTCTCCTTTGGCGTCCGACTCACGCTCGGCCTCGAGCCAGCCCGGGTCGGGCTAGGAGGGGGAGAGATCGTCAATCTCCCATGCAGACTCGGCAACGCCATGGATCTACATCCCACGCGGCAGACCCGATCCCCTACGCTTCAGTTTGGACATGGCCCAAAGCCGTTCTAGATTGGATCTAGGGAGGTCAGAGTCATCCTTACTCCGATCAACTACTCGGATTCTGCCTCCAAGTTGGACAATGGTTCGAACACCAGTTCAAACACCAGTCTGGCGAGTTTCCTTTTGCCCCGAGAGATCCTCATGGCTTCAACCCCTCCACCGGAGGTGCACTGACTACAAGAGGAGCAACAAGAGGAGGCACGCCGACTACGGCAACAGGAGGAGGCCGAGCGCGAGGCTCGCAACGACGAGCTACACAGGGCTGGGCGAACCGCTCAGCAACAGATCCTCCAAACTCAAGTCGGCAACCACGACGTCTTCGTCACGCCACAACAGAACGTCGTGGCCGCTGTAACCCTGCTGGACACACTCCAAGTCAGGCCTGACCATCAGGCCACCCTGACTATCGCCAAGATCAAAGCCATGATTACAACTGCCGCATGTCAGCAGCACCAGTAGTCGGGTGAAACACTCATACCGACCAACCAGTCGGATTCTCCAGCGGCAGTATCGTCTACATCAACACGACGCGCGGCTGGCTCTAGTCAGCCGCACGTGGAGTCACGCCAGACATCACTCAGCAACACAAACAACAACAATCGGTGGCGCCCCTAGAACGATCGCCGGTTCAACCAAGACCTTCGAGTCCGTCTACAACGTGATCTCCGCCAAGACATTAATGTTCGGTGCCATCAACACGAAGACGATGAGTGACGCTGATTGGAGGACGAGCACGAGCGTTTCGGTCTTCACCTCAAACAGTTTAACCGTCGCGGTTGGAGCCAGAGCCCTCACGAAGATGAAGGCGTACCAGCATTCACCCGGGAGCTACAAGACGTCGACTGGCCATCGAGCTTCAAGCCTACGGGAATCGAGAAATACGATGGCAAGACTAACCCCGAGTCCTGGCTCACCATATATACCCTGGCAATCCGAGCTGCCGGAGGTGATCATAAAGCCATGGCTAACTACCTCCCGGTCGCACTGGCCGACTCAGCGAGGACATGGCTAACAGGGCTCCCAAGACGATCAATTGGCTCCTGGGGGGAACTCCGGGAACGCTTTATAGCCAACTTCCAGGGGACTTACGAGCGGCCGTCTTCTAAGCACGATCTCTATCAGCTGCACCAGAGGAAGAACAAGTCTCTCCGTGAGTTCATCAAAAGGTTCTCCTAGAAGCGCAATTCAATCCCGATGATCAAAGACGAGGTCATCATCGCCGCCTTCCAGAAGGGAGTCAAGGACACCCCGTTCATCGCAAAATTCACTCGGAAGCCACCAGCCACTGTCAGGGCCCTCTTCGATATGGTGAATAACTATGCCGACTCAGCCGAGGCGGTCACAGAGGCCCTCGACAAGAAGAAGGAATCCCGGCAAAAGGACCAAAAGGCCAAAGCTGACAACGAGCCATCACAAAACAAATCTGGCGGTCGCAAGCGAAAGTTGGACAACGAGGTGACCAACATGGAGTGGACCCGGTCGCGACCCCCAACGAACAACGAGTACTAGAAAGTTATGAACAGGCCTTGCCCCTTCCACCCCAAGGGAAAACACGTGGCCAAGGACTGATTCATGCTCAAGAAGTTTGCTTCCGAGCATGCTTCATCATCTGGCGCCGACAAGGACAAAGACAAGCCAGATTAGGGCCCGGCCGACGATTTTCAAGATCCCCAGGCTGAGCTCAATCACATCTTCGGAGGGCCGTCTGCGTATGAGTCCAAGAGAAAGCAAAAGCTTACGGCACGTGACGTCAACGCGGTCTCTACAGTAGACGCCCCCAGTATTTGTGCTGGTCAAAGATGTCCATCACATTCAACTGCACAGATCATCCAGATCGGGTTTCACACCCAGGACGCTACCCACTCATCCTGGACCCGGTCCTCAAAAACATCAAGCTGAAGAAGGTCCTCATAGATGGAGGCAGCGCGCTCAACATTCTATTCGCCAAGACTCTGGACGAGATGAAGATTCCTCGTTCAGAACTGCGGCCGAGTACGGCGCCCTTTGTTGACGCCAAAAACCCGCCGGGGGCCGTCCGGCGTCTGGGTGACACGCGAAGGCCTGGGAGATTTGCTTCACTCCAGTGCAGGTCCTAAAGTTCGAGGTTCGTAGGCGTGCCAGTCAATTTGACCCTGTAATTGACAAGGAGAAAGGAATGTTAAATTCGTGAGCCAATCGGCTGGAAGCCGGCTTGGACTCAACTCATCGGCCGATGGCCGATACACACTGTAGCACTTATACATCGGCTTAAAGCCGATGACGGCAGGAATAATAGCGTAATAATAATCAAGTATCATACTAGCCGATCACAGAAGGGGTACTCGAAAACCGGCTATAAACTTGGTAAAGTAAACATGCAGGATGTGTAGATAAATAAACCAGATAAATCCTAGCCGATCGTAATTTAGTGTTACTGATATTGTCGTGAAAATGTGCCCGTGCCCGGGCCCATTGCTCCTGTCAGCTCCTGGAGTCTTTGTCCGCTATCCGGGCCCGTACCTGGGTCCTTACCTAAGCTCGTGCCCGGGAACCTGCTTGTACTTGTACTTGGATCGGCAATATAAACCGATCGGCCAGTCCTCATCCGACCGTAACAATAATACAGGCAAGAATATGTGATAAGACGTGTAATAACATAAATAATAGACAATTGATGGATCGGCCGACTACCGAGCAGGACAAGTATAAAATAAGACAATGAATAAATGTAGTCGGCTTTAACAGATAACTTATCGGCTAAGCACTCCGATAACACCATCGCACGACACCATCGGCTCATCAAGAGTAAAGCTATTATCGTCAGTCTAGTAGATCGGACCCAACCGTTGCAGCACAGACCGACAATGATAACGATACCTCAACGGGCCGATAAATATAATGCGATCGTGATGAAGATAACTTACCGGCTATACACCCCGATAAGACGTCTGCGCATAAAGCATCGGCTTAACAGGATCGGTTTATCGCTAGCAGTTTAGTAGGTCGGACCTAACCGATGCAGCACAAACTGATGATAAACCGCTCCCAGTAAGCCGATACAATCTACGCACGCGTGATGTGATATACCTAATCAATCTATGAGGTCAAACTGAACTGATGCAGCCATAGATAAACTAAATATATCGTGGTAAGCCGACTACCATAAACCGACTAGAATATCGGACCTAACCGAGGAAGTCCTAGCCGATTGGTAGCCGGGGTGACGAGACTTACCCTCTCGCAGGAGTTCGGACCTAACCGATGCAGCCCGGCTCGAGAAGCAGGATCCCGTCGAAAGGGTGGCGATGCGCCGAATTTTGTATTGATCTGTGGTTGATGATTTACAAGGTGCCCGGGCATACGTATATATACCCCGAGTTACATGAGTCCTTATAAGACACGGTATATGATTTCCTAATTATAACAAGAAAAACGCTAACAAAGCCTGACCGGACACGAGGTCAGGTTTCCTAAAAAAGATAAATCTGCCTAATAAATATAGTAATTAACTGCCACGCGCGGTCTTCACGGCTCTTTCTCGGACTCAGCCTGTTCCTTGAACCAATTTCTGTTAACCGACTGCAATCGTTCCTTTGACCGAATCTGATACAAGGCCTTACCAAATTTTGGCATTAACACATGCCCCCCAATTTCGGAGTTCTCCAATAGGACTTCGAAATTCTTTCATTTTGGGCCTCCAGATTTCTCCCATACCGAGGCGGCCCAAGATAGCTCACTTACCATAAATGTTTGAAACAGTGCCAACGGCCTCGATTCCCGCTCGGTTGTCACACCTCTATAAAACGCTTCGTCTCCTTGCCTTTTTTACGCCTTCACATCATCAGAGCACCACCGCTTCATCTTCCAGAGCTCTGTCAAGCTCCAACACAGCCAGACGAATCGTCGCAGCCCCTCTTTCCAACCGTCGATTCCTGCATCTCCTCCCACTTTCGCGATGGCATCGGCATCCGCAGTTCCTGAGGTAATCTTCTCACTCTATTATTTCCCCCAATCCGCAACCTAGACAAACCCGATCTGCTCCATTTTTTCATCTGTTCTTCATCATGTTCTTGTTTACTGTAGCATCTTAGAGCCCAGATCTTGATTCCGGCCGCCGATTACCCCAGCTTTTTCTATCATGGCCCCATGGGCAGTGAAGATCCCACCGATTTCATCGGTGCCGAAACCCAACGCGTTCCCTTCAAGAACTCGGCTATGTTGGTCAGTGACTGGACCAACAGCTTCAGATCATGGCCGAGTAAGCTGTCCGGGTGGAGAGATTGGTACCTCAGGGTATCGGCTGCAAAGAAGACCTATTGGGAAGAATCTCACATCGGCCACTGCATCAATCTCTCCCTGGCTGATATGGAAAGGAACGAGTCCCTACTTGCATCGGCCTCATACTACTGGTCTAATGCCCTCAATGCTTTCATGTTCGGGCATGGGCCGATGACCCCCACTTTGCTGGACGTGACCATGCTCACCTGCCTGGATACGACAAGCTACATCAACCCCTTCAAAATCCGGTTCAAGCCTGCTCACCGGCTTCAAACAAAAAACATCGGCGGCTGGTCCAGGTATATATCTCTCCACAACAAAGGAACTGGACCGGTTGATGATCGGGAGCATGTCGCTTTTCTGAACTTGTGGTTGGAATGGTTCGTCTTTGGCGGCGCAACCCTCGGCCCGACGACCAATATGCAATGCCTGGCAGAGTGCTTGGCCAATAGGAAACAAATCCCGTTGGGGCACTATCACCTTGGCGCCACCTACCAGCTACTTCACCAGGTGGCAACTAAGCTATCGGCCGGCCAGCCCGTCGGCCACATTGGGGGTCCTTGGTGGTTTGTTCAGCTCTGGCTCAATATTTATACCTCCAAGGCTATCCCAGAAACCTCTCTCCTCAAGCAATCCTTCCCGGCCGATCACCCAGAAGATCAAGACCCTGTTTACCGCCGATGCATCTCTATGGGCGAAGCTGCATCGGCCCTTTCTGGCGGCAAGATAACCCCCGCAGAAGTTAGTCAGTGGTTCAAGGGGTTTTATTACGGCTTTACCAGGGATGCCACTCTTTGGTTTGCGTACAATGACGCATCATCATTCGAGATGCCTTCTAACTTTGATCCACTCAAAGCTCTGAATGATGACGAGTCTAAAGCTATATTCCTATCGGCTATCAGTCCTTGCCTGCTGCCAACCGGCTTTTCTCTGGGCCGAACTCAGCCATCGTATGAGTTCTATCATCCATCAGTCGGCTCTCGCCAATTTGGCCTTGGTCAGCTCCCGATAGGCCTATTCTTCATCGACAAACTCCAAGCCCGGGGCACGGTCAGCAGCGCCCTGGAATATGATCGGCTGCGGTCTTTGACAGATCCCCTCCTGCTAGGCGCCGCCACCGAGGTGTTCATCTGCACTGCCAACACCAAGCTCTTTGTCCGATGGTGGTCAGAATGGAAGAAACATCTGTTCTGCTTAGCACCCGCCTGTTACTGTTCCCGTCTGGACGCCGACTATGTTGAATCCGAAGACGAGGTAACACCTGCAAGCTTTAATCGCCTTCTTCAACCAACTCTCACCTCTAATTTTGCAGGCCGCCAGCGTCGAACCCCCAAGAACAAGCAACAGCGGTCGGCTGATCCAGTATCAACCTCCATCGGCCACCCCAAACTTAGGGCGTGATGCTCCATCTCCATCGGTTCTCCTCAAGGCGCCTCGGCCGATGGGCCAAAAACGTAAGAAGTTAGCACATCGCCCCTCCTCAAAGAAACAAAAGACCGATGCCGATGTTGCTGCCACGATGCCATCTTCTCCCCAGACCACATCGGCTCCTTCGTCCCCTCAGGTATGCGCCAAGCCTTATTATTATTATCATCCACTTCCTTATTTTATCTCACCAAATCCTTTTTCAGCTTGAATCATCGGCTCCAGAACCTCACCATCCCTCTGACGTCCCTCCAAGCGTTGAGCCGATGACTTCTCCAGCTGCTCCCCTCTCAGCACCAAGTCCTCTGGTTGCTGATGATACTGTCCCTACTCCATCGGCTGACATCGGCCCCCTCGAAGAACAGCCCATTCATCCCCCCGAAGCCGATGTCACTCAAGCTGCTGATGTCCTTCCTCAGGTAACCTTTTTATGCTCAAATTTTGCTTCTAATCTTTTATTGATCGCTTCACCGATGTCAACCTTGCAGTCCTTGGCCGACTTGTTCCCTTTTGACATCGGTCAATATCTGGAGGTAGAAGAAGCTACGACCACCAGTGCGGCCTCCAAACCGTCCTTCCCAGCCGACGTGCGCGAGTACTTAACGAGCATCATCAGCCGGCTGGAAAATCCGATCGACGCACTGGTAGAAGACTGTGGGCCAATCCGGGCAAGATTTGCAGACATTGAACACCACCTGCCCGAAGAACTTGTTGATGCATTGACCCCTGCAGCATACTTGGAATCCCACAGATTCAAACTCATCAAACTCAGACAGCGCATAACCGATCGCGCTGACCAACAGAAGACCACCGAAGACATCCAAGCCGATCGGCTATTAGCCCAAGCAGAGAAGAAAAAGCTTGATGATATGGCCGCTGCCCCCCAAGAGCTCCAACCTAAGTTAGACCAGCTGAAGAAAAAGGAGGCCGATTTGCTGGCAGAACTTGAAAAAGTTCGCAAGGACCTCACAGCAACAGAATCCCAACTAATCGGCCTACCGCAAGCTGTCCAGGACCAAGAGGCCAAGGTTGCAGCGATAGTACGTCAAGTCATTCATCGGCGCAAGAACCTGAAGACCATCCCGGGCTCTGATGAAGATGACATCCGTGCTATCAATGAGATTGATCAGATCCGCCTGCGCGCAATTGAAGTGATCCAAAAATTCTTGTAAATCTTAAACCTTTGTAACTGACGATTTTCTGGAACATGCCGACCATCCTTCTGCTGTCATATAATCTGATCGGCTCTGCTACTTATCTCTTTCAACCTTGATAATTTTTTGCTTGTTTTGATCTAAAGGCGATATCAACTGATATCGGCTGTCTTTAGGCGATGTAAAAAAAACACCGGCTTTCCGAATTACTTTGAAATCGGTCATACTTAACCGATTTAAGAATCAATCCACACGCTAGGGTAGTACTTCTTGAGGTATTTTCCGTTAAGCGCTTTAGCAAATTCTATCCCATTGAGATCTTCTAACATATAAGCATTACCAGGCACACAACGATTAATCCGATAGGGCCCTTCCCAATTAGGCGACCACTTCCCGAACTTATTATCTCTGGACCCGATTGGCAAAATCAACTTCCACACAAGATCTCCCTCGGCAAACGACTTATTCACCACCTTTTTGTTGTAATGCCGAGCTGCCCTAACCTTATTTTCCTTGATCCTTTCCAACGCTCTTAACCGATTCTGAGCCAAATCTTCAAGTTCATCTGTCATCAAGTTATAATAATCATCGGCTGTCAACTGATTCTGCAAAGAAATTCTCCTAGAGCCGATGTTAGTCTCCCATGGTAAAACTGCCTCATGTCCATATACCAACTGATACGGCGGCACCCGAGTAGATCCGTGGCATGCCATCCGATAGGCCCATAGTGAATCGGCTAATGTAGTATGCCATCGCCGTGGCTGCTCATCAATTTTCCGCTTAATTAACTTGATCAAACTCTTGTTAGAAGCTTCTGCTTGTCCATTGGCCTGAGCGTAATAAGGCGACGAATTTAATAGCTTGATTCCCATACTGGCAGCAAATTGTTGAAACTCATCAGACACAAAGATGGACCCCTGATCAGTAGTTATCGTCTGAGGAATCCCAAACCGATAAATAATATGCTCCTTTACAAACTCGACCGCTTCCTTGGACGTAACTTTCTTCAAAGGAATCGCTTCCACCCACTTGGTAAAATAATCTGTCGCCGCCAATATAAACTTATGTCCCTTACTTGATGGAGGAAAAATCTGGCCGATCATATCAATTCCCCAACCTCTGAACGGCCACGGTTTGATGATAGGATTCATAGCCGATGCTGGTGCCCGCTGTATATTTCCAAACTTCTGACAATCTTGACATCCTTTATAATACCTAAAGCAATCTTCCAGCATTGTCGGCCAAAAATACCCTACTCTTCTCAACAACCACTTCATCTTATGAGCCGATTGATGAGTCCCACAGATGCCTTCATGCACTTCACACATAACCACTTTGGCTTCTTCCAAATCCAGGCATCTAAGCAGAACTCCCTCAAACGTTCGATAATACAACTCCCCATCAAGTAGCACATACTTAGTAGCTTTATACCGAATCTTCCTGGAAACGGACCGCGACGGGTTTCGCAAGTAATCAATTATCTCCTGTCTCCAGTCATCGGCCTTGTTCTGGACATCAATATCGGCTACCTCCATCTCAACCTGCCTATTCAGCCGATATCCTGAAGCAATCTGTGCAAGATCATTGGCTTCTAAATTCTGCTCCCTGGGAATATGATCTATTGACACCATCTTGAAATCTTTCAATAAATCCATACATTCTTCATAATATGACCTCAAAACATCATCTTTGCACTCATATTCTCCAGATAACTGCTTGATCACCAACAAAGAATCACCAATAACCTCTACGATATCAGCTCCTATTTCCCTCAAGAGTTGAAGTCCTTTCAGCACCGCCTCGTACTCTGCTTGATTATTAGTCCGATAAGGCTTAATCGTAAAAGCAAACTCAAAACTTGCCCCCCGAGGCGATACAATAACTAAACCGATACCAGATCCGTGCTTGCAAACCGATCCATCAAAAAATAAAGTCCATGGGATCGGCTCCGCATAATCTTCGTGAGACCCTCTGTGCTGTACAATAAAATCGGCCACTGCTTGTCCCTTAATCGCCTTAGCCGATTCATACCTCAAGTCAAACTCTGTCAAGGCAAAAATCCACTTGCCAACTCGCCCTTTCAAGACTGGAGCCGACAACATATATTTGACCACATCGGCCTGGCAAACTACTGTACACTCAGCCGATAGGATGTAATGCCTTAACTTTGTACACGAGAAATATAAACATAAGCATAACTTCTCCACCGCAGGATATCTCGTCTCAGCATCCAGAAGTCTCCTACTTAGATAGAACACAACTCGCTCTTTGCCTTCAAATTCTTGGATCAAAACAGAGCCGATGGACTTCTCATCGGCCGACAAGTATAACCTGAACGGCACTCCTTTCTGCGGCGGAATCAAAACAGGTGGGGAACTAAGATAATTCTTGATCTCGTCGAACGCCTTCTGCTGCGCTGCCCCCCACACAAATTCTTGATCGGCCTTCAACTTTAATAACGGTGTGAAAGACTCAATTCTTCCTGATAAATTTGATATAAATCTTCTCACAAAATTAATCTTGCCGATCAACGATTGCAACTCTGTCTTATTGCTTGGTGGCTCTGTAGTCTTAATGGCTCTGATACTTCGCTGACTAACTTCAATCCCTCGCTCATGAACCATAAAACCCAAAAATTGCCCAGCCGATACACCAAAAGCGCACTTATTGGGATTCATTCTCAGTCCGTATTTCTTGGCCCTCTCCAGCACTCTTCGTAAATCGGCTATATGGCTTTCCCCACTTTTAGACTTAACCACCACATCATCAATGTAGATTTCCACCAACAAGCCGATGAGATCATGAAATATATAATTCATCGCTCTTTGATAAGTCGCACCGGCACTCTTTAATCCAAAAGTCATTACTACCCACTCATACAAGCCGATAGCTCTAGGACATCGAAACGCAGTCTTGTGTATATCCTCTTCGGCCATAAAAATCTGATTGTATCCTGCATTGCCGTCCATGAAGCTGATAATCTTGTGACCTGAGGCTGCATCCACCAGCAGATCCGCTATCGGCATTGGGTATTCATCCTTAGGGGTAGCTTTATTTAGATCCCGGAAATCAATACATATCCTCAATTTCCCATTTTTCTTCTCCACCGGGACGATATTAGAAACCCATTCAGCGTATCGGCATGGTCTTATGAATTTGGCATCATATAACCTTGTGATCTCTGCCTTGATCGGCTCATATAATTCTGCCTTGAACCTTCTTGGAGCCTGCTTGAATGGCTGATACCCCGGTTTAATAGGCAGCCGATGTTCAACAATCGATCGGCTCAATCCTGGCATCTCATGGTACTCCCAGGCAAAACAATCCCGATGTTCCTTCAGCAGTACTATCAATTCCTCTCGTAGCTCAGGACCTAATTTTTTGCTTATGTACGTCGGCCTTGGCCTATCTCCTGGTCCAATATCGATCTCTTCCAAATCATCAGCCGACGTAAATCCTCGCCCCAGTTTCCCCTCGAAGTCTTCAATAGATCCCATCAGAGTAACAATTCGGAGCCGACTTGCTGGATCGGCTGTATCCCCTGGCTAGTAACCTTGAGGTAATCTCCTTCCCAAATTCTCCCGGATAGGCAGTCAACACCATCGGTTTCCCAGACTGGTAGATCGGTCATGGCAATATTGGTCGACCGATCTGCTAGCACCACCTCGACTTGATCTCCCTGCCACTGTATTAGACATTGATGCATTGTCGAAGGCACGCAACAGTTCGCATGAATCCAGTCCCTGCCGAGAAGCAAACTATATGACCCCTTTCCGTCAATGACAAAAAACGTGGTGGGTAATGTTTTATTCCCTACTGTCAGCTCCACGTTCAATACGCCTTTCGCTTCTGATGAATTCCCACCGAAGTCTTTTAACACCATATTTGTCTTGATCAAATCTTCGGTAGTCTTCCCCAATTTTCGGAATGTGGCTTGAGGCATAAGATTAACCGCTGCTCCTCCATCAACCAACATCTTTGCCATCGGCCTTCCATTTACGTAGCCCTTGATGTATAATGGCTTCAGGTGCCGATGCTCTGACTCCTCGGGTTTATCAAATGTAGCTTGGTCAGGTCGCAGTGTCAGCTGAGCGAAAACTTCCTCTCCACCCTCCTCGTCTGACGAGAACGCTCTGTATTCTCTGGGCAGAAAGAAAACCATGTTCACTGGAGCCGATTCGTCTTCATCGTCCTTCCTCTTTACTTGCCAGACTTGTTTGGTCCTCTTGAGACGATGATCGGCTTCCTCTTGATCTTGGCGCTGCTCTTCTTTTTGCTCTCGGTGTCGTAACCGTTGTGCCCTTCTCTTCTGATTCTTCGTGAATATGCCGCTAGGACACCACTGAGGATTCCGGACCTGTTTCTCATGTGCTTCTTCTTCATCCTCTTCAAAAAACTCTTCACGGATCGGCCCTAGTCGGCTATGAACTGATGCTCTTTTCCCAAACGGCCGATCTTGTGAAAACCTCTGCTGCTGATCATGGCGATCCATTGCACGGCTACACTCGGGGCAATTCTCAGCCGATGGCAGCCTCATTCCTTGATCCCAGCAGAAACGAAAAAACGGGCAGTCCAATGCGGATTATATCGTTCTGGTTCACCCTTCTGTTCTTCATATCTTGAGTATTTTTCTATCATGTCCGATGAAGTAATCCTTGACTTGTACCTTTGATGTCTTGCTCCATCGGCTTGATCCCTTAATGATGACCCCGCATAGACCATGTTTACGGGGAACGGGTGCCCATCTATCTTCATTGGCTTTTTGTCTTCAAACTTGATTCGTCCTTGCTCAACAGCCAACTGAATTTGTTGCCGAAAAACCTTGCACTCGTTAGTATGGTGCGATATCACATTGTGCCACTTGCAATATTTCTTCTTCTTTAGTTCTTCGGCTGATGGAATCACGTGGTTTGGCGGCAATTGTATTTGCTTTTCCTGTAACAACAAGTCAAAGATCTTATCGGCTTTGCTTACATCGAAATCATACCGTTCCTCTTTGCCGATATCTTTGACCCACGGGCATGATACTGACTTCTTGTTCCTGGCCCACTCCGCCAATCCAACCTCAGCATCGGATTCCTCATCATCTGAGCCTGATGAATAGACCTGAACCTGAGCAACCCTCCTCTGGTATTTGTCCTTTTTCGCCTCTTGAAATCGGCTTTCATGAGCCGATACCTTCTGTACCAGGTGTGACAAGGATTCGAACTCTTGAGATGAAAACCTCTCTTTGATTGGCGCCAAGAGTCCCTGAAAAGCCAGATCGGCCAGATGCCCATCGCTCAGGTTTAAACTATAACACCGGTTTCTGATATCCCGAAATCGCTGAATGTATTCCGGTACTGTTTCATCTAGTCGTTGCTTAACCGATGTCAAATCTGACAGTCTCAACTCATGAATTCCAGCGAAGAAATATTTGTGAAACTGTTTCTCCAGATCGGCCCACCCCCGAACAGAATTCGGCGGTAATGAGGAGAACCATGTAAAAGCCGATCCAGATAGTGATAGGGGAAAAAACCTAACCCTCAGGGCCTCTTCAGCCGATGCCTCCCCGCACTGTGCCAGGAATCGGCTGACATGTTCTACTGTAGACGTGTTGTCCTGCCCTGAAAACTTAGAAAAATCCGGGACCCTGTATCGGTGTGGTAACGGAACCCTGTCAAACCACTCAGGATATGGGTGCCGATACATGAACGCTTGTTCCTTGGGCTTGATCCCGAACTGCTCCCTTACTATCTCCTCAACCCGTGCCGATAAGTCTTCTTCTCTTGCATTCTCCTGTTGATACTGCTGATACTGTATTGGCGGGGTTGGTTGCCGATTCTGTCTGTGATACTCCCTCTGGTAGGTACCTGGATCGGCTCCTCCTCCCGGATAGTTCTGCTGATATCCCCCATAATAAATAGATCGGTGATATCCAGGAGGGATATCCTGTTGCCCCCCAGCCTGGTTCTGCGCGAACAAGTGTTCTGGTATATCCTTGCTAATGTTGTAATTAACTTGGCCTGGCTCTATCTTCGGTGGGAGAAAAACAGGACCCCGAGTTGGTTCTTGGGCAATCGATCCATCAACAGTCTTCTTGATAAGATTATGCAATGTATTTACTAAGATCCCCGATTGATTGATGAGCGCGTGGTGTACAACCTCATTGACCATCTCCTGTAAAGGCTTGATTGGTGGACTCTCGGGTTGTGTGCGGCTCGATTCTCCTACCAGTACTGGTTTTGGAAACTGAGACTTCTGAATCGGCCCTTGCCTTGTCATACTGAAGGATTCTAGGCATAGCTTCTGGAAATTTGTCATGGTCTGTTCAACATGCTGTTTTTGTTCTTCAGTTAGATCTTCCATGGTGACCGGAATTACGTTGTCCGTCTTGACTTCTTTTCCGGCCATGTTGAAACCTTGATTGAAACTGTGTTTGTTGAAACTTTGGGTTGAAACTTCGGTGTCCCACCGCGTGCCAAAAGCGTGTTGACGCCGAAAACCCGCCGGGGGCCGTCCGGCGTCTGGGTGACACGCGAAGGCCTGGGAGATTTGCTTCACTCCAGTGCAAGTCCTAAAGTTTGAGGTTCGTAGGCGTGCCAGTCAATTTGACCCTGTAATTGACAAGGAGAAAGGAATGTTAAATTCGTGAGCCAATCGGCTGGAAGCCGGCTTGGACTCAACTCATCGGCCGATGGCCGATACGCACTGTAGCACTTATACATCGGCTTAAAGCCGATGACGGCAGGAATAGTAGCGTAATAATAATCAAGTATCATGCTAGCCGATCATAGAAGGGGTACTCGAAAACCGGCTATAAACTTGGTAAAGTAAACATGCAGGATGTGTAGATAAATAAACCAGATAAATCCTAGCCGATCATAGTTTAGTGTTACTGATATTGTCGTAAAAATGTGCCCGTGCCCGGGCCCTTTGCTCCTGTCGGCTCCCGGAGTCTTTGTCCGTTATCTGGGCCCGTACCCGGGTCCTCACCTAAGCTCGTGCCCGGGTCTTCACCTAGGGTCGTGCCCGGGAACCTGCTTGTACTTGTACTTGGATCGGCAATATAAACCAATCGGCCAGTCCTCATCCGACCGTAACAATAATACAGGCAAGAATATGTGATAAGACGTGTAATAACATAAATAATAGACAATTGATGGATCGGCCGACTACTGAGCAGGACGAGTATAAAATAAGACAATGAATAGATGCAGTCGGCTTCAACTGATAACTTATCGGCTAAACACTCCGATAACACCATCGCACAACACCCATCGGCTCATCAAGAGTAAAGCTATTATTGTCAGTCTAGTAGATCGGACCCAACCGTTGCAGCACAGACCGACAATGATAACAATACCTCAATGGGCCGATAAATATAATGCGATCGTGATGAAGATAACTTACCGGCTATACACCCCGATAAGACGTCTGTGCATAAAGCATCGGCTTAACAGGATCGGTTTATCGCTAGCAGTTTAGTAGGTCAGACCTAACCGATGCAGCACAAACTGATGATAAACTGCTCCCACTAAGCCGATACGATCTATGCACGCATGATGTGATATGCCTAATCAATCTATGAGGTCAAACTGAATTGATGCAGCCATAGATAAACTAAATATATCATGGTAAGCCGACTACCATAAACCGACTAGAATATCGGACCTAACCGAGGAAGTCCTAGCCGATTGGTAGCCGGGGTGACGAGACTTACCCTCTCGCAGGAGTTCGGACCTAACCGATGCAGCCCGGCTCGAGAGGCAGGATCCCGTCGAAAGGGTGGTGATGCGCCGAATTTTGTATTGATCTGTGGTTGATGATTTACAAGGCACCCGGGCGTACGTATATATACCCCGAGTTGACATAGTCCTGATAGGACACGATACATGATTTCCTATCTATAACAGAAAACGCTAACTAATCCTGACCGGATACGAGGTCAGGTTTCCTAAAGATAAACACCTGCCTAACTAATAGGTACAGTAAATAATTGCCAAGTAACGGTCTTCACGGCTCCTTCCCGATTCCGGTCTTTTCTCCGTCAGCTGATTGTAATCTCTCCTTTGACCGAATCCGATACAGGGCCTTACCAAATTTTGGCGTTAACAACAGCACCAACAGTCGGGTGATACCCTCATACCGACCAATCAGTCGGCATCTCCAACGGCAGTCTCATCCATCTCAAAGCGACACCGAGTGGCCGGCTCCAGTTGGCCACACACGGAGTCACGCCAGATGTCACTCGGCAACCCCAACAATAACCGGCGGCATCAAAACAACCGTTGGGACAACCATGATCTCCGAGGCCGACTACAGCGTGACCTTCGGCAGGACATCAACGCTCGGTGCCGCGAACGAGAGGAAGACGAACTACGTCGACTAAAAGACGAGAACGAGCGCTTCGGCCTCCACCACGAGCGGTTTCACGGTCATAGTCGGAGTCGGAGTCCTCATGAAGATGAAGGAATACCAGCCTTCACCCACGAGCTGCAACAAGTCGACTGGCCGCCAAGCTTCAAGCCGACTGGAATTGAAAAAATATGACGGGAAGATCGACCCCGAGTCCTGGCTCGCGGTTTACACTCTGGCGATTCGAGCGACCGGAGGAGATCACAAGGCCATGGCTAACTACCTCCCAGTCACTCTAGCCGACTCGGCGAGGACATGGTTAATGGGACTTCCCAAGCAATCAATCGGCTCCTAGGGAGAACTCCGGGAACGCTTCATCGCCAACTTCCAGGGAACATACGAGAGGCCATCTTCCGAGTATGACTTATATCAGTTGCATAAAAGGAAGAACGAGTCTCTTCGTGATTTCATCAAGAGGTTCTATGAAAAGAAGAATTCAATCCCAAAGATCAAGGACGAGGTCATCATTGCCGCCTTTAAAAAAGGAGTCAAAGACACCTCGTTCATCGCCAAATTCACTCGGAAGCCTCCCAACTCTGTCAAGGCTCTATTCGACATGGTAAACAAGTACGCCGACTCGGCCCACACTGTTGCTGAGGCCATTGATGACGACAAGGCCCCTTGACAGAAGGAGCGGATGGACACCGATGATGTGACCCCAACTAAAGCTAGGAACCGCAAAAGCAAGTCAGACGGCTTCATTGTGGCAGTCGGTCACAACCGTCTTCGACCTTCACAATTGAAGATTAACAGAACAACAAGTGACATGTTTAGGGGCTCACAAGCTCAAACGCAAGGATGGCATCCCCACTCCCAAATACCGAACAGGTAAGATGGTTTCTGATAAATATTTCCTCACTCGGCCTTGCCAATGCCGCAACAGCATACACCTAATAGGTGTACAAGCTGCACATTTTTTTGTTTTTTTTCTTAATGATTGCAAAAGTACTCGAGTAGCAAAAATTCCGATCCGTGAAACTTTGCTCCATGAAAGACAAACTCAAGTCACCCAAAACGCGTGTCTGGGAAAGAGCCATGAGCCAACTCCCAACGCTAGGGGGCTATGACTAGTCAGGCAGAGTGCTTAAACATAAGGGGTCAACTACTCGGGGAAATTAATATCAATAAGAGGAGGAACACATATTTACATATATTGTAAAATACATAAATTTCCTTGGGTGATTGTTTTCATCATCAGATGCTACTCATCTGATATGTTTATAATGCAGAACCAGTTCCGGATACGCGTTACAGGAACTCAGGGCTATGAGCCTATCTCCTACGCTCGGGGGCTGGACCAATCTGCCAAGATATACTTGGAGTGCGACGCTTCAAGAATCACTCAGAATGCTCCATGAGGGCCACTGACCGAGTACTTGTGCTAGTCGGGACATCATCTTCCTAGGCTACGCTCCATGTGTGGGCTAATAACCGACCTTCGGCGCCAATCGGGGCTCGGGTACCACTTGGTTGGGTGAGGTACGCCCCATAAGGGTCGCCAGCTGAATCCTACGCTAATGCTAGATTCGGGTACCTTATTTGGTCACAACTCTACTGGGTAAAGTACGCCCCATGAGGGTTGCCGGCCGAATTCTATGCTAATGCGAGGTTCGGGTACTTTATTCGGTTAATAACCGACCTCCGGCACTAGTCGGAGCTCGGGTACCATTCTGTTGGATAGGGTACGCCCAATGAGGGTCGCCAGCCGAATCCTATGCTAATGTGAGGTTTGGGTACCTTATTCGGCTACAATTTTGTCAAGTTAGGTATGCCCCAAGAGGGTCGCCAGCCGAATCCTGCGCTAGCACAGCGTTCGGATACCTATCTGGCAAAAACATGGCAACAAGCCACTACTGGAGCTTTCAGTCGGGAGCAACATCAAACCCAGAATTTACGGAGGTGCTCGTTATTATTCAAGACTAGAAGACCCCAATCCTTCGATTACAATGAAGCCGAGTAAATCAAGCAACGGAGCAAAACCCTCATCATAGTCAGAGAAGACCTATATCGTCGAAGTGCATCCGGAGTTCTCATGCACTGCGTCACACCTGAGGAGGGCAAGAAGATCCTGCAATATACCTACTCGGGCATCTATGGCGACCATACTGCATCCAGAACGTAAGTTGGAAAGGCTCGTGAACAAGGATTCTTTTGGCTGATTGAGATTACTGACGCTAGAGTACTCATCCTGACATGCAAGGGATGCTACTTTTATAGGGCTGCACTGGGTAGGTCGGTTTAGGCCGGCTTATTCAGTAGCAGGCCATAAGATATGAGTTTCTAAAGTAGCACGCTCAATGTGGGCCGCTCGCTAGCTGTGTTAAAATAACAGTGCTGGTGCTGCCAATAGGAACCAATTGGGTAATCAGATATGCTTCATGAAGGCCTAATTGCTGAACACATGTGTTTGGGTATCTGTATTATTCACCAGGTATTGAGGATATATCCTTATAAGGGTCACAAGTTGGTCTTCATTAAAATTAGGGATGCAGGTATTTCTCAAGTACACCTGACCACATATTGGATTAAAATTCATAAAGTGGTACTCGGCCTACATGCTTGGCCAACAATTGCCATGAGCAAATATTTTTCCAGCCGACATGACGCTAAAGAGTCTAACTTCCGAGTAGTATACTACTCAGAAAAGACTATAAACATTTTTCCAGCTGACATGAAGCTGAAGAGTCTAATTTCCGAGTGACATACTACTCGGGAAAGACTATAAAATATTTCCGGCTGATATGATGCTGAAGAGTCTATATACCAGTAGTATACTACTTGGGAAAGACTACAAGGTTAATGATCTTTGACATTATATTTAATTGTTTCATAATTAAGCACAAAGTCGGTGTGCCTATTCGGTGCACACTATTTATACTTCTACATAATGCCCTTCATAGCCTCGCTGCCAGCTGACATGAAACAGGACTTGGGAGAAGAAGCACTCGGACAAAGAGTACTCGGGAGCAATGCACTCGGGAGTACTTCACCATGGAGGATGAGCACTCAGCATCAGCTGTGACTCAACTATGAAGGTCTCAGGGGCTGCTGTGGAGGCCATGGACCCTAGGTACCTCATGACAAGCATATGGGCCACTCGGACAGAGGATGGGCCTAGCCTTGTAATTAGAGATATGATAGAGCCCGGCAGACTTAGCCTTGTACGATAAGGAATATACAGTCCTAGTCAAGTGGGTTATATCTCTAAGAGGAGATCCCTTGGCTGTAGTTCGGCTGGGACTCCTACTTTGTACCCTGTCCCCCAGTATATAAGGGGAGGCAGGGCGCCCCCTGAGGGCAAGGTTGGCAGGGTTCACAAGAATCGCCATCATACATCCTCAAAGGAAATACACCACAATTGGACATAGGGTATTACCTCATCTCGAGGGCCTGAACCAGTATAAACCTTTCGTGTTCCTCTCTGTCTCCCTTGCAGAATGTGACTATGACAATCTCATCCTTGATCCTGGGGATTGAGTTCCTCTTCTTGGAAAAGTGCTTGATGAAGTCTCTGAGAGACTTGTTCTTCTTCTGGTGACACTGGTATAGATCATACTCGGATGCTGGCCTTTAGTATGTTCCCTGGAAGTTGGCCACGAAACGTTCACGGAGTTCCCCTAGGAGCCTATAGACCCTCTGGGAAGGCCTGTCAACCACGTTCGTGCTGAGTTAGCTAGGGCAACTGGTAGATAATTCGCCATAGCCTTGTGGTCGCCTCCTGCTACTCGGATTGCCAGGGTGTACACAGTAAGCCAGAACTCTAGATTGGTCTTGCCATCGTACTTTTTTATGCCAGTGGGCTTGAAGCTTGTGGGCTAGTCGACTTGCTGTAGTTCTCACGAGAAAGCGGGGACCCATTCATCTGAGTAAGGGCTTCGGCTCTGGTAGTGTCGGTGGAACCGTTAGTGGTGAAGACCAAAACGCTCATGCTTGTCTTTGAGTCGGTGTCGTTCGTCCTCCTCGTGTTCTCTACGTCGGGCGTTAATGTCGTGACAGAGGTCGCGTCGTAGTCGTTCGTGGGCATCACGATCGTCTTGTCACATGTCATGGTGGTATCGCCGACGATCATTATTATGCCCTTGTGAAACACGGTTTGACTCCGAGCGGTGTTATCCAGCGCTTGCTGCTTGGTGTCGTGCCGCTGTAGATGATGTTGCAGTGTCTGAAGTTGTTTTGTATGACAGGATGTGGGTGTCTCCAGACAACTGATGTTGTTGGCAAGTTGCAGTAGTTATCATGGCCTTTATTCTTGCGATAGTCAGGATAGCTTAGTGATCGGGCCCCTGCTGCAAAGTGTCTAGGAGTGTTGCAGCGGCCACGACGTTTTGCTATCGTGTTACAAAGACGTCATGGTCGCCCACCCTGGTTTGGAGGATCTCCTGTTGCGGCCGTTAGCCCGGCCTTGCGTAGATTGTCGTTACCCATGTCGTGCTCGGTTTGCAGATGTCGCACTTCTTCCTCTTGCTGCTCACATAGTCGGCGAGCCTCTCCTCTTGTTGGTCGCATAGTCGGCATGTATCTTGTGTCGGAGTTCTACTATATCCCTAATTACATGATCAGGTCCACCCTCTATCTGAGTGGCCATATTGCCTTCCATGAGGTACAACACATGTTTCATGCCCCTAGTATCTCGATCCCAGAGACCCCATGACCTTCATTTGCTAGAGACATTAGCCAACAACTAGATTTCATCGGCCTCTATCTGTCTTCCTTTGTCTAAAGCTGATCTAAGCTACGGGTTAAGCCTTACCTATTAGACATGTGGTAGTATGGTTATGCCTTGCAGCTGAGGCCCAAAGACCAGCCCTTATGATGGCTGAGGTACGACTAACAAAACCATGTACCTCAAGCCTAGCCAAAATCAATGTTTCGGGGAATGTTGAATTGATAAGGTTCATGATCAGACAAAACCAGCCATTCCATATTTACCATAATTCACTTTGTTATTTCCCCCAACTTTCTCATAAAAGGACTAAGTTGTTGCTAATGAAAGCATGTGCTAAGCATAACCTAAGGTAGCTAGTTTGCATCACATATACACACAAATACTAGCTGGTTTTCAATTACCTAGTTGTCAAGGCATAATATCAATAATAAGGCAATAACAAAGATACAGGTGAAAGCTATATTAAAACAGTGTTACCGCAAGAATTTTTGTAAAGCATAATGCAATAATTTAAAAAAAATAAATTTATAAATTCATGGGTCTTCAATATGAACAGGGATGTGGGTATGACTTGCCTTGCTAGCAACAAACGTCTTCAGCAGCGACCTTGAGATGAAGTGGAGAACCAGGAACAACAACGTCTACACGACATATGCAAAATAAAATGGCTTTACACTAAGAAAATGCATAAAAATAGTAGAAATAAAGCATATAATTGGGTTCTATACATTTTAAGGAAAAATTAGAGACTTGAACGGGTCGATTTGGAGTTCGTATGACCAAGATATTTCCATCCGAACTTCTAATGCAATTGAAATAGAAATTTGCAAATTTATTGAATTATTTTTATACGGAAAATTTATTTTTATGATGTCATAGTGAGAGAGAGGGAGGGTGTGCACTAAGCCACTGACGGCTGGGACCCACCGCATAGCCTCTTAGTCCACCATGGGCCAAGAGCACCGAGGCGATCCACGGGTTTAAAAGAGGGACCCACTTGTCAATGAACAAGAGGCACTGACACATGGACCCCACCGGGTGCCACGCTAGCACACACGCGGCGGCCATGGTGCCACCATGCGGGAAAAGAATGCGGACATGGCAGCCACATGGGCGCCACCTCGGCATGGCCAACGACCGACGTCGGCGGCTTAGGATCGAGCTGCCGCCGGCGCGCGACGGAGCAGGGAGCTCTGGCGAGAGCACAGGAGGGGGAAAGAGAGGATGGTTACCACTTCGGAGGAGATGGTGCAGGTCGGTGGTCCTCACCCAATGCACAGCAACGATGAGAGGATGACGGCAACAACAGGTGTTGAGCTCATGGCAGCGGGAGTTCGGGTCGACAACACCGAAGTAGCTCCGGCAGTCGGCGGGCGGAGAGGAGTTGCTCACTATTTTTCAAGATTGGAGGACCTCAATAATTCGATTCCTACTAGAAGACGAACTCCTTGAAGATCGCAACAAATCGAGCAAGTCTAGCACCGGAGCAAAAGCTTTATCGTAGTTGGAGAAGACCTATATTATCAAAGTGCATCCGGAGTTCGCATGCGCTGTGTCACACCTAAGGAGGGCAAGCAAATCCTGCCATCTATCCACTCGGGCATCTGTGGCAATCATGCTGCATCCAGAATGTTAGTCGGAAAGGCCTATAGACAATGGTTCCTCTGGCCGACTATGGTTACCGACCCTAAAGCACTCATCCAATCATGCAAGGATGTTGATTTTTCACTCGGCAAACCAACACAAGAGTTGCAGACTATCCCAATATCGTGGCTCTTTGCAGTCTGGGGGATTGACAAGGTCGGGCCATTCAAGAAGGCGCCAGGACGGTTTATACATTTATTCGTTGCGGTGGACAAGTATACAAAGTGGATTGAGGCTAGACCTGTTGCTACCATAACTACGGTCTGGGTAAAAGACTTCATACTGAGTATAATCTATAGATATGGAGTCCCCAATGTCATCATTGTGGGCAACACACTCAGTTCATGGGCGGCATATTCAAAATCTGCTACGCTTCGGTGGCACACCCCCAGAGCAATGGGCAGGTTGAGCAATGATCAAAATCTCCAGATTTTATAGGGCTGTATTGTGTGGAGGCCATGGGCCCCCAGGTACCTCATGAGAAGCTATTGGGCCACTCGGAGAGAGGATAGGCCTAACCTTGTAATCAAGGATACAATAGGACTCGGCATACATAACCCTGTATGACAAGGGAAGGATATAGTCCTAGTCGGGAACGTTGTATTCCTAGAAGGAAATCCCTTGGTTGGAGTCCGACTGGGATTCCTACACTGTAACCCTGTCCCCCGGTATATAAGGGGAGGCAGGGCGCCCCCTGAGGGCAGATAGCGAGAGTTTCACTAGAGAAACCTCAAAGGCAATACACCACAACTAGATGTAGGGTATTACCTCATCTCGAGGGCCTAAACCAGTATAAATTGTTCTTGTTCCTTTGCAGTCCATCATGTTTAGGTCTCATGAGTAGCCCCATATTATTATTGCCGATATAAAACATCGACAGTTGGCGCGCTAGGTAGGGGCTTCGTCAAGATCATCTTCAACAAGCCTGATGGATCCAACTACCGTAGTCGACGGCATCAACTTTTTCCTTGGGCAAACAATCACCTTACCCTGTCCGACTCGGTCCCGATCAGATCGGCCAGGGACCAAGCCGACTCCGCGCCAATCAACCTACGTAACACCACAGCAACCATCGTCGACATGCTGCGGCAATCTTTAACATGCCTTGGTCTCGGGACAACTCTTTCTTTTGGTATTCGATTCGGACTTGGCCTCGAGCCAGCTGACATCGGGCTAAGAAAGGAGGAGATTGTCAATCTCCCGTTCAGACTCAGCAATGCTGCGGATAACTTCAATCAACACCTGAAGCAGCAAACCCGATCCCCTGGAGTTCGACTCGGATACGGCCTAGAGCCGCTCAAGATCGGATCTAGGGAGGTCGGAGTTGTGATCACCCCTATCAACTACTCTAATTCTAACTCTAAGTCGGACAGTAGTTCGGCAAGCTTCTCTCCACCACACGAAGTCTTCATGGCATCCAAGGGCTGAACTCCCACTCAGGAGGCATGCCGACTACACGAGCAGCAAGAGGAGGAGGCCCGCCGACTGCGAGAACAACAGGAGGAAGAAGCAAGATGCCTACACACCGAGTGTGACGCCCGCAACGACGATCTGCGTAGGGCTAGGCGGACTGCTCAACAACAAATCCTCCAAACTCGGGTCGGCGACCACGACGTCTTCGTAACGCCTCAACAAAACGTCATAGCCGCTGCAACTCTACTGGACATGCTCTAGTTTGGGCCTGATCACCAAGCCACCCTGACTATAGCAAGGATAAAAGCCATGATCACCGCCGCTGCATGTCAGTGGCAGCAACAGTCGGGCGATACCCTTATACTGACCAACCAGTCGATTTCTCCAACGACAGTCTCATCCGCCTCGACATGATGCCGAGCGGCCGGCTCCAGTCAGCCGCACCTGGAGTCACGCCAGACGTCATTCAACAACCCCAACACTAACTGGCAGCGTTGACACCAAAACGACCGTCGGGACAACCAGGATCTCCGAGGCTGACTACGACGTGATCTGCAAGACATCAACACATGGCGCCACGAATGCGAGGAAGATGAGCAGCGCCGACTGGAAGACAAGAATGAGCACTTCAGCCTCCACCACGAGTGATTTCATTGCCATAGTCGGAGTCAGAGTCCTCATGCAGATGAAGGAGTACCAGCCTTCACCTAGGAGCTGCAACAGGTCGACTAGCCGTCGGGTTTTAAGCCGACTGGAATCGAGAAGTACGACGGCAAGACCAATCCCGAGTCCTGGCTCACGATCTACACTCTGGCAATCTGAGTAGCTGGAGGAGATCACAAGGCCATGGCTAACTACCTCCTAGTCGCTCTAGCCGACTCAATGAGGACATGGCTAACAGGACTCCCAAAGAGGTCAATTGGCTCCTAGGGAGAACTTTGGGAACACTTTATCGCCAACTTCCAGGGAACTTACGAGAGACCATCTTCTGGGCACGATCTCTATCAGTTGCACCAAAGGAAGAACGAGTCTCTTCGAGAGTTCATCAAGAGGTTTTCCGAGAAGCAGAATTCAATCCCGAACATCAAGGAAGAGGTCGTCATTGCCGCCTTTCGAAAAGGAGTCATAGACACCTCGTTCATCGACAAATTCATGTGGAAGCCTCCCAACTCTGTCAAGGCTTTATTCGATATGGCGAACAAATACACCGACTCGGCCCAAGCTGTTGCTGAGGCCCTCGATGACAAAAAGGTATCCTGACAGAAGAAGCGGAAGGACACCGACGACGCGGTCCCGACTAAAGCCGGGAATCGCAAACGCAAGTTAGACGGCTTCATTGTTAGGGATGGCAACGGGTCAGGTGAGGTGCGGGTGGAGCAAAAACCCGCCCTCAACGGCGCCCGCGACACTTGGTCACGCCCGCCCTCAATGAGACCCGTGGGTGGAATGTCACACCTGTGCCCGCACCGGCGGGTCATCCGCGGGTGTCGGGTCACCTACGGGTGCTTTCATTGCACAATAATTAACATATCAAAATAACCATAACAATGAATACAATCGCGACGAAAGTAGTACTTTCAAAGTATGAAGTGAAACCACTGTGAGTCTACGACCACGTGGCCGCACACTGGAAAATTGTTGGCGAAACCCACAAAAAAGGCCTCCGAAAAATGCACGAGACCAAGCAACGCGTGCGTGCGTGCATATGCCGTGCGGGTGCAAGCAAGCGAGCGAGCCACCACCCAGCTCGCTCCGCTCAGCAGCAAGCAGCGAAAGCAGCAAGGCATGGGCGCAACACTAAAAAGAAGCAGCCGCACCTCCCCAAAACCACCACCTCCATCTCCTCCTCTTCTCTCCCGTCCTCCGCTCCTCCTCGACCCTCCCCGAGCCCTGCGTCGATCGCCTCCATTCTTGAATGGACGAGCAGGGCAGCAGGTTCGGCCTGCAAGAGCACGGCCTGGCGCTCCTGCAGCATCAGCAGCAGCAGCGGCGGCGGCGACGAAGGGAGCAGGCGCAGGAGGAGGAGGAAGAGGAGGTGCGGCGCCAGATGTTTGGCGCCATCGTCGGTGGGCTCGCGGTGTTCTCGGCAGTAGCGGTGGCGGTGGCTCTGGGACGGTAGCAGCAGCAGGTGGAGTGCGGTGGGGAGCTAGGCGGGTTCTGCGACTGCGAGGCAGGCGGGTCATCGGAGCCCGAGCCGGTGTTGGCGCCCCCCCGCGGGGGCTCTGGCAGCAAGCGCCGTCACAAGGGCGGTGGTGCATCACAAGGGCCGGCGGCCAGGGCTGTTGGCCGCGGCGCGGGCACCTAGGCGGCCGGCCGTCGAGTTGAGACGCTTGAGAGGAGACGAGAGAATGAGAGATGGGAGTGGCTCAGTGGCGGCTTGCTTGGGAGATGGCAGGGACAGGGTGGAGTGAGACACCTTGGGTTTTACTTGGGTTGGGCTGTTTGTACGCATGGGCCCTTGTTTACGGGGCCCGATAGGCGCCCACAGGCGAACTTCATCACCCGCCCCCGACCCACATCTATCGCGGGCCCCGACCCGATGATGCCCGCGGGCATGATTCTGCACCCGCGCCCGCGCCCGCGGGTGTGATTGCCATCCCTATTCATTGTGGCAGTCGGTCACAACCGTCTTCGACGCCCTACAACTAAAGATTATCAGAACAACAAGCGACATGCTTGGGGGCTCACAAGCTCAAACGCAAGGATGGCATCCCCACTCCCAAATACCGAATAGCTAAGTTGCTTTCTGATGAATACTTCCTCACTTGGCCTTGCCAATGCCACAGCCGCTTACACCTAATAGGTGTACAAGCTGCACTTTTTTCTGTTTTTTGCTCTTAAATGATTGCAAAAGTACTTGGGTAGCATAAATTCCGATCCTTGAAACTTTGCTGCATGAAAGACGAACTCAAGTCACCCAAAACACGTGTCTAGGAAAGAGCCATGAGCCAACTCCCGACGCTCGGGGGCTATGACTAGTCGGGCAGAGTGCTTAAACGTAAGGGGTCAACTACTCAGGGAAATTAATATCAATAAGAGAAAGAACACGTATTTACATATATTGTAAAATACATTTTATTTCGGTGATTGTTTTCATCATCAGATGCTACTCGTCCGATATGTTTATAATGCAGGGCCAGTTCCGGATATGCGTGACAGGAACCCAGGGCTACGAGCCTATCTCCTACGCTCGGGGGCTGGACTAGTCTGCCAAGATACGCTCGGAATGCTCCATGAGGACTGCTGATCGAGTATTTGCACTAGTCGGGACGTCATCTTCCCTGACTACGCTCCATGTGAGCTAACAACCGATCTCCGGCGCTAGTCGGAGTTTGCTTACAACTCGGCTAGATAGGGTACGCTCCATGAGGGTCGCCTGCCAAATCCTATGCTAATGCTAGGTTCGGGTACCCTATTTGGTCACCACTCCGCTGGGTGAGGTACGCCCCATGAGGGTCGCCAGCCGAATCCTTTGCTAATGCAAGGTTCGGGTACTTTATTCGGCTAACAACCGGCCTTTGGCACCAGTCGAGGCTCGGACACAACTCTGTGGGGTAAGGTACGCCCCATGAGGGTCGCCAGCTGAATCCTATGCTAATGCAAGGTTTGGGTACCTTATTCGGCTTTACCAAAGTCAGAGAAGACATGTATCGTCAAAGCGCATCTGGAGTTCTCATGCACTGCGTCACACTTGAGGAGGGCAAGCAAATTTTGCAATATACCTACTTAGGCATCCATGGCAACCATGTTGCATCCAGCACATAAGTCGGAACGGCTTGCGGATGGGGATTCTTTTGGCTGATTGCGGTTACCGATGTCGGAGTACTCATCTTGACATGCGATGGATGCTACTTCTATAGAGCTATGCTGAGTAGGTCGGTTCAGGCCGGCTTATTTGGTAGCAGCCACCAAGATATGAGTTTCTACAGTAGCACGCTAGATATGGGCCGTTCGCTGGCTACGTTAAAATCGTGGTACAGGTGCTACCAATAGGAACCGATGAGGTAAACAGATATACGTCATGAAGGCCTAATTGCTGAACACATGTGTTTGGGTATGTGTCTTATCCACCAGGTATCGAGGATATATCCTTATAAGGATCACAAGCTGGTCTTCATTAAAATTGGGGATGCAGGTATCTTTCTCGAGTACACCTAACCACGCAATGGATTTACTTTCATAAAGTGGTACTCGGCCTACATGCTTGGCCAACAGTTGCCATGAGCAACATTATTCTAGCCGACATGACACTGAAGAGTCTAACTTTTGAGTAGTGCACTACTCGGGAGAGAGTATAAACCTTCTTTCCAGCTGAGATGACGCTGAGGAGTCTAACTTCCGAGTGGGACGCCACTCAGGAAAGACTATAAACACCTTTTCCAGCTGACATGAAGCTGAAGAGTCCCATATATGAGTGGCATGCTACTCGGCAAGACTATAAATCATATTCCGGTTGATATGATACTAAAGAGTCTCATATACCAGTAGTATACTACTCGGGAAAGACTACAAGGTTAAAGATCTTTGACTTTATGTTTAATTGTTTTCACAATTAAGCACTTTGCATTGTAATTAGAGATATGATAGGACCCGGCATACTTTGCCTTGTACAATAAGGAATATACAATCCTAGTCCGGCACGTTGTATCTCTAGAAGGAAATCCCTTGGCCGTAATCCGGTTGGGACTCCTACCTTGTAACCCTATCCCCCAGTATATAAGGGGAGGCAGGGCGCCCTATGAGGGTAGGTTGACACGGTTCATCAGAATCGCCACCATAATTCCTCAAAGGAATACACCCCAAACTGGACGTAGGGTATTACCTCACATCGATGGTCTGAACCAGTATAAAATTTCCCTGTGTTCCTTTGCAATCCACCGAGTTTCCATCCGCCGAGTAGCCCCATATTCATATTGCTGGTGTAAAACATCGACACCAGGATCCCCATGGCATTCACAGAAGGGGAGCAACCCGATGGGGTCCGCTGGTCAGCGTCTCGAGAGGGAGATCAGGCTCTCGAGCAGAGAAGATCGGGAGGTGATGGACAGCGATCTGGGGAGGGGACAGGAGCAACCACCAAGGGGAGACAACATCGGCTGCGACGAGCAGGAAGGACACGGCGATGGTGGCGACGAGCACTAGATCATGGAGACGGCGTTCACGGCTCGTTAGCCGGGACGACAGCGCCACAACGATGACAGACGGGATCGAGCAGAGCGGCGACGGTGCTAGGCCGTGCGACGGCTCGGTTCCAGAGCGGGGGTGGTGCGGCAGGCTCACGGGGCAGGGGGGAGGCGGCAGCACGTAGGCGTGGGGCAGCACGGCACGCAGGCAAAGCGGTGGCAGCGGCGTGCTGCAGCAGAGGAGGTAGCGGTTAGGGCGTGGCGGTGGCAAAGGCGGCGGCGCAGCGATATATATAAGGAAGAGACCTAGGGCACAGGGGCGGCGGCGCTGGAGTCCGGCCTCGGCACGGGATGTGCGGCGCAGGAGTCTAGGTTGGTGACGGCACATAGGCGGGGCGGTGGCGCAATGGGCTGGGCTCTGGCGGCGGAGCAGCAGGCTAGGCCGAAGATGGGGGCATGGGGCCGGAGGCGCGCAGGCCGGGCAGGGACGGGCGGTGGCAGACGCAGGGGCAGGAGCAGGCTGACTCAGGTGGGGCTCGGGCTCCTGCTGCAGAGAGGGAAGAGGATGAACGGGGAAGGAAGAGGAACAGGAAAGAAAGGAAAAGAAGGAAGAAGAGAAAAAAGGAGAAGAAAGAGGAAAAGAGGAAAGAAAGGGAAAAAAAGGAAAGACTAGGGGTTTTTCCAGAAGAAATCTTAAATTGAGGAATTTAGAATTTTGAAATATTGAAACATTTCGAATACTTTGGTATTATTTATGGGAATCGAAAACTCGAAAATATTTTTTGAGATTCAGAAATTGGGAAAAATTAGAATATCAGGGGATTTGACTTTATTTATCAGAAACTGGATTTCAAAGGAATATAAAGAATTTATTTCAGATGAAAATGGATTTTTTGAGATTGAAGGGATTTCTGAGTTTTGGAAACTGTATTTATTTGAGAACTTTGGATAGTGAATTTTGTGGGGTTTATTTGAGAGGAATTGGATATATCTGACAATCCGGATTTTGGATTTCGAAAATATTTTATGGAATCGGACTTTTAGGGAATTGGGGATTCGGGAACAACAGCCGGAGTCCACGTAGAACAGAAGGGCACAAAGGGATCAGACCAGAAACGACCCAAGAAAAGGAATTTGGAATTTGTTGAAATAATTGCTGAATTGATCTTTTCTAATATTAAAATTAATTCTGGAGCTCCAAAAAATTCGAGAAAATTTCAGAGAGTCTAACTACACACAAATAATTTATTAAAAATGATTTCGACACTGATTTATAACAGAAATTTTTATTTCCCATTTTTACTTTACTTATTTGGTTTGCTTTCTAATTTAATATAACTTCTGGAAAATCAATATTTACTTAATTATTTAATTCCCAAAAATCGGGCTATGACACCCTTCCGCGGGGTAATCCTTGGCATGTCTTCTACTCTACTCGGACAGATAACTCTGCAAGTTAATTTTGGCACGCGGGACAATTTCCACATCGAGAATATTTGCTTTGAGGTTGCCAACTTCGAGACCATGTATCATGCGACAGCCAAGTTTATGGCAGTGCCACATTATACCTACATGATGCTCAAGATGCCAGGACCAGCCGGAGTTCTTTCTCTTCACATCAATGTCAAGCAAGCCTTCACGTGTGACAAGGAGAGCTATGAGCTGGCTCAATCTCAAGAAGCGGCAGTCGGGCGCAACAGCATTCGGCAAGCCGCCACAACTGCATGTGAGGATGATCAGGTTTCGGCCAAAAAAGCTGCCAAGTCAGGAATTCAGCGGATTCTAAAACCAAGAAGATCCCCCTGGACCCTTCTAACCCCTCCAAAATAGCTCTTGTCGGGACCGGACTCGACCCCAAATAGGAAGACGTGCTTGTCACCTTCCTCTAGGAAAACAAGGACATATTCGCTTGGAAACCTTCTGACATGCCCGGTATACCTAGGGAGGTGATTGAGCATTCCCTTAACATCAGGCCAGACGCCAAGCCAGTCAAACAACGGCTACAGCGCTTCACACAAGACCACAAAGATGCTATCGGTAGGAGATAACCAAGCTCCTTGCAGCCGGGTTCATCAAAGAGGTCTACCACCCGGATTGGCTGGCAAACCCAGTCTTAGTACGGAAGAAGAACGGTAAATGGCGCATGTGCATTGACTACACCGACTTAAACAAGGCGTGCCCCAAAGATCCATTTGGTCTACCTAGAATAGATCAGGTGGTGGATTCAACTGCGGGGTGCGAACTTCTCAGCTTTCTCGACTATTACTCGGGATATCACCAAATCAGCTTGAAGGAGGAAGACTGCCTGAAGACTTCTTTCATCAAGCAGTTTGGAGCATACTACTATATCACTATGCCGTTCGGGTTGAAAAATGCTAGAGCAACGTATCAACGAGTAATTCAGCGGTGTTTACATACTCAACTCGGGTGCAACGTGGAGGCGTATGTCGATGACGTGGTGATCAAGACAAAGTCTAGGGAAGACCTCATCGCCGACTTGGAAGAAACTTACCAAAACCTTCGAAGATTCAAGATGAAGTTGAATTCGGAAAAGTGCACTTTCAGTGTACCATCCGGCAAGTTACTCGGCTTCATCGTATCACATTGTGGCATCGAGGCCAATTCAGAAAAAATTAATGCTATCATGAACATGGCACCCCCAACTAGCCAGAAGGATGTCCAAAAGCTGACAGGGTGCTTGGCGGCACTCAGCCGATTCATCTCCCGACTTCGTGAATGGGGCATGCCCTTTTTCAAACTACTGAAGAAAGCAGACAATTTTCAATGGACACCCGAAGCCCAGAAAGCCTTCGAAGATTTCAAAAAATTTCTCACATCACCACCAGGGTTGGCGTCACCTAGGCCCCAAGAACCACTAATGTTATACTTGGTGGCAACTACTCAGGTAGTCAGCATGGTGCTGGTAGTCGAGAGATTAGAGCCAGGTCATATACAGAAAATTCAATGGCCAGTTTACTTCGTTAGCAAGGTCCTAGCCGACTCCAAGATGAGGTATCCTCAAATCCAGAAGCTGTTATATGGCCTACTCATCACTGTCTAGAAGTTGGTGCACTATTTTCAGTCGTATCATGTCTCCATTATCACATCGTATCCACTCGGGGACGTCCTACACAATCACGAGGCCACTGGTAGAATTGCTAAATGGGCGCTCGAGTTAATGGTGTTTGACATCATTTTTTAGCTACGGACAGCAATCAAATCTCAAGCTCTAGCCAACTTTGTGGCCGAGTCAACAGAAGTTCAGATGACTACAAACACGGACAAGCTAGAGTACTGGATGATGTACTTCGATGGTTCTCTACGGATCGGCGGCGCGGGGGCTGCCGTTGTGTTGACGTCACCCACCGGCGAAAAGCTCAAGTACGTCCTCCAGATTCACTTTCTGGCTTCCCATAATGTCGCCTAGTATGAGGCACTTATCCATGGGCTCCGCATTGCCATATCACTCAGCATCCGTCGACTGGTTGTACATGGGGATTCTCAACTCGTGGTTAACCAAGATATGAAAAACTGGTCATGTCTTGACGACACTACGGCGGCGTATTGTCAGGAGGTCGAAAAGCTAGAAAACAAGTTCGACGGGCTGGAGATAACTCATGTATTATGACAATACAATGATGCTGCAGACGAATTGGCCAACATGGGATCCAAACGAGAAGTGGTCCCAACTGGGATTTTTGTTGAACAACTACTGGAGCCATTAGTCAAGAAGAAACCAGTGCTTGAATAGTCAGGGGCTGAACCTACCCTGGCAACAAATAAAGTACTAATCATCTCTCAAGATTGGCGGACTCCAATTCTCAAATTCCTTTTGGATGACAAACTCCCAGAAGAACGCAGTGAACCAAACGGATCAAGCGTCAAAGCAAATATTTCTTTGTAGTCGGAGAAGACCTGTACCGCAGAAGTGCATCCAGGGTCCTCATGTGCTACGTCACACCCGAGGAGGGCAAGTAGATTTTGTAATCGATCCACTCGGGTATCTGTGGCAACCATGCTACATCTAGGATGTTAGTCTGAAAGGCTTACAGGCAGGGTTTTTTTTGGCTCACTGCAGTAACAACGCTAAAGATATAGTTCGCACATGCGAGGGATGCCAATTCTATGCAAGACCAACACATCTTCCAGCTCAAGAACTTCAAATAATTCCAATCTCTTGGCCCTTTGCAGTTTGGGGGCCCGACATGGTCGGGCCATTCAAAAAAGCGCTAGGGGGGTTCACACACTTGTTCGTTGCAGTGGATAAATTCACAAAGTGGATTGAGGCAAAACCCATTGCTACCATAACAGCAGCATGAGCAAAGGACTTCATCATGAGTATTTTATACCGATTTGGGGTTCCTAACTGCATCATAATGGACAACGGTACTCAGTTCACGAGCGGCGTATTTCATGATTTCTGTGACAATTTTAGCATCAAGATCTATTATGCTTCTGTGGCACACCCACGAAGTAATGGGTAGGTCGAGCATGCTAATGGCATGGTCCTACAAGGTATCAAGGCTAGGGTGTTCGACCGACTACAACCATATGCAGGGCGGTGGGTAAGAACTCCCATCTGTTCTCTGGTCGCTAAGAACCACGGTTAGTTAGGCAATAGGACAATCCCCTTTCTTCCTACTCTATGGTGCCGAGGCTGTGTTACCAACCGAGTTGGAGTTCTGCTCTCCGCGAGTTCGGGCCCACTCAGAAGACAGATCAAACAAAGCCTGACTGGTCGAACTCGATCAGTTGGACGAAGCAAGGGATATTGCAACTATGCAGTTGGCAAGGTATCTTCAAGGCCTGCGTCGTTATCATAGTCGAAATGTCTATGGCCACGCCTTTTTGGTGGGAGATCTCGTCTTGAGAAAAATACAAACCACCAAAGAGAGGCATAAACTATCCCCCCTGTGGGAAGGGCTGTTCATTATCACTGAGGTGACACGTTCATGCACCTACCAACTGAAGACTGAAGACGGCGCCCTCGTCAGGAACTCATGGAATATAGAACAGCTACGTCCTTTCTTTACCTGAGTTTTGTATTTCCTCTATATATATGCACAAAGTTTTTTCTCTGACTCACTACATCGCTTGTTTCAAACGAGTAGTGAGTCAAGGGCTACATGTAGTATGTGCCATGTCAATAAAATACGAGCTTGCTTTATATAAGTTATGAAGTTTTACAATGATTATGCTAAGTTTGCCCGAGTATAGCTTTTAGAAGTGAACATTTTTTAAGTTCCTATCATCTACTCGGCGCAGAGTACATAATCGAGTGAAACTAATGACAACTAACAATAAGCAAGTACTCGGCAGCACTTTACAAGATACATGCTTTCAACAAAGTTATATATATACCGACTGCATAATTGTTTGTTCTTACATACCCAGGTCCTTTGCTATGGCCTCCGCAGTCAGCCTCACCTGGCTGATCAACTCCAGTGCTTCTTTGGGAGTTGTCTCTTCGGCAAAACCCTCACCGATGGCATCAATATCTACCCTAGGGTAGATCGATTTTGTCATGGCTAGGGTTTGGGCAACACCGACAACGACACACTCATCCGAGTACTTTTTCAAGATGGTCGGAGCTTCGCTTAGGCATGCCTGCACTTGGGAGACAGTACGGGAGCTGGTTCCAACATGGTGAGGCTCCATAATGTCAAGGAGCCCTTTCACGGATCCGACGAGGATTTCCCATGACTCCTTGACAACTTTGATCTCCTCTACAAAGGCGTTAAACTGGATCTGGCCATTGGCTTTTGAAGATGTTCAGATGTAGCAACAAGTACACTTGTTAGCTAAAACATGCAGTTGGAGCGATAAGAAAACGGATTAAGGTTATTGTTAGGTAGGAGACTTACTAGCATAGTCGGCCTCCACCTTGGCTTTGGCCTTCTCCAATTTGGATTTGGCCTTCTCCATTTCCTTTAGCTTGATATCTTGTTGTTTCTTCTCCTTTGCTTGGGTTTTCAACCCGGCTTCGAGGGCTGCAAATCAAAACAGTCAAAAACTCAGGATTGTAGTTAAAACTCAACAATGCTGGGGAAATATACTCGGGATTTACTTGGGAAGATGACACAGAAGACTTACTTCTGATCTTTTTGGCTAGAGCCTACTTTTCATCCCTGAGCTTGTCAACTGCTCCCCTCAGCCATGTTTCCTTCTCCTGGCTAGTCCGCTCCAGGTCGTCCTTGGCAACTTGGAGCTGGCTCAGTCATTGGAACTAGGGGGGAGCTAGGTCAGGACCTTGTTCATTTTCTCTGAACGATCTACAATCCTCTGCTCAGAGAAAAACAGAGTCAAAAGGCAAAGTACCAGGTCAAATGGAAACTGTCCAGAACTCAACGCAGCAAGACTTGCTACATACCTAGACTCCCCTGGACGCGGCAATTGCAGCGTGTAGAAGGACTTCATGCTCCCTCGATGTTGCTTGTTAGTCATGCTCATAGCTCTCCGCGACTCACTCAAGGGTGACCCAATGAAATGTTCTCGGGAAGTTGTGTGGAGGGGCTTCAAGCCTGGGGAGGTCCACTTCATTAGAAGACGATGAAGAAATCATTGGTGATGAGATCCTGGCTCCGAACTCGGTAGTTGCAGGGGCTTCAGTGACTTGTTTAGGGGCTGGAACAATAATAACAACACTTGCCACCTGGTTGGCCGGCGCTGGTGATCCTGCTATTAGAACTGCTTTAATTTCAGCAACTGGAGCAGTCTTTGGCTCGGCAGGAGCAATTACTGGAGTCGGCTCGGCTGGGGTTGGCTCGATGACAGGAGCAGCTGGCATAGTCCCCTTGGGATCTACGTCGACTCGCTTCCTGCAGAATATGACAAATATTAAGGCACTATCACTTCATTCAAGATCCTTGGAAGATTGAAGATTGTTACCTCTTGGAAGTCTTGAACTTCTATGAGGGGGCTCTAGAAGATATCGGCGGTGGAGAGCTGCTGGCTGTCGGACCAGTCGGCGCGGCAATCGGTGGTAGCGATTTACCCACAGTCGACTCTGCTTCTGGCTCAGCTCACTGGGGCGTCGAGGTACTCGGCGGCGCCACCCTTGGGCTCGATGTTGCTGATCTTGTACTCGGTGGTGCCAGCCTTGGCCTCGATGTTGCTAGACTCGATGTTGCTGAGCTCGTCAGTGCTGGCCTTGGGCTCGATGTTGCTAGCCTTGGACTGGAGAAGATGGTCTTGGGCTTGGCGGCCTAGGGGCTAAACTGGCATGGTCTTTGATCTTCAAACTCCCCGGCGCTGCACTCGGCTTGCTTGCTCTTTTCTTGCCCAGATCTTCAATGGGTTTCTTCCTAGCCCTCTTGGAGCTAGGTTGGGTAGCTGAAGGGCTGGGCGGCCTCTTCTTCATTTTGGTGGCTGACAGGGTTTGGGAGTCATCATCAAATTCCTCATAGTCCTATAGATGTTTCAAAAACACACATCATACATTGCATAGCAATACAAGACGGATATCCACAGACATTCATCACGGATGGATAGCAATTCAACATCAGTTTTTCAAGATTACTTGTGGTTGAGGCCTTTTCTGGCTATAGGCTTTGGTGGCACCCTCTGCGTCTTCTGTCTCCACTACCCCGTTGGCAAAAAAACTGAGCAAGCACCTTGTTCTTATCAGTTAAGTCCGGGTATTCTCAGCTAGGATCAATTTTTCCGTGATAATCCCAACCGAAGTGGCTTCTCAGCTTCAAAGGCTTGGTGCGGCGGTTCAAGAAGCATCTCGCTACCTAGGGACTTCGATCCTGAGCTCTTCAGCACATCAATCTTCTCCACTAACTGGTATACTTGGCCCATCTCTTCATAGCTTGGCATAGAAGACTAGCTCGGCAGAACCACTGGTGGAGAACCAGTGAAGAGGGCAGAGAAGGTTTGAGATCGGAATAGTAGAACCATTCTCTATGCCAGCCCTTGAGGGAGGTTTTCAAAGGAACATGAAGATAGATCTTTTTCATTTCGTTCCTGAGTTGGAGACCGGCTCCCCCAATAACTTGGACTTTATTTTTGGATGGCTAGGGTTTGATATGGAACAAATATCGAAAGAGATTAAAGTGGGGCTTCACCCCCAGAAAAGCTTCACACAATGTGACGAAGATGGAGATTTGTAGGATGGAGTTGGGATTCAAATTCACCAACTCTAATTGATAGAAGGACAGAAGTTGACGGAAGAAATCCGAAGAGGGAAGGGCAATACCACAATGAAAGAAAGAGGTGAAGGCAACTGTCTCACCGGATCACGGCGCCGGCATAGATTCCCCTTCGGCGGTGCGCCAATGGATGATTTCTTGTCACTGCAGCATTAGTTGTTTCTCATGGATGATTTCTTGTCACTGCAGCATTAGTTGTTTCTCCAAGTACTTCATCTTCATCAGACCGCAGTCCGAAATCGGCCAAGCTTCAGCGAACATCTCTGGGATCTCGAACGAAGCTCTTAGCATTGCTAGGAGTGAGAAGATTTGGGGGAAATGCTATTGAAGGCTTGGGATGGATATGGCGGCAGAATCACGCAAGTTTCAAGCTGGAAGCGCTGGCTATGGCAAACCCTAGCGAGACACGGCGCAGAAGTTGGAAGACGAAGCGATTGGCGGATTGGAGAAGATGAGGGAATTTTTTCTCTTTCTCCCCGCATTTATAGAGCCCATGTTGATAAGTGGGCTTGGGCTACCTGATTCGGTACTGGGCCACAAGATATGAGATTCTAAATGACATGCCTATAGAGCCGACTGCTGACTGTGTTAAAATCACAGTGTAGATGCTATTTACAGAAACTGATTAAATAATCAGATATTCTTCATGAAAGCCTTGTTGCTAGACACATGGTTTAGATATCTGCATTATTTGCCAGGTATTGAGGATACATCCTTATAAGGATCGACAGCTGGTCTCCATTAAAATTGGGGATGCAGGTATCTCTCAAGTACACCTGACCACACATTGGGTTAAAATCCAAGAAGTGGTACTCGGCTTACATGCTTAGCCACCAATTGCCATGAGCAAAAATTATACCAGCTGACATGATTCTGAAGAGTTTACATACCGTGTAGTATACTACTCAGGAAAGACTACAAGGTTTTTATGTTTAATTGTTTCACAATTAAGCACAAAGTCAGGGGCTACACCTAATAGGTGAGCCTATTCGGTGCACACTATTCATATTTTTCTATGAAGCACTTCATAGCCTCGTTGCCAGCTGACATGAAACTGGACTCAAGAGAAGAAGCACTCGGACAAAGAGTACTCGGGAGCAATGCACTCAGGAATTCTTCACCGAGGACGATGAGTACTCGACATCAGCTGTGACTCAACTATAAAGATCTTAGGGGCTTCTGTGGAGGCCATGGGCTCCCGGGTACCTCATGAGAAGCTATTGGGCCACTCGGAGAGAGGATGGGCCTAACCTTGTAATTAGGGATACAATAGGTTCTCAGCATACATAACCCTATACAACAAGGGAAGGAAATAGTCCTAGTCGGGAATGTTGTATTCCTAGAAGGAAATCTGATGAGGACATCACTTCTTTCGATACACACTTACAACCTCCACAGGTCCAAGGACCAATTGCTCACGCACATGCCCGTCAATTTAATTGCTAGGTGAATGCGTTCCTAAGCTTACATGGAAATATTTCTATGAATGGCATGCTATTTAATTCTTGTGATGATTTTATTGTTATTAGGAACCTGGGAGAAGACCATGGAGAATAGCTCAAGAAGACAAATATTAAAGTGGAGACAACAAGTGCAAGTAAATTTTTATTCCCGAGACCGATTCAGCTTCAGGCTGGGAGACAGCGTCAACTTCAAACCGGCCATAACTTTTATCCAGAAGGAGTTACAGGGCCTAAAAGTACTTTTTGGAAAGCTTATAAAGTCTACTTTCAGATGGTTTTGGTTTCATATCAAAATTCCTCCTGAGCTGTTCAGAATCGTCAAAACAATTTACATTATTTTCCCATCCGAGTCAGTTTGGGCCTTTGGGCTTTGTATTTGTGTCATGGGCTAAACCCATGAGGAGTGCGCCCCTCATAGGGAAAACCCTCACCCTAGGACGTCCTAACTTATATATATTCAGTAGCTATCACTGTTTAGATGGGTTTTGCTTAGATTAATCTGTCTGTGAACAGTTTCGCCATTTACCGGTTTGTGAGACCCCAACTTCGAGAGTATAATCATTCATCTACAAGTTGAGTTGCAATCTTCCTTATTCTTGCTTGTGTTCTTCGATTCGCATGTAGGGATTAGCTTTCGTGGTGAGGTCAACCGGGCAGCGCACGGTTGATAACGAGAGGAGACGTGGTGCTACGATTGCAGGGTTCGGGTCTTGGTGATCAGAAGCCGGATCGTGAGTGTCAATTCTCCACCAAATCGAGAGTTATCCTTACCTAACGGAAGATTGGGCACCCCGTTGCCATCAAGTGGTATCAGAGCAAGGTTGGCCGTTAGGTATCATCTTTTATGTCTGTTTCAATTTTTGTTTCCTATACCTATAGTCAGAAAAGCCAACAAAAACAAATTGGTAGTCATAGGTTTTCCCTGTTCCTACAACCGCGTTTAGCCTTTTTGCATAATTCTGTTTCAGAGTCCATAGTGTTGAGTTTGTGTCCTGGTCGAGTTCTCTTTACTTTACGGTTACTGGCTTAGATTTGTGTTTGAGTCCAGTTCGTGATCCATCCGCCGCACCCCCCACAAACCCTCGCCACCACCACCATTGTCTTTGTTTTCTTATTACTAACCATCTTGTGCGCCAAGTGTTGGTCATTGTGTGTTCTATTTTAGTGTCATATATCACGTCCTTTGATCACCCTACATCTCCATCCACCTCCCTAGCAGCCACCACCACCATATCATCCCTAGTTTCACTACCTGATTCTGAATCAGCCTCCACCAAAACACTGATACGGAGGACCCTCCTTGAAACAGCCATAACTTTCGCATATGGACTCGAAATCAGGCAAATAAGTAGTCTACGGACATCTACGAAAAATTTCCCATCCGCTTCGTCGGGTTGCCCGAAATCAGTTTTGCAAAATTCAGGCTGGAAAATTGGGTATACGCACTTCAAAGTTCTAGCACGCTTGTGTATTTCTACAGGCCACATCTTATATCAGACTTAGCTGCCACCTCCTGAGGCTGTTGTTCCTGTGCTCCTAGTTGAGAAAAAATATCAGAAAAATAAAAAAAAGGTGTGAAAGAAAAAAAGAAAAGGAGAGGAGCACATAGGACACACCAGGGAGCTAGCTGTGTGTTGTTTTGTGCTGTGTTTTGCCTTGTCCTTATTTCCTTGCTGCTGTCCTTTCATACTTGTTTGTCTCCCTTGTCTTATCACATCTGGTTTAGGACGCGTTTAGGCCAGCAACTAGGACAAGTGCTTTGGACATTTATTCAGCATTACTATCTGTTATTGAATTGTGTGCTACTAATATATTTGGCCTCCCAAGCTCCACATATATACTTCTGGTCGACACGGTCTCGACCCTTGCAATCGCTAGATCACGCCCTCAAGGTATCATGAACCAGCCACCGGTTGTACCATCCTTTGCTTGCTAGTCTCAGAACCTTGTAAGAGCTGGTAAGGTTGCTTCCCATTTTGCGAGTGTCCACTATCTTGCATAGTAGTAGTTGATAGGGATCATACTTTTGTGCTGTTTGTTTCCTATTTTCTACTAACCATGGCAGGTGAGGTGAATGATTTCGCTGATTGTGTGCTTCAAAAGAGGAGATCGTTTAAGCAGGATCAGAAGATTGAGGAAAATGTAGCTGCCATGAATGCTATGCGGGAAGACCTCCAGGCTATAGTGGGGAGCATTACCACCCTCACTAATAGCATCGAGCAGTTGGCAGCAAACCATCACCCAACACCACCACTTGTTGATGATGACAGAGGTAATGAAGAGGAGGAAGCCAACAATAGTGATGCACGTGCTGAATTTCGTGACGAGTGCCTACGACAACGGCTGCGCTTCAACCGGCAAGGTATGGGAGGTAACCGCCACCAAGGGCGAGGTAACGATGATCCTTTTGCTAAAATTAAATTTACCTTGCCTTCATTTTCTAGAAAATATGACCCTCAAGCTTATTTGGATTGGGAGATGACCGTAGAGCAAAAATTTAATTCCCATTTAGTTCCTGAAATGCATAGGGTTAGGCAAGCAACTAGTGAGTTCAAGGACTTTGCTATTATCTAGTGGAATGAACTAGTTAAAACTAGCCTAGAACCTAACACATGGGAAAGGTTGAAGCGAGCGATGCGGAGTAGGTTTATTCCTCCATCCTTCAAACGTGATTTGAGAAATAAGTTGCAACGCTTAGACCAAGGAGAAAAATCTGTAGAAGATTACTTTCAAGAGCTACAAATAGGAATGTTGCGTTGTGAGGTAGAGGAGGATAAGATGGCTCGATTTTATGGGGGGTTGAGACGTGAAATTCAGGACATTATTCAATATAAAGAATACAATTCTCTTAACCGATTGTTCCATCTAGCTATATTAGCTGAACAGGAATTGCAGGGAAGGCCACCATTGAGAAGGAACAGTTGGGGAAGCACGTCTACATCGAGGCCTTCCATTGGGCAAGGCAAAAGTGTCCCTATTCGGAGTTCTACGCCTTCCACCAATAGGGCACCAGCAACGCCATCTTCACGACCTACCGAGGTGAGTAAATCTGCTCGCGTACAGGCACCCGCAAAAAGCGCATCATCGGTTGCTTCTACGGAAAGAATGAGGGATATCCAATGCTTCAAGTGCAAAGGGATGGGCCATGTGCAACGTGATTGCCCAAATCAAAAAGTTCTCATTGCTACCGATGATGGTGAGTACACTAGTGCTAGTAATGTTGATGATGAATTAGCACATGGCACTAACAATGCAGACGATGAAGACGAGAGCGATAAGGATGTGGAGCACATAGGTGCGGTAGACACAAGCAAGTACTTGAGCATTGTAGCACAACGGGTGCTAAGTGCTCAAATGGAGAAGGCGGAGCAAAATCAGCGCCATAATTTGTTCCAATCAAGGTTCATGGTTCACAATAGAGCATGCCGTGTTGTCATTGATAGCGGAAGTTGTAGCAACCTTGCTAGCTCAGATTTGGTTGACAAGCTAGGTTTGCCTACACAACCACATCCACGGCCTTACTACATCCAATGGTTCTACTCTTGTGGTAAGTTGAAGGTAAGTAAAGTTGTGAGAGTGCAATTTTCTGTTGGAAGTTACCATGATAGTGCAAACTTTATGTCATGCCTATGCAAGCATGTTCTTTGCTTTTGGGTAGACCTTGGGAATATGATAGAGATGTGCTGTACCGTGGTAGAACTAACACGTATACTTTCACACATAATGGCAAAAAGATTGAGTTGGTACCAATGACCCCTACTGAAATTTGGAAGGACGATATAGCGCGTGCTAAAGATAAATCTATGTCTGAAAATCAGCAAGTAGTTAAAGATGTTTTTCCACCTAAAAAGGAGAAAAAAGAGCCACATGCTTCGAAAGACACACTTAAGTTGAAAGGAGTTTCCATGTTAGCTACTAAATCTGAGATTTCTGAGTTAAATGTTAATGAATCTATTTGTTATGCTTTGGTTTGCAAGGGAACATTCTTTACCCTTGAGGACTTGCCTCCTTCTTTGCCACATGCTATTACTAACCTTTTGCAGGAGTTTGCTGATGTATTTCCATGTGAGATACCCCCGGGGCTGCTGTCTATGAGAGGAATTGAGCATGAGGTGGTGAATTGTACTTTGTCAATGATGTTGCGGGCTGTTTTGAAGAATAATTTGAAAATGTGGGAAGAATGTCTTCCACATGTGGAGTTCACCTACAACCGTTCATTGCACTCCACCACAAAGATGAGCCCATTCTAGGTGGTATATGGCTTTAACCCTCGCACTCCAATTGATTTATTGCCTTTACCATTTTCAGAAAAAGTGAATTTTGATGCTAAGACACAGACTGAATTTGTGCTTAAGTTACATGAAACCACTAAGAACAATATTGAGCGTATGAATGCAAAGTATAAACTTGCTGGTAGTCAAGGTAGAAAGGAGCTTATTTTTGAACCTGGTGATCTTGTTTGGTTACACTTAAGAAAAGATAGGTTTCCTACTTTGCGTAAGTCCAAATTAATGTCTTGAGCTGCTGGCCCTTTTAAAGTTCTTGCGAAGATCAATGATAATGCATACAAGATTGATTTGCCTGCAGATTATGGTGTGAGTGATGTGTTCAATGTTGCTGATTTGAAGCCTTACTTGGGTGAAGAAGATGACCTTGAGTCGAGGATGACTCCAAATCAAGAGGGGGAGGATGATGAGGACATCACTTCTTTCGATACATACTTACAACCTCCATAGGTCCAAGGACCAATTACTCGCGCACATGCCCGTCAACTTAATTGCCAGGTGAATACGTTCCTAAGCTTACAAGGAAATATTTCTACGAATGGCATGCTATTTAATTTTTGTGATGATTTTATTGTTATTAGGAACCTGGGAGAAGACCATGGAGAATAGCTCAAGAAGCCAAATATTAAAGTGGAGACAACAAGTGCAAGCAAATTCTTATTCCCAAGATCGATTCAGTTTTGGGCTGGGAGACAGCGTCAACTTCAAACGGCCATAACTTTTGATCCAGAAGGAGTTATAGGGCCTACAAGTACATGTTGGAAAGCTTATAAAGTCTACTTTCAGATGGTTTTGGTTTCATACCAAAATTCTTCCTGAGCTGTCCAGAATAGTCGAAACAATTTACATTATTTTTCTGATCTGAGTCAATTTGGGCCTTTGGGCTTTGTATTTGTGTCATGGGCTAAACCCATGAGGGAGTGCGCCCTCACAAGAAAACCCTCACCCTAGGACGTCCTAACTCATATATATTCAGTAGCCGTCACTGTTTAGATGGGTTTTGCTTAGATTAATCTGTCTGTGAACAGTTTCACCGTTTATTCGGTTTGTGAGACTACACTTCGAGAGTATAATCATTCATCTACAAGTTGAGTTGCAATCTTCCTTGTTCATGCTTGTGTTCTTCAATTCGCATGCAAGGATTAGCCTTTGTGGTAAGGTCAACCGGGCAGCGCACGGTTGATAATGAGAGGAGACGTGGTGCTCCGCGATTGTAAGGGTTTGGGTCTTGGTGATCAGAAGTCGGATCGTGAAGTGTCAATTCTCCACCAAAATCGAGAGTTATCCTTACCTAACGGAAGATCGGGCACCCCGTTGCATCAAAATCCTTGGTTGGAAGTCCGACTGGGATTCCTACTCTGTAACCCCTGTCCCCCGGTATATAATGGAGGCAGGGCGCCCCCTGAGGGCAGATAGCGAGAATCTCAACCCGAGAAACCTCAAAGGCAATACACCAGCAACTGGACGTAGGGTATTAGCTAAAAATCTTGACGAGCCTGAACCAGTATAAATTGTTCGTGTTTTCTTTGTAGTCCTCAAGTAGGTCTCGAGTAGCCCTATATTTTATTACTTTGATATAAAACAATCGACACGCTGGGTAGGGTCGGTTTGGGCCGGTTTATTCAGAAGTTGGGTCAAAGATATGAAAATTCTTTAAATAGCATGCCTATTGGGTCATCCGCTGGGTTGTGTTAAAAACGCGATGCAGATGCTATTTTACAAGAACTGATTAATAAACAGATATGCTTTCATGCTAAGCCTACAGCCGGTGTATACATTCAGGTTCTTGAATTTATTTTTAAGGTATTGAGGATATATCCTTATCCAAGGATGCAATAGCTGGTCCTCCATTAAAATTGGGATGCAGGTCAATCTCTCAAGTACACCTCATCATGCATTGGCTTGGGCCTATAAGTTAATACACGATTACATGCTTAGCCAAACTGCCCATGAGTAAATTCTAGTCAATCGTTGGCCGGAAGCAGTCCAATTTATGATAAACTATCACTTGGGAAAGACTTAAAGGTAAAGATATTTGCTTTATGTTTAATTTATTTCTCAATTAAGACACAAGTCAGGGGCTACATTAATAGGTGCACATCTATTTTCCGTGATGCCATTCATAGCCTCGTTGCCAAGTGATATGAGCAGGACTTGGAGAAGAAGCACTCGGACAATGAGCTACTTGGGAGCAGTGAACTTGGGAATTATTCACCGTGGAGGATGAGCACGTGGCATCAGCTGTGACATAACTATGAAAGGTCTCAGGACTAACCTCAAGGAAGGCAATTACGACCACTCAGAAAGAGGGTAGGCTGATCCCTACAATTGGAGATAGAGTAGGACTCGGCTTCATATTACCTTGCATGACAAGGAAAGGGATATTAGTCCTACTAGATACTCTATGTCCTGATAAGGAAAGCATTGGTCGTATCCGATTAGGTTTCCTATCCTGCAATCCTCATCCCTCCAGTATATAAGGAGGGGGAGGGAGCCCCTTGGGGCACATGAATAATCTACCAAAGAATACGTGATAAGAAATACACCACTACTAAGAAGTAGGGTATTACCGTCACCCTGAGGGCTGAACCAAGTATAAATCGTCTTGTCTTTCAAAGTCATCGAGTTTTGATACGACAAATAGCCCCGTATTCATACTGATATAAAACATCGACATATTTGGCTAGCCAAAGGAGCTGAACTGTGACTTCACCTAACCTTGTAGTCTGTTCACACGAAGGCATGTCCTTTAAAGAAGACTTGCAACTGTCATCAATCAGTGCTGAGAAGCAGACAAGCAACTTACCTACGAACTCATTCTCAATCTTGGATTTCGCCTTCTCAAGATCTTTCAGTTCCTTCCTTAGGCGCTTGAGCTCTAGGGACTGGTTGTGTATGGTGGTCTCATGAACTACAGTTAGCCATACATATGGGATCAGTAATGGCAGAGATACTACAAGGAGTACTTCGGGGGGTAGAAAGTAAACTTACTCGGATAGTCCAATCTTCTCAAACTTCTCATCGCACAGCTCATTCACTGCAGTCTAAGCAGCTATTCTCCCTCTCCTTGTTTGTCCTCGTTGGAAGCTCGGTCGTTCTCGGCTTTTTGAAGCCGCGTGATTTGTGCAATCTGAGACTGGGCCTAGGAAATGCCCGCTCATCTTCTTAGACGCGAGAAGTGATTTCTAGAAAAGGACACAATTACCGAATGACAATAAATGGCAATGTAGCTGCGTCAAGACACTAGTTAGACTACTTACCTGGACCCGATCCGCTCCTTGTTGGCTTGCATCTTCATCCAAGGTCCAGAGAATACACACGCTCCATCAGGATTAATTCCATTGGAATATTCTTGGGGGATTGGCATGGTGGAGCTCCGAGCAAGGGGGTGCCCTTTTCTAAGAGGAAGGTTGATGACGGTGGAGGAGCGGGAGTTGTGGCCTTGGCTCAGTAGTTGCCTCGGTTTAGCTAGTACCCGGCGGTTGGTTCAGCAGCTGGCTCTATGGCTTCCCGACTGGGTGAGGTAGGCGGTTCAGCTGAGTGCGTTGCTACGCCCTTGGGGACTGGGGCGGCACTTGGCTCCGGCTGTGGTGCCTCAGGCCTCACTAACTGGGCTGGGTCAGCGATGGGGCTGGTGGCACTGCCCTCGTTAGGGTTCCATGTCACTTGGTCCTGCAAATTCACTCATATTCAAGATACTGCAGTCTAGCTTCAACTACTTGAAGATTACAAGACTACTACCTCTTGGAAGTCTTGAACCTCCACCCCTATGTATCACGGGGGAGGTAGTTGGGGAGCAGCCCAAAGGCTTATTGCTTGAAGCGCCACATCAAGGCCGACGCTGGGCCTGAAGACGCGACACTGGGTGGTGGGCAGCTCGAGGCAGCCGGCTGCATCGGCGGTGGCCGGACATGGGTGCTATGGTTGGGGCTGAATGGAGCCATTGCAAGGTGCTGAGGTCACATCAGTTGGTTTCCCTTGATTCTTCGGACCACTCTGATGCCTTAGTCGGCGTGTATTTGGTCTTGGCCTGGTCCTTCATAGGTTGCTTCCTGCTCTCTTGGAGCCGGCTTGGTCAGTCGACGTGCTAGCAGGCCATTTCCTTGACCCCCCCAGTCGGCTGGCTAAGGGGGTTGACATCAAAGTCAGCATTTTCCAAGCAAACAAAGCATATGAAGACAATTTCCATGCAATTGAACCTCAACAACAGTCTCACAAGACAAGGCATTATTGATCAACAATTAGACAACAAGGAGTCAAGAGCTTACCACCGGCCTTGGCCTTCCCAAGCAAAAGGGCTTGGGGCACTTGTCAGCATCTAGAGTATCTGGCACGTTACTGCTGAAGTAGCGGCATAGGTTTTCTGTGACGACATCCTTGTCAACGAACTCGTGACTCCTGGGATGGATCGGCCCTTGCCTAGTACTCTTGTTCCTGGGGTGGATCCTGGCCTTTGCAGGGGCTGTGTGCACCGGTTCAAGAACAACCTTACCACTGTCTCTGGTCCAGCCCTTTCTTCTTTAGTGCCAACTCAACTTCTCCATCAGCAAGTAGCACCTACGCCATATCAGCCATCTGGGGGAGCACCGACCTGAATCTGTCAGACACTAAGGGGGTTCCCTTAGAAAGGTGGCAGGGAGGCTCGCGGGTTGGAGCAATAGAACGCACTCCTGATGCCACCCTTTCAGAGAAGTCTTAGGGGGAGTAGAAGGTAAACCTTTGCTTCATCTCATTGTGAAGCTGAAGCCCAGCTCCCTAAGACTTTTGAGGGTTGGGATTTGACAGTTGGGGCTTGAAGATGGTAGAGGTTAATGGAAGACGGTTAAAGTGGGGATCGACCCTGGAGAACAAGGCCTCACAAAGGGTAACAAAAATAGAATTTGGATACATGGCGAGAATTGGGGTTGAGGTGGTGTAACATCTTGAAAATTCAGATAAAAATCAGAAAACTAAAAATTTGATCCAATACTTTTGCAAAAGGTTGCATCATGTTTTGGCTTCTTTTGGAGTTCCATTTTAATTTTTGCGTGCCAACATTAACAATTTTTGATATTTCCAAACTTATCTTAAGCCCTAAAGAAAATTAATTTTAAAAGCCTAGGGTTTTCCTCCCAAATTGTTGGAAGGAGGAAACCTCTTCTTTTAGTTAAGGGAAAATCTCCAACTATCTTTTGGAAGGGCCCAAAAATATTCCCCAGGCTAAAGCTTTCTTTCCTACCTAGGCATCCCACTCTCTTTCTCTTTTCTTTTCTTGCTCGCGCTCAGCCCAAGCAACAGCAACAGTATCAGGTCAGCCCAATCGACAGCCCTAGATAGCGCCGGGTAGGCCACCGCTCGCCCGTGCCCACTAACCTGCCCTTGTGCACGCCCCGCCGCCTGTTACCGCCCCTCCCTCTGGTCCACCTATTTGCCCATTGTGCCTATCCGTTCGGGTGCCTGCCATGGGAACCCGCCCAAGCGCTCATCTTTCTCACCCCCTCAATCCGCCGGACCCGAGCCCGCATGTTCCTGCCCAAGCCCTCGAGTCATGGCCACCTGGAGGTCAGCTCGCGCGGTATGGGATTCTGACACTCGCCGCCACCCATACCGCTAACCCCCCCTTCCTGCCCCGTCTCATCAGTGCACAATGGCTCGCCACTTTGGCGGCTGAGCCATCTTCGTTGCCCGGTCAGACCCCGCAATGACCATGACCTTTGCACCTTCCTCGGTCAACATCGACAATTATGGTGACTAACACATCGGCCCGCACCGCTCGCCACCAAGGTGCCCTAGCTACTTCCCTCCGCATACGCTGAGCCCATGCTAGTGATGCCCGCCTAGAGCCCGTCGGTGTCATCATGTCCCTAATCCTCTCGGTCACGAGCGTGCCGTCCCAATAAGCAGTGGAGCACGCCGAGCCGCACCAGTTGCTGCTCATCGCCCCGCCATTTCCAGCTGACTCACCGCACTACAGCGGACCGGCGGTCTGAAGGCAGGACGCCACGTATTCCGTCGAGCTCGCCATGGACCATAGGAGGTCAAAGCCTCCATCTCCCCTTGCCCCTTCGCCACATGCCGCCTGCCTCACACCAACCTATCCTCGTCTGCCACTCCTCGACGGCTCCGCCGCCCCTGGTTTTTTTTATTATGCCTATATATGGTCGAGCCAACACACGCCCAAATCGGCCTCAGTACACCACCTTGCTTTGGTCCCAACACCCCTCCGCCGCCACCTTTCCCTGAACGAAGCTCGGCTGCTCCAAGACCAGAAAAACCGCCACTCCCGCCCCCTGCCACCACATCACCACCGCACCGGGAGCTTAGAGGGACCGCAACACTACACCACCGCCTAGAGGGAAGACGGCCATCGGGACCAGAGGAGACGCGCCCGCCGCCGGGCACAAGTATGAAAACCGTGAGCTTACCCTCGACCCATACCCGAACGCGGACCTCACCGCTGAGCTTGTTACACCTCCGCCTCCACCGTGAATCCAGATTTGTGCCACTTCCTAGTTGCACATGTGAGCACTCTCGCCGGCTATAACCTCCTCCCCTAGTTATAATTCGTCGACGGTATTGCGCCTGATTGCTACCGCCTCACCACCGTGCTTGGTCTTCCGCACCGTAGCGCGCCCACCCCTATAGCCTAATCCCCTGTTCCGCCATGGGAATGAAAGATTTGGATCTCGCCACCGGAGAGGACCAAAGCCCCGAGGGCTAGCAAACCAGCACAGGCCTCGCTGAGCTAGCATTAGCCCCTCGGCCTCGCCGCTCCACGGCGCTTGTGCGCGCCTCGGCCTAGCATGAGGAGGAAGACAACCCAGCCATCCCTGTCTCTGACATGTAGGCCCAAGCTAAAACTAATGACCATAATTAAGTTATGACGCCCCTTAACCCCAGTGACGAATGTGGGGCCACTTGCTAGCCGCAATTAGTAAAACAAATTTTAAAACCGGTTAAAGGTTTGTGCCACTCGAGCATCTGGGCCCCACATACAAAAATGAGAAATTAAACTCTCACCCCCCTCCCTACCCCAGTGTCACTGACCTGTGGGCCCTAGGCCCCCCAGTCAGCCGGGTTGAAACTAGCCGACCAGGAGCCGCACAACTGGTCATCGCACCTGGAATGGACAACGTGAACCCAGTGGCGGATGTGGGATCTCTCTCCCACTCTAGGACCCACCTACCAGTAGAGAGAGCTAGTTTTATTAAGGAAATAATCGGGTAATTATGAGGGAATATTCCCCAGTGAGCTTTTTCAATTAATTTGATTTAATTCAAATTTGAAAATTCAAAAGCCCATAACTTCCTCGTTTTAAGTCCAAATCGAGTGAAACTTTCACCAAAATTAATCTAAAATCAAGATCTACCCAATGGCACTGGTTTAGTATTTTTTCCCTTTTTCTTTATATTTCATTCGCTTATTAACTAGTATAATCGACCTAGAAGATTAATAGTCGCCACGATCCGATTAGGGTACATTGTGAGACAAAACTCTTGACGGGGCAGAAGAGGAAATTGCTGTAGCTGAGCAGGCAAGTCATCATTGGCCTCTGCCGATCCTGAAATGTTTTGTACCCTATTGTGAAACATATTTATTATCATAATAAATTAAGACAATAAGCACTATATTAAAACTAGCGTACGTAAATTGTCGTTTAAGCCATTCCTTGAACTGTCCAGCATCCTTGATGCCATATACTATTCTATTCATACCTCAGTCAAGTTATTGACAACGGCTTAGTGTTGCTTATGAGTTTTCTATATAATATCTAGATGGGGACAACGTTCTGGCTAGAGAAGACCGTCATTTCATGTGAGTGGAGACATGGAATGCCACTCATGAGTACAAAGAGAACTGTTTGTGAAACGCAAAAACTAAGCAACAAACCATTTTTCGACTGGGGCACATTGAAGGATTTGGGTTCTAGGAAAGGCTACAGCACTAACGCCTGGTAGTTAAAGGACGAGCAGATCAAGAAAAATGGCAGAAAGGCGGAGCAGAACGAAGCCGGGGTGGTACGACCGATCTCTTTATGGGAATAAACCATGGAGGGATTAGATGACCCGAGTGGGGCGGCCACCTTGCGAGTCATGGTTGGTTCTGCACCGCGAAGAGTATGATGTTGTGAAGTCGGATTGAATTATTGGGAATGCTTGACGTCTAAACTTTAAAGCACACCCTATGAGTATATATAACGTATTGCATCTCCTAGTTTTCTCGGTTCCTGCGGAACTCCTCTCACCACTAGCTAAGGCGTTGGGTCTAAGGTGCATGAGGGTCACCGTCCTTGGAGCGGGTCCGCAACGCTAGGGAAACTGAAAGACCAGGCCATGAAAGGTCTGATGTGTCAGGCAAGTCATGGAATGCGGGTAAAGCATGCATCTACTGCAAATGTGAATAAAACCAAACTATTCGAATAGCCGTGCTCGTGGTTAAAGGACCATCAGGACTTGTATTAGTCTTGACTAGACTCTAAATTTTTCATAAACATGGCTAGGCTAGGATTGGATGGATATGGGAACTTGTTCGAAATATGGTAAAGTGGTTTGGACATGGATAAATAATCAAATGCAGGGGTAAACCGAACCAAGTGAGATTGGCAAGGTTGGGTCGCCCAGCCCCCATGGTGAACTAAATAACTTCTTTCTAGCACCGTGGTTTGATAAAATGGCTAGTTCATAGGCTTGTGAAATGAATTGCGAAAATCGGCTTTTCTGCAAATTCGCTTCGCTTTTCCCTTGAACCCTAGTGTGCCATTAAATCATATTGTAGTGGTGGCTTGTAAGTAACTTCTTCTATTGTGGATGGCCATGGGCCCCGGGTACCTCATGAGAAGTATTTGGGCCACTCAGACAGAGGATGGGCCTAACCTTGTAATTAGGGATACAATAGGACTCGGCGTACATTACCTTGTACGACAAGGAAATGATATAGTCCTAGTCGGGCACGTTGTATTCCTAGAAGGAAATCCCTTGGTCGGAGTCTGATTGGGATTCCTACTTTGTAACCGCCCCCCCGGTATATAAGGGGAGGCAGGGTGCCCCCTGAGGGCAGAGACAATCAAAAGCGCGGTTAGAATCTCACCAAGAAACCTCAAAGGCAATACACACAATTGGACGTAGGGTATTACCTCATCTCAAGGGCCTGAACCAATATAAATTGTTTCGTGTTTTTTGCGATGCAATACATTCAAGTTAGGTCTCACGAGTAGCCCTATATATTTTATTGGCCGATACAAAACATCGACAGTTGGCGCACTAGGTAGGGGCTTCGTCGAGGATCATCTTCATCAAGCCTAATGGATCCAATCATGGAGTCAATGGCATTCAACTTCTCCCGTCGGGATAATCAATCACCTTTCGGAACAGCCCGCGACTTTCAACGCGACAAAGTCAGCAACCTCAGTCTGTCCGACTTGGATCCGATCCGATCGGCTAGGAACCAAGCCGACTCCGTGCCGGTCGGCCCAAGTAAGTGCTGCAGCCAAATCTCGTCCGACACGCTGCAGCGATCTCCATATGCCTAAGTCGTAGGGGACAAAAAATTTTTTTATCTTTCTTTTGGGTGTTCGACCTCGGACTCGGTTTTGACATAGCCAGCCGAGATCAGGCTAAGAGGGAGAGATCATCAATCTCCCATTTGGACTCGCAATGCCGCAGATAACTCCAATCAGCATCTGACACGGCAAACCGAAATCCCCTAGATTCAACTCGGATACGCTCAGAGACCGCTTCGAGATTGGGATCTAGGGGAGTTGGGGTCGTATTACCCCCCTCAACTTTGCCGACTCCGACTTCTTAGTCAGACTCTGACTCTTAAGTCGGACAGCAGTGTGGCAAGCTTCTCTCCACCATGCGGAGTCTTCATGGCGCCAAACTCCCACTCAGGAGGCCACGCTGACTACGACGCAGCAGCAAAAGAGAAAGTCACCGACACGGGATGTGAACAACAACAGAAGAAGACCGCAAGACGCTGTACCGCCAGCGCGACACCCGCAAGAACATATGTTGCGCAGCTTGTGCGGACCTGCTCAGAGCAGCAAAATCCTCCAAACCCAAGTCGGCGGGAATCACGAACGTTTTTGTAACACCTCAACAGATGGCGTGGCCGCCTGCAACCTACTAGTTAACACTGCAATTTGGGCTGATCACCAACCAGCCACCCCGACGTTTAGGCAAGATTATAGCTATGATCACCACTGCTGCATGGCAGCAGCATCAAACAGCGGTGATGGCACTCTCCATTACCGACAACAGTTCCGGCCTCTCAACAGTGAAATCTCTATCTGCCTCCAACACAACGCCTGAGCGCGCGGCTCTAGTCAGCCGCACAGGATTCACGCCAACGTCACTCACAACCACCAATAATAAGCCGACAGCGCCACAAATCAGAGACCATCGGGAGCAACCAGGTGTCGAGGCCACTACACGTGATCTCCGGCAGGATATCAATGACGGCACGACGAATGCGAGGGAAACGAAGCGTCACCGACTGGAAAACGAGAATGAGCGCTTTAGCCTCCACACGAGCGTGTTCAGCCGCGGTAGCGGAGTCGAGTCCTCATGCAGATGAGGAGGTACCGCCTTCACCACGAGCTGAAACAAGTCGACTGTGGTCAGGCTTCAGCCAACTGATTGAAAAACGACGCGAAGACCAACCCCGATCATGGGCTCATTAGTTTACACTCTGCGATGCCGAGCAGCTGGAGGAGATCACAAGGCCATGGCAACTACCTCCTATTGCTCTATCGACTTGGCGAGGACAGGCTTAATGACTTCCTAAGAGGTCAAGTCGGCTCCTGCGGAGAACTTCACGGAACGCTTTCATCGCCAATTTCCAAGGAACGTACGAAGCCATCTTCCGAGTATGATCTATATCAGTGCCATCAAATGAAGAAGCGAGTCTCTCTGCGTTGATTTCATCAGAAGGGTTTTATGAGAAGAGGAATTCATAATCCCAATGACAAGGACGAGGGTCTCATCGCCGCCTTTCGAAAGGAAGTCAAGGGAAGCAAATATCGTTTATTGCTAAGTTCCACTCGAAAGCCTCCAAGTTCTATCAAAGCTGCCTATGACATGGCAAACCCAAATTACACCGACTCGGCCGACGCTGTTGCTAAGGCCCTCGATGACTAAAATGGCACCCCGACAGAAAGATCGGAAGGACACCGATGACGCGGCCACAACTAAGGCTAGGAACCACAAACACAAGTCAGACGACTTCATCTGTGGCATGGTCGGTCGCCAACTGTCTTCAACCTTCTAAACTAAAAGATTATCAGAATGACAAGTGGACATGTTCGGGGCTCACAAGCTCAAATGCAAGGATGCATCCCACTCCCAACTTGTGCAATGCCAAATAGCTAAGTTGCTTTCTGATAAATATTCCTCACTTGGCCTCGCCAATGCCGCAGCAGCTACACCAATATTTGTACATTCTGGCTTTTCGTTGTTTTTGCTTCTTAATGATTGCAAAAGGATACTTGAGTAGCATAAATTCTATCCGTTTAAACTTTGCTTATGAAGACAAACTCAAGTACCCAAAATGCGGTCTAAGAAAGAGCCATGAGCCGGAACTGCTGACGCTAGGGGCTATGACTAGTTGGCAAAGTGTTTTTTAGACATAAGGAGATTAACTACTCAGGGAAATTAATCATCAAATAAGAGGAGAACACCATATCACATCTATTGTAAAATACATTAAATTTTTTTGGTATTGTTTTCTTGCATCACGATGCCTACTGATCCGATATGTTTATAAATGCAGGGCCAGTTATCGGATACGTGTAAACAGAACTAGGGCTACGAGCCTATTCCTCGCTCGGGGCGTTGGACTAAAGTTTGCCATGATACGACTTGGAGTTTGCAACGCTTCAAGAAATTATTGGAATGTCCATGAGGCTATGTCTGATACACATGCCAGTCGGACTCGAATGTCACCTTTACTTTGTACACTCCATGTGGTCTAATAACTCGACCTCCGCACCAGCGGGGGCTCGCGGACCACCTGGTAGATAGGGTACGACCCCCATTGAGGTCGGCCAACCGAATCCTATGCTAAGGCTAGTTCGGGTACTTTATTGGGTCACACACTGTAGGTAAGGTACATCCAGTGAGGTCGGCCAGCCGAATTCCTATGCTAATGCGAGGTCAGACCTATTTGTGCTAGATAACCGACCTTCGGCACTATCGGAGACTTGCCTATTGGGTACCACTCTGCTAGTTAGGGTACCGCACCTATGAGGGTTCGCAGCCGAATTCCTATTGCTGATGGCAAGGTTCGGGACTATTTGCCATAACACTGTTGGTAGGGTACGGCCCCATGAGCGGCCCAGCCGAATCCTGATGCGCAGAGGTCTACCTTATTCGGCTACAATTTTGTCAATTTGGGTATGCCCCAAGGCAGGTGTTGCCAGCCAAATCTTGCGACTATAGCGCAGCGGTGCGGGTACCTATTCTGCAAAAAAACATGGCAACAAGCTTACTACTGGAGGCTTCTTCGAGCCGGAGGAGCATCAAATCCGGAATTACGAAGGTGCTCATTATTTTCAAGACGTAGGAGACTCCAATCATTTGATTTTCACTAGAAAACAAACTTCCTAAAAGATTACAACAGTCGATGTAAAATTCAAGCGACGGAGAAAACCTTTATCGTATCAGAGAAACATATCGTTCGGAAGCGCATCCGAGTTTCTCATACAAACTGCGTCCCCACCTGAGGAGGCAAGCAAGATCCTTTGCGATAACCTACTCAGGCATCTGTGGCAACCATGCTGCATCCACAGAACGTAAGTCAGAAAGGCTTGCAGACAAGGGATTTTTCTATGCCGGGATTGCGAGTTATCCGCTGGAAGTACTCATCCTGACATGCGAGGGATTGCCAATTTTTTAGGGCATGCGCCTGGGTAGTCGGTTTAGGCCGGCTTATTCGTATTAGGCCAAAAGATAGTGAGTTCTGGTAAATAGCATGCCTATTGGGTCGCCTGCTGGTCGCGTTTAAAATCATGTTGTAGGTGCCTTATTTTACAAGAACCGCATAAAAATCAGATACGTTCACGCTAAGCCTACAGCCGGGTGATACATGCGGTAATCTTGATTATTTACCATGTATTGAGGATACACCTTATAAGGATCGGATACTGGTCTCCATCCAAAATGGGGATACAGTGGTAATCTCTCAGTACACCTGACCACATATTGGTAGTTAAAACCAAAAAAGTGGTACTCGACTTACATGCTTAGCTAAAAATGCCCTGAGCAAAATTCTTCCAGCTGACATGATGCGTAAAAGGTCTAATTCTGGGTAGTATAATATTAGAAAGACTTACAGGGGTTAAAGGATCTGACGTTTATGTTTAATTGTTTCACAAGTTAAGCACAAAGTCGGGGCTACACCTAATAGGTGCGCCTATTCGGCCGCCACACTATTCATTTTTTCGAATTGAATCTTTATTAGCTTCGTGCCAGTTACATGAAGCAGGAGCTTGTGGAGAGAAAGCACTTGGACAAAGGTACTCAGAGCAATGCACCGGAACTCTTCACCATAGAGGATGAGCACTCGGCAGCACTCAAACTTAACCTATGATGGTACTCAGGGGTGCTGTCGGTGCCATGGGCCTGGGTACCTCATTGAGAAGCCATTTGGGCACTCGGACAGATGGATAGGCCTAACCTAGAATTAGGGATACAATAGGACTTGGCAACATAACCTTGTACGACAAGGGAAGAATACTCCTAGTTGGGGCACGTGTATTCTAGAAGGAATCCCTGTCGGAGCCAACTAGGATTTCCTACTCGGTAACCCTGGCCCCCGTATATAAGGGAAGGCAGGCGCCCCCTGAGGGTAGCAGTTGGAAATCTCACTAGAGAAACCGCAAAGCAAGTACACCACAACTAACGTAGTGGTATAACCTCATCTCGAGTGCGCTTGTGAGACTAGGTATAATTGTTTGTGTTCGTTTGCAATCCATCAAGTTTAGTCTCACGAGCAGCCCTATATAGTTTATTGCACGATACAAAAAACATCGACACCCCCCCCGCTGAAGTATGCTCGTCAAACCGCTCGATGGCGGCGATCAAAAACTACATACCAAGAGGACTCGAACTCCAAAAGGCCCTCCATGGTTATCTCAATTGTTCCAAAGCCCATAATCGTACTTAGCTAGTCCCAGGAGCGACTACGCCTTGTACTTTCATCGCAAGCAATTGATAGCAAAACAAGTATCAAAACAGGGATAAAGGGGTAGCAAGGTACATATTACATAACGGGCATCATTGGCCTTCTTACATCACAAAATATAGCAGCGGAAGTCATAGCAAAACATAAAATAACATAAAGATAACACCGTGGTGTGCCAACACTGCCATAGGGCAACCAACCGGGGCAAGAGCAAAGCTAAAACACTACTCACCATCCCCACCACCCTCGGTGGGATAGTAAGCACACCCATCAACGTTGGTGTCCTCACCTGAAAATGCAGGCATCGGGTTGAGTACAACAATGTACTCGCAAGTCTTACACATTCATATAATATATCAAGGGATATGCAAGTTTACCTTAGGAAGTGGCATATGGGTTTATATTTTGTATAAAGCTAATTTTAGTAAGCAAACAGTAAGTTCAAAAGCATAAGTACTTGCAAAATGTCACTATTTAAACATGGACAGCAAGCATATAGTTCTGAAAATGGAATATAAATGAGCACAAACCATGCTCTAATCATCATCCATGGGCCACCCTTGCCCAAAATAATCACTAGTCAAAGTCTATCCCGACATCCATGACTAGTTGCAATCATCTAGGCTACACATAGCCAAAAAAATCACTATAACTAAACCAAATAAAATTTTACCCAAGTTGGATGCTAACAAAGACTGACTAACACAACAAGCGGTCGTCCTGTAACCGTGGACACAGCTATTCAAAAAGTTTTACTCTGATCAGAGGTGTACATCTTTACCCACACGAAATGAACAATGATCAAATGCTTTTACACGCACACAGGTGTGACTCACAAGTGATACAAGCTCATAACAAGTCCTTCCCCGAGCTCTGCCCCAACCACCTAAACCACATTAGGGCCCCCGATGACTCAGTCACGTGCGTGTGTTGTGACTAAGGCGGGATCACCATCGCAGGAGATACCACCTGTCAAAACTAGGCACACCTGGGGCACTCCAAAGGGAAAACCACCCTCACGACTTTTTAACAGGCGAAGATGATCACAGCGTCACAAGGTACTAAGACCAGCCGTCCCATTTTCAGCAAGTGGAAGTATAAAAGGTGCTTGAATAGATGTCAATATGTTTGGTCCTTGGCGACCCAGATGGGGCTACATGCATCGGGGAAACCACCATCCCGTCATCGCCCTATCACCCATCCATGTCAAAGCATATTCTCTTATTTAAATATTTAGTGTAAGTTCTCAGATTTTATGCCCAAACATCGAAAACACTAAGTATAGTATAATCAACAGCTACATCCATCGATTTGTGCCTAATAGACCTAAGCATGGCTAAGCATCAATTAAATATAAAATGAACCCAACCATTTCTCTCAAGGGGTGACAAGGATAAAAGGACAGCAATATTTCAAAGGAGTCAATGCAGCAAGTAGGACATATATAACCTCTACTCAACACCGATATTTTTAGTAAATCAACACATGCATAAATATATATAGATTTTACAAGCAAAGCCATTTTGTGGAGACCATGGGCCCCGGGTACCTCATGACAAGTATATGGGCCACTCGGACAGAGGATGGGCCTAGCCTTGTAATTAGAGATATGATAGAACCCGGCAGACTTTGCCTTGTACGATAAGGAATGTATAGTCCTAGTCAGGTAGGTTATATCTCTAAGAGGAGATCCCTTGGCTGTAATCCAGCTGGGACTCCTACCTTGTACCCCTCTCCCCCAGTATATAAGGGGAGGCAGGGCGCCCCCTGAAGGCATAAGCTCATAGAAGCAAACACACATCCTCAAAGGAATACACCACAGCTGGATGTAGGGTATTACCTCACATCGAGGGCCTAAACCAGTATAAACCTTCTAGGGTTCCTTTGCAATCCACCGAGTTTCGTTCCGACGAGTAGCCCCATATTCATATTGCCGGTGTAAAACATCAACAATATCTCTAAGAGGAGATCCCTTGGCTGTAATTCGGCTAGGACTCCTACTTTATACCCCTGTCCCCCAGTATATAAGGGGAGGCAGGGTGCCCCCTAACGGCATAAGCTCATAGAAGCGAACATACATCCTCAAAGGAATACACCACAACTGGACATAGGGTATTATCTCACATCGAGGGCCTGAACTAGTATAAACCTCCCCGTGTTCCTTTGCAATCCACCAAGTTTTGATCCGATGAGTAGCCCTATATTCATATTGCCGGTGTAAAACATCAACAGTTGGCACGCCAGGTAGGGGCTTCGGCGAGATCTACATCTACAAGCTCGATCGATCCAGCAACCGGAGTCGACGGCAGCAAATTCTTCCCCGGAGATATAATCTCATTCGGAAACCTCGACTTCGTCGCCGACCAGATTGGCAATCTCACCTTGGCCGATGCAGACCTAATCCAACTGGCCGAGGAGCTAGCCAACCTATGGGTGCCATGGGCCCCGAGTACCTCACCACAAGCATATGGGCCACTCGGATAGAGGATGGGCCAAGTCTTGTAATTAGAGATAAGGTAGCATCCGGCAGACTTTGCCTTGTACAGTAAGGAAAATACAGTCCTAGTCGGGTGCGTTATATCTCTAAGAGGAGATCTCTTGGCCGTAATCCGGTTGGGACTCCTACCTTATAACCCTGTCCCCCAGTATATAAGGGGAGGCAGGGCACCCCATGAGGGCAGGTTGAGTTGGTTCACCAGAATCACCACCGCAAATCCTTAAAGGAATAACACCACAACTGGACGTAGGGTATTACCTCACATCGAGGGCCTAAACTAGTATAAAATCTCTCTGTGTTCCTTTGCAATCCACCGAGTTTCCATCCGCCGAGTAGCCTCATATATTTATTGCTGGTGTAAAACATCGACAGTTGGCGCGCCAGGTAGGGGCTTCGGCGCGATCTACATCTACAAGCTCGATGGATCCAATAACCGGAGTTGACGGCGGCAAATTCTCCCCCGGAGATACAATCTTGTTCGGAGGCCTCGACTTCGTCGCCGACTAGATCGGCAACCTCACCTTGGCCGACTCGGACCCGATCCAACCGGCCGAGGAACCAGCCAACTCCGCACCAGTTGGCCTACACGATGCCACAGCAATCTTCCATGACATAGTGCGGCGATCTCCAATATGCCCGAGTCCAGGGACAACTCTTTCTTTCGGTGTTCGACTCAGACTCGGTTTTGAGCTGGTCGAGATCGGGCCAAAAAAGGAAGAGATCGTCAATTTCCCATTCAGACTCGGCGACGCCGCAGATATCTACAATCTACATCCGACGCGGCAAACCCGATCCCCTGGAGTTCGACTCGGATATGGCCCAGAGTCGCTCGAGATCGGATCTAGGGAGGTCGGAGCTATAATCACCCCCCATCAACTATTCTGACTACGACTCTCAGTCGGACTCCAACTTCTAGTTGGACTACAACTCTCAGTCGGATTCTGACTCTAAGTCGGACAGCAGTTCGGCAAGCTTCTCCCGGCCACGAGAAATCTTCATGGCATCCAAAGGCTGTACTCCTACTCAGGAATCACGCCAACTACGCGAGCAGCAAGAGGAGGAAGCACGCCGACTGCGAGAGCAACAAGAGGAAGAAGCAAGACGCTGGCACAACGCTCTACGCAGGGCCAGGCGGACTGTACAGCAACAAATCCTCCAAACCCGAGTCTGCGACCCCGACGTCTTTATTACTCCTCAACAGAACATCGTGGCCGCTGCGACTCTACTGGATACACTCCAGTTCGGGCCTGATCACCAGGCCACCCCAACGATCGCAAGGATAAAAGCCATGCTTACTGCTATTGCATGTCAGCAGCACCAACAGTCAGGTGATACCCACATACCGACCAACCGGTCGACATCCCCAACGGCAGTCTCATCTACCTCAAAACGACACCGAGCGGCTGGTTCCAGTCAGCCGCATACGAAGGCACGTCAGGCATCACTCGGCAACCCCAACGACAACTGGCGACGTCAAAGCAATCGTTGGGACGATCAGGACCTCCGAGACCGACTACGGCGCGATCTTCGGCAAGACATCATCGCTCGGCGCCGTGAACGAGAAGAAGATGAGCAACGCCAACTGGAAGACAAGAACAAGCGTTTCGGCCTCCACCACAAGCGGTTTCGCCGCTGTATTCGGAGTCGGAGCCCTCATGAAGACAAAGCCATACCGGCCTTCACCCAGGAGCTACAACAGGTCGACTGGCCGTCGAGTTTCAAGCCTACAGGCATCGACAAATACGACGGCAAGACCAATCCCGAGTCCTGGCTCACGGTCTACACTCTGGCGATCCGAGCAGCTGGAGGAAATCACAAAGTCATGGCTAACTACCTCCCAGTCGCTTTAGCTGACTCAGCGAGGACATGGCTAACAGGACTTCCCAAGCAATCAATTGGCTCCTGGGGAGAACTCCGGGAACGCTTCATCGCCAACTTTCAGGGAACATACGAGAGGCCATCTTCCGAGTACGACTTATATCAGTTGCATCAAAGGAAGAACGAGTCTCTTCGTGACTTCATCAAGAGGTTTTCTGAGAAGAAGAATTCAATCCCGAATATCAAGGATGAGGTCGTCACATCCGCCTTTCGAAAAGGAGTCAAAGACACCTCGTTCATTGCTAAATTCACACGGAAGCCTCCCAATTCTGTCAAGGCTTTATTCGACATGGCGAACAAGTACGCCGACTCGGTCAACATTGTTGCTGACGCCCTCGATCACAAGAAGACATCCTAACAGAAGAAGCAGGTGGGCACCGACGACGCGGTCCCGACTACAGCTGGGAGTCGCAAACACAAGTCAGACGACTTCATTGTGGCAATCGGCCACAACCGTCTTCGACTTTCAACAAATGAAGATTATCAGGACAACAAGTGACAAGCGCGGGCTCAAAAGCCCGAATGCAAGGATGGCATCCCCACTCCGAAATACCGAATAGCTAAGTCGCTTCCTGATAAATCTTTCCTCATTTGGCTTTGCCAATGCCGCAGCCACTTACACCTAATAGGTGTACAAGCTGTACCTTTTTTTAGGTTTTTCCTCTTAAATGGTTGCAAAAGTACTCGAGTAGCAAATTCTGATCTGTGAAACTTTGCTCCATGAAAGACGAACTCAAGTCACCCAAAACGCGTGTCCGGGAAAGAGCCATGAGCCAACTCCCGACGCTAGGGGGCTATGACTAGTCGGGCAGAGTGTTTAAACGTAAGGGGTCAACTACTCGAGGAAATTAATATCAAAAAGAGGAAGAACACATATTTGCATATATTGTAAAATACATTTTATTCGGGTAATTGTTTTCATCATCAGATGCTATTCATCCGATATCTTTATATTGTAGGCCCAGCTCCGGATATGCGTGACAGGAACTCAGGGCTGCGAGCCTATCTCCTACGCTCAGGGGCTGGACAAGTCTGCCAAAATACACTCGGGATGCTCCACGAGGGCTACTAACCGAGTACTTGCACCAGTCGGGATGACATCTTTCCTGGCTATGCTCCATGTGAGCTGATGACCGACCTCCGGCGCTAGTTGGGGGTTGTATACTACTCGACTGGGTGAGGTACGCCCCATGAGGGTCGCCAGCCGAATTCTACGCTAACGCTAGGTTCGGGTACCTTATTCGGTCGCAACTCAGCTAAGTAGGGTACGCCCCATGAGGGTCGCCAGCCGAATCCTATGCTAATGCTAGGTTCGGGTACCTTATTTGGTCACAACTCTGTCAGGTTAGGTACGCCCCATGAGGGTCGCCAGCCAAATCCTATGCTAATGCAAGGTTCGGGTACCTAGCTTGACTATAACTCTGTTGGGTAGGGTATGCCCCATGAGGGTTGCTAGCCAAATCCTATGCTAATGCAAGGTTCGGGTACCTTATTCGGCTTTACCCAAGTCAGAGAAGACTTACATCGTCAAAGCGCATCCAGGGTTCTCATGCACCGCGTCACACCTGAGGAGGGCAAGCAGATCCTGCAATATACCTACTTAGGCTTATGTGGCAACCAGGTTGCATCCAGAACGTAAGTCGGAAAGGCTTGCAAATAAGGATTTCTCTGGCTGATTGCGGTTACTGACACCAAAAAACTCATCCAGACATGCGATGGATGATACTTCTATAGAGCTATGCTGGGTAGGTTGGCTCAGGCCGGCTTATTTGGCAGCAGCCACCAAGATATGAGTTCCTACAATAGCATGCTCCATGTGGGCCGCTTGCAGGCTGAGTTGAAATTATAGTGCTGGTGCTACCAATAGGAGTCGATGAGGTAAACAGATATGCTTCATGAGAGCCTTATTGCTAAACATATATGTTTAGGTATTTGTTTTATCCACTAGGTCTCGAGGATATATCCTTACAAGGATCATAAGCTAGTCTTCATTAAAATTGGGGATGCAGGTATCTTTCTCGGGTACACCTGACCACGCCGTGGATTTATTTTTATAAAGTGATACTCGGCCTACATGTGTGGCCATCAGTTGCCATGAGCAACATTATTCCCGCTGACATGATGCGGAGGAGTCTAACTTTCGAGTAGTGCACTACTCGGGAGAGACTATAAATTTCTCATTCCCGCTGACATGACGCAGATGAGTCTAACTTCTGGGTGGGATGCCACTCGGGAAAGACTATAAACCCCTCTTTCTAGCTGACATGACGCTGAAGAGTCCCATATACGAGTAGTATCCTACTCGACAAGACTATAAATACCCATTCCGACTAACATGAAGTCGAAGAGTCCTACATACGAGTAGTTCCCTGCTCGGTAAGACTATAAATCATATTCCGGTTGACATGATACCGAAGAGTCTCACATACCAGTAGTAACCTACTCGGGAAAGACTTCCAGGTTAAAGATCTTTGACTTTATGTTTAATTGTCGTCACAATTAAGCACAAAGTCGGGGGCTACACCTAATAGGTGCGCCTATTCGGTGCACACTATTCATACATTTACATGAAGCAGGACTCGCTGCCAGCTGACATGAAGCAGGACTCGGGAAGAAGACACACTCAGATAAAGAGTACTTGGGAGCAACGCACTCGGGCAATCTTCACCGTGGAGGGTGAGCACTTGGCATCAGCTGTGACTCAACTATGAAGGTCTCGGGGGCTACTGTGGGTGCCATGGGCCCCGGGTACCTCACCACAAGCATATGGGCCACTCGGATAGAGGATGGGCCGAGTCTTGTAATTAGAGATAAGGTAGCATCTGGCAGACTTTGCCTTGTACAGTAAGGAACATACAGTCCTAGTCGGGTGCGTTATATCTCTAAGAGGAGATCCCTTGGCCGAAATCCGGTTGGGACTCCTACCTTATAACCCTGTCCCCCAGTATATAAGGGGAGGCAGGGCGCCCCATGAGGGCAGGTTGAGTTGGTTCACCAGAATCACCACCGCAAATCCTCAAAGGAATAACACCACAACTGGACGTAGGGTATTACCTCACATCGAGGGCCTGAACCAGTATAAAATCTCTCTGTGTTCCTTTGCAATCCACCGAGTTTCCATCCGCCGAGTAGCCCCATATATTTATTGCCGGTGTAAAACATCGACACAACCCCACGCCAGTTGGCCCACAAGACACTGCAGTCACCCTCGTCGATTTGCTGCGGCGATCTACCGCCTGCTTGGGTCTCAGGACAACTCTCTCCTTCGGCGTCCGACTCGCGCTAGGCCTCGAGCCAGCCCGGGTCGGGCTAGGAAGGGGAGAGATCGTCAATCTCCCATGCAGACTCGGCAGCGCTGCGGATCTACATCCCACGCGGAAGATCCGATCCCCTACGGTTCAGTTTGGACATGGCTCAGAGCCGCTCCAGATTGGATCTAGGGAGGTCGGAGTCGTCCTTACTCCAATCGACTACTCGGATTCTGACTCCAAATCGGACAACGGTTCGAACACCAATTCGGACACCAGTCTAGTGAGTTTCCTTCTGCCCCGAGAAATCTTCATGGCATCAACCCCTCCACCGGAGGTGCGCCGAGTACAACAGGAGCAAGAAGAGGAGGCTCGCCGACTATGGCAACAGGAGGAGGCCGAACGCGAGGCTCACAATGACGAGCTATGTAGGGCTGGGCGAACCACCCAACAACAAATCCTCCAGACTAGAGTCGGCGACCACGACGTCTTCATCATGCCTCAGCAGAACATCGTGGCCACTGCAACCCTGCTAGACATACTCCAGCTCGGGCCTGATCATCAAGCCACCCCGACTATCGCCATGATCAAAGCCATGATTACAACTGCCGCATGTTAGCAGCACCAGCAGTCGGGTGATACACTTGTACCGACCAACTGGTCGGGTTCTCCAGCGGCAATCTCATTCGCATCAGCACGACGTCGGGCGGCCAACTCAAGTCAGCTGCACGCAGAGTCACGCCAAACATCTCTCGGCAACACAAACAACAACAATCGGCAGCGTCCCTAGAATGATTGTCGGTTCAACCAAGACCTTCGAGTTCGTCTACAACACAATCTCCGCCAAGACATTAATGCTTGGCGCCGCCAACGCGAAGACGAAGAGCGCTGCCAGCTGGAGGACAAGCACGAGTGTTTCGGTCTCCACCACAAGCAGTTTAACCACCACAGTCGGAGCCAAAGCCCTCACAAAGATGAAGGCGTACCAGCCTTCACCTAGGAGCTACAAGACGTCAATTGGCTGTCGGGCTTCAGCCTACAGGAATCGAAAAATACGACGGCAAGACTAACCCGGAATCCTGGCTCACCGTATATACTCTAGCGATCCAAGCTGCCAGAGGTGACCACAAAGCCATGGCTAACAACCTCTCGGTCACCCTGGCCGACTCAGCAAGGACATGGCTAACAGGGCTCCCAAAGCGATCAATCGGCTCCTAGGGGGAACTCCAGGAACGCTTTATAGCCAACTTCTAGGGGACTTACGAGCAGCCGTCTTCCGAGCACGATCTCTATCAGCTGCACTAGAGGAAGAACGAGTCTCTCCGTGAGTTCATCAAAAGGTTCTTCGAGAAGCGCAATTTGATCCCCATGATCAAGGACGAGGTCATCATCGCCACCTTCCGCAAGGGAGTTAAAGATTCCCCATTCATCGCCAAATTTACACGGAAGCCTCCAACCTCTATCAGGGCCCTCTTCGACATGGCGAATAAATATGCCAACTCAGCAGAGCGGTCGCAAAGGCCCTCGATGGGAAGAAAGTGTCCCGGCAGAAAGACCAAAAGGCTAAAGCCGACAATGAGCCATCATAGAACAAATCCAGCAGCTGCAAGGGAAAGTTGGACAACGAGGTGGCCAACATGGAGCGGACCCAGTTGTGACCCCCAAGGAACAACGAGTACCAGAAGGTTATGAACGGGCCTTGCCCCTTCCACCCCAAGGGTAAACACGCGGCCAAGGACTGCTTCATTCTCAAGAAGTTTGCTTCCGAGCAGGCTTCATCATCTGGCACCGACAAGGACAAAGACAAGCCAGATTCAGGCCCGGCCGACGATTATCAAGATCCCCAGGCCGAGCTCAACCATATCTTCGGAGGGCCGTTTGCGTACGAGTCCAAGCGAAAGCAGAAGCTAACAGCACACGACGTCAACGCAGTCTCTACAGCCGACGCCCCCCAGTATTTGCGCTAGTCAGAGATGTCCATCACATTCAACCGCACAAATCACCCAAATCGGGCTTCACACCTGGGACTGTTGACGCCGAAAACCCGCCGGGGGCCGTCTGGCGTCTGGGAGACACGCGAAGGCCTGGGAGATTTGCTTCACTCCAGTGCAGGTCCTAAAATCTTGAGGCTCGTAGGCGTGCCAGTCAATTTGACCCTGCAATTGACAAGGAGAGAAGATGTCAAATTCGTGAGCCAATCGGCTGGAAGCCGGCTTGGACTCATCTCATCGGCCGATGGCCAATACGCACTATAGCACTTATACGTCGGCTAAAAGCCAATGACGGCAAGAGCAATAACATAATAATAAACAAGTATTGCGCTAGCCGATCATCGAAGGGATGCTCAAAAACCGGCTATAAACTTGGTAGAATAAACGAGCAGAATGCATAAGTAAATAGATTAAATAAACTCCAGGCGATCATAGTTTAAAGTTACTGGTATTGCTATGAAGATACTGCCCGCGCCCATGCCCGGGCCCTTGCTCACATCGGCTCCCGGGATCTTCATCCACTATCCGTGCCCGTGCCCGGGTTCTTACCTATGCTCGTGCCCGGGTCCTTACCTGAGGTCGTGCCCGGGAACTTGACTAAGGTCGTGCCCGAGAATTTGGCTGAGGTTGTGCCCAGGAACTTGCTTGTGCTCGCATTCGGATCAGCAGAATAAACCAATCGGCTAGCCCTTAGCCGATTGTAACAGTAATGGAGGCAAGAATGTATAACAAGGCAAGCAGCATAATCGGCTATATTTAATAAGGGATAACTTATCGGCTAAGCACTCCGATAACAACATCGCATAAAACCCATCGGCTTATTAAGGGTAACGTTATTATTCAGTCTAGTAGATCGGACCCAACCGTTGCAGCACAGATTGATAATAATAACGAGATCTCGATAGGCCGATAGATCTGAGGCGATCGTGATGCTAAAACATGATAACTTACCGGCTATACACCCCGATAAGACGCTTGCACATAAAGTATCGACCTAGCAGGAACGATTTATCGCTAGCAGTTTAATAGGTCGGACCTAACCGATGCAGCACAAACTGATGATAAACCGCTCCCAGCAAGCCGATACGATCTATGCACGCGTGATGTGATATACCTAATCAATCTATGAGATCAAACTGAACTGATGCAGCCATAGATAAAATAAATATATCGTGGTAAGCCGACTACCATAAACCGACTAGAATATCGGACCTAACCGAGGAAGTCCTAGCCGATAGGTAGCCAGGGTGACGAGACTTACCCTCTCGCAAGAGGTCGGACCTAACCGATGCAGCCCGGCTCGAGAAGCAAGATCCCGTCGGAAGGGTGGCGATGCGCCGAAATTGTATTGATCGAGTGATAATTTACACGGTCCCCGGGCGTACGTATTTATACCCCGAGTTACATGAGTCCTTATTGGACACGGTACATGATTTCCTAATTATAGCAGAAAACTTTTAACAAGGCCTGACCAGACACAAGGTCAGGTTTCCTAAAGATAAACACTTGCCTAATTAATAGGTACAATAAATAACTGCCAAACAGAGGTCTTCACGGCTCCCTCCTGGAATCGGTCTCTTCTGGATCAATTTCCGCCAGTTGACTGCAATTTCCCCTTTGACCGAATCTGACATAGGGCCTTACCAAATTTTGGCGTTAACACATGCCCCCCAATTTCGGAGTTCTCCTATAGGACTTCGAAATTCTTTCATTTTGGGCCTCTAGATTTCTTCCATACCGAGGCGGCCCAAGGTAGCCCACTTGCAATAATTGTTTGAAACAGTGCCAACGGCCTCGATTCCCACCCGGTCATCATATCTCTATAAAACGCTTCGTCTCCCTAGCCTTTTTTACGCTTTCACATCACCAGAGCACCACCGCTTCATCTTCCAACGCTTCAACAAGCTCCAGCGAATCCAGACGAACCATCGCAGCCCCCTTCTTCGGCCGTTGATTCCTGCATCCTCTTCCTCTCTCACGATGGCATCGGCATCTGCAGTTCCTGAGGTAATCTTCCTACCCGATTATTTCTCCCGATTTTTTGGCCTAGACGCATCCAATCCACCATGTTCTTCATCTGTTCTTCATTATGTTCTTGTTCACTGTACCATCTTAGAGACCAGATCTTGATCCCAGCCGCCGATTACCCAAACTTTTTTTACCATGGCCCCATGGGTAGCGAAGACCCCACCGATTTCATATGCGCCGAGACCCAGCGTATCCCTTTCAAGAACTCGGCCATGCTGGTCAGCGACTGGACCAATAGCTTCAGGTCATGGCCGAGCAAGCTGCCCGGGTGGAGAGATTGGTACACCAGAGTATCGGCTGCGAAGAGAACCTACTGGGAAGAATCACATATCGGCCACTGCATCAATCTCTCTCTGGCCGATATGGAAAGGAATGAACCTCTGCTCGCATCGGCCTCATATTTCTGGTCCGATGCCCTCAATGCCTTCCTGTTTGGGCATGGGCCGATGACCCCCACTTTGCTGGATGTTACTATGCTCACCTTCCTAGACATGACAAGCTACATCGACCCCTTCAAGCTCTGCTTCAAACCTGCTCATCGGCTCCAAGCAAAGAACATCGGCGGCTGGTCCAGGTACATATCCATTCACAATAAGGGAACTGGATCGGTTGATGACTGGGAACATGTTGCTTTTCTGAACTTATGGCTGGAGCGGTTTGTTTTTGGTGGCACAACCCTCGGTCCAACGATCAACATGCAGTGTTTAGCAGAGTGCTTGGTTGATCGGAAACAGATCCCCTTGGGTCAATTCCTCCTTGGTGCCACCTATCAGCTGCTTCACCAAGTGGCGACTAAGCTATCGGCCGGCCAGCCCGTCGGCCATATCGGGGGTCCTTGGTGGTTTGTACAGCTCTGGCTTAATGTCTACACCTCCAAGGCCTTCTCCAGGACTTCTCTTCTCAACCAATCCTTTCCAGCCGATTACACAGAAGACCAAGATCCCATCTACCGCCGATGCGTTTCTATGGGCGAAGCTGCATCGGCCCTCTCTGGCGGCAAGATAACCCCCGCTGGACTCAGTCAGTGGTTCAAGGGGTTCTATTATGGTTTCACCAGGGAGGCCACTCTCTGGTTCGCATACAATGATGCATCGTCATTTGAGATGCGTTCCAATTTTGACCCGCTTAATGCTCTGGAAAGCGAGGAGTCCAAGGCCATATTCCTATCGGCCATCACCCCCATCTGCTGCCAACTAGCTTTTCTCTGGGCCGATCGCAACCATCATACGAGTTTTACCATCCATCGGTCGACTCCCGCCAGCTTGGCCTTGGTCAGCTTCCGATCGGCCTATTCTTCATCAACAAACTTCAGGCCCGGGGCATGGTCAGCAACGCCCTAGAATATGATCGGATGCGGACTTTGACAGACCCCCTTCTTCTAGGCGCCGCCACCGAGGTGTATATCTGCACTGCCAATACCAAGCTTTTTGTCCGATGGTGGTCAGAATGGAAAAAACATATATTTAGCTTAGCGGCCACCTGCTACTGTTCTCGTCTTGACACCGAGTACATCGAATCCGATGAAGAGGTAACACCCGCAAGCCTTAATCATCATCTCCAATTATCTCTCTCTTATTTTGCAGGCTGCCAGCGTCGAGCCCCCAACAACAAGTAACAGCGGTCGGCCGATTCTGTATCAACCTCCATCAGCCACTCCAAACTTAGGGCGTGACGCTCCATCTCCATCGGCTCTCCTCAAGGCGCCTCGGCCGATAGGACAAAAACGAAAGAAGCTAGCGCATCGCCCCTCCCTGAAGAAGCAGAAAACCGGTGCCGATGTCGTTGCCACGACGCCATCTTCTCCCCAGACAACATCGGCTCCCTCATCCCCTCAGGTATGCGCTAAGTCTTGACATTAGTACCCGCTCCTATTCATCTTACTAGTTTCCTTTCCAGCTCGAGTCATCGGCTCCAGAACCTCAACACTCCTCTGACATCCCTCCAAGCACTGAGCCGATGGCTTCTCCAGCTGCCCCACTCTCGGTACCAAGTCCTCCAACCATCAACGAGACTGCTCCTATTCCATCGGCTGACATCGGCCCCTCCAAAGAACAACCTCTTCATCTCTCCGAAGCCGATGCCACCCGAGCTGCCGATGTCCTTCCTCAGGTAATCTCTTCACGCCCATACTTCACTTCTAACTTTCTACTGATTCTTTTACCGATGCCAATTTTGCAGTCCTTAGCCAATCTATTTTCCTTCGACATCGGCCAATACTTGGAGGCAGAAGACAAAACAGCCACCAGCGCGGCAACCAAACCGTCGTTCCTAGCCGATGTGCGCGATTATTTAACAAGCATCAACAGTCGGCTGGAAAACCCAATTGATGCACTAGTGGAAGACTGTGGGCCGATTTGGGCAAGACTCACAGAAATTGAACACCATCTGCCCGAAGAACTCGTCGACGCGTTAACCCCTGCAGCATACCTGGAGTCTCATAGGTTTAAACTCATCAAGCTTAGACAGCGCATAGCCGATCACGCTGACCAACAGAAGATCACCGAAGACATCCAAGCCGATCGGCTGCTATCCTAGATAGAGAAGAAAAGACTTGATGACATGGCAGCCGCCCCCCAAGAGCTCCAACCCAAGCTAGATCAACTGAAGAAGAAGGAGGCCGATTTGCTGGTAGAACTTGAAAAAGTTCACAAGGATCTTGAAGCCACAGAATCCCAGCTTATCGGCCTGCCGCAAGCCATCCAAGACCAAGAGGCTAAGGTCGCAGCGACGGTGCGTCAAGTCATTCATCGGCGCAAGAACATGAAAACCATCTCGGGCTCCGATGAAGACAACATCCGGGCCATCAATGAAATTGACCAAATCTGCCTGCACGCAATCAAAACGATCCAAAGTTCATGTAAATTAATGACCGATGGCCTCCTGAAACATTAATTGTACTGTAATATATCCTGATCGGCTCTGCTGCCTGCTTCCTCCCCGATAATATTTTTGTTCGCTTGATCTAAAGGTGATATCGATTGATATCGGCTGTCTTTAGGCGATGCAAAACATCGGCTTTCCAGATTATTTTAGAAATCGGCTACACTTAACCGATTTAAGAATTGATCCAAACGCTAGGATAGTATTTCTTGAGATATTTTCCGTTAAGTGCTTTAGCAAACTCCGTCCTGTCAAGATCTTCTAATACATAGGCATTACCAGGCACACAACGATTAATCCAATAGGGCCCTTCCCAATTAGGCGACATTTTCCATACTTATTATCCCTGGACCCGATCGGCAAAATCAACTTCCACACAAGATCTCCCTCGGCAAACGATTTATTCACCACCTTTTTGTTGTAATGCCGAGCTGCCTTAGCCATGTTTTCCTTGATCCTTTCCAACGCCCTTAACCGATTCTGAGCCAAATCTTTAGGTTCATCGGTCATTAAATTATAATAATCATCGGCTGTTAACTGATTCTACAAAGAAATTCTCCTAGAGCCGATGTTAGTCTCCCACGGTAAAACTGCCTCATGTCCATATACTAACTGATACAGTGGCACCCGAGTAGATCCATGACATGCCATCCAATAGGCCCATAGTGAATCGGCTAATGTAGTATGCCATCGCCGCGGCTGCTCATCAATTTTCCGCTTAATCAACTTGATCAAACTCTTGTTAGAAGCTTCTGCTTGTCCATTGGCCTGAGCATAATAAGGCGACGAATTTAATAGCTTGATTCCCATACTGGCAGCAAACTGTTGAAACTCATCAGATACGAAGACAGACCCCTGATCAGTGGTTATTGTCTGAGGAATCCCAAACCGATAAATAATATGCTCCTTCACAAACTCGATCGCCTGCTTGGACGTCACTTTCTTCAAAGGAATCGCCTCTACCCACTTGGTAAAATAATCTGTTGCCGCCAATATGAACTTATGTCCTTTACTTGATGGAGGAAAAACTTGGCCGATCATGTCAATTCCCCATCCTCTGAACGGCCACGGTTTGATGATAGGATTCATAGCCGATGCTGGTGCTCGTTGTACATTTCCAAATTTCTGACAATTTTGACATCCTTTATAGTACCTGAAGCAATCTTCCAACATCGTCGGCCAAAAATATCCTACTCTTCTCAGCAACCACTTCATCTTATGAGCCGATTGATGAGTCCCACGGACGCCTTCATGCACTTCACACATAACCACTTTGGCTTCTTCCAAATTCAGGCACCTAAGCAGAACTCCCTCAAAAGTCTGATAATACAGTTCCCCATCAAGCAGCACATACTTAGTAGCTTTATATCGAATTTTTCTGGAAACTGATTGCGACGGATTTTGCAAGTAATCAATTATCTCCTGTCTCCAATCATCGGCCTTGTTCTGGATGTCAATATCGGCTATCTCAACCTCAACCTGCCTATTCAGCCAATACCCTGAAGCAATCTGCGCAAGATCATTGGCTTCCAAATTCTGCTCCCTGGGAATATGATCTATTGATACTATCTTGAAATCCTTTAACAAATCCGTACACTCCTCATAATATGACCTCAAAACATCATCCCTGCACTCATATTCTCCAGACAACTGCTTGACCACCAATAAAGAATCGCCAATTATCTCTATGACATCGGCCCCGATCTCCTTTAAGAGTTGAAGTCCTTTTAGCACCGCCTCGTATTCTGCCTGATTATTAGTCCGATAAGACTTAATTGTAAAAGCAAACTCAAAACTTGCCCCCCGAGGCGATATGATAACTAAGCCGATACCAGATCCATGCTTGCAAACCGATCCATCAAAAAACAAAGTCCATGGGATCGGCTCTACATAATCTTCGTGAGCCCCTCTGTTCTGCACAATGAAATCGGCCACCGCTTGTCCCTTGATTGCTTTAGCCGATTCATACCTCAAGTCGAACTCTGTCAAAGCAAAAACCCATTTACCAACTCGCCCTTTCAAGACTGGAGCCAACAGCATATATTTGACCACATCGGCCTGGCAAACTACTGTACATTCAGCTGATAGGATATAATGCCTTAACTTTGTACACGAGAAATATAAGCACAGGCATAATTTCTCCACCGCAGGATATCTTGTTTCAGCATCCAAAAGCCTTCTGCTCAGATAAAATACAACTCGCTCTTTGCCTTCAAACTCTTGTATCGAAACAGACCCGATGGATTTCTCATCAGCTGACAAGTACAACCTGAACGGCACTCCTTTCTGCGGCGGAATTAAAATAGGTGGGGAACTCAGATAATTCTTGATCTCATCAAATGCCTTCTGCTGTGCTGCCCCCCACACAAATTCTTGATCGGCCTTCAACTTCAACAACGGAGTGAAAGATTCAATTCTCCCTGATAAATTTGATATAAATCTTCTCACAAAATTAATCTTGCCGATCAATGATTGCAACTCTGTCTTATTGCTTGGTGGCTCCGTAGTCTTAATGGCTCTGATGCTTCGCTAACTAACTTCAATTCCTCGCTCATGAACCATAAAACCCAAAAACTGCCCAGCCGATACACCAAAAGCGCACTTATTGGGATTCATTCTTAGTCCATATTTCTTGGCCCTCTCCAGCACTTTTCGTAAATCGGCTATATGGCTTTTCCTCACTTTTAGACTTGATCACCACATCATCAATATAAATTTCTACCAACAAGCCGATGAGATCATGAAATATATAATTCATCGCTCTTTGATAAGTCGCACCGGCACTTTTCAATCCAAAAGTCATTACTACCCACTCATACAAGCCGATAGCTCCTGGACACCGAAATGCAGTCTTATGTATATCTTCTTCAGCCATAAAAATCTGATTGTATCCCGCATTGCCGTCCATGAAGCTGATAATCTTGTGGCCTGAGGCTGCATCCACCAATAAATCCGCTATCGGCATTGGGTATTCATCCTTGGGGGTAGCTTTATTCAGATCCCGGAAATCAATACATATCCTCAATTTTCCATTTTTCTTTTCCACCGGGACGATATTAGAAACCCACTCAGCATATCAGCATGGCCTTATAAACTTGGCATCATACAACCTTGTGATCTCTGCTTTGATCGGCTCATATAACTCTGCCTTAAACCTCCTTGGAGCCTGTTTAAATGGCCGATATCCTGGTTTAATGGGCAGCCGATGTTCAACAATTGATCCGCTTAATCCTGGCATCTCTTGGTACTCCCAGGCAAAACAATCCCGATACTCCTTCAACAGTGCTATCAATTCTTCTCGAAGTTCAGGACTTAGTTTTTTGCTTATGTACGTCGGCCTTGGCTTATCTCCTGGTCCTATGTCAATTTCCTTCAACTCATCGGCCGACGTAAATCCTTGCCCCAGTTTCCCCTCAAAGTCTTCAATGGAGCCCATCAGAGTAACAATTCAGAGCCGACTTGCTGGATCGGCTGTATCCCCTGGCTAGTGACCTTAAGGTAGTCTCCTTCCCATATTTTTCCGGATAGGCAGTCAACACCATCGGCTTCCCAGACTGGTAGATCGGTCATTGCAATGTTGGTTGACCGATCTGCCAAGACCACTTTGACTTGATCTCCCTGCCACTGTATCAAACATTGATGCATTGTCGAAGGCACGCAACAGTTCGCATGAATCCAGTCCCTGCAGAGAAGCAAACTGTACGACCCCTTTCCGTCGATGACGAAAAACGTGGTGGGTAATGTCTTATTCCCCACTGTCAACTCCACGTTCAATACGCCTTTCGCTTCTGATGAATTCCCACCGAAGTCTTTTAGCACCATATTTGTCTTGATCAGATCTTCGGCAGTCTTCCCCAATTTCCGGAATGTGGCATGAGGCATGAGATTGACTGCTGCTCCCCCATCAACCAGCATCTTTGTCATCGGCTTCCCATTCACATAGCCCTTGATATATAACAGTTTTAGGTGCCGATGCTCTGACTCTTCAGGCTTATCAAATATAGCCTGATCGGGTTGCAACGTCAGTTGAGCAAAAATCTCCTCATCGCCTTCTTCATTTGATGAAAGTGCTTTATATTCCCAAGGTAAAAAGAACACCATATTTGCTAGGGTCGATTGATCAGGTTCATCGTCTTTTCTCTTCACGCGCCAAACTTGTTTAGTTTTCTTGTGACGATGATCGGCCTCTTCCTGATCTTGACTCTGTTCTTCCTGTTGCTCTCGGTGTCGTAGTCGCTGTGCCCTTCTCTTCTGATTTTTCGTGAATATCCCACTAGGGCACCATTGAGGATTCTGGACTTGTTTCTCACGTACTTCCTCTTCATCCTCTTCAAAGAACTCTTCATGGATCGGCCCTAATCGGCTATGAACCGATGCTCTTTTTCCAAGCGACCGATCCTGTGAAAACCCCTGCTGCTGATCATGCCGATTCCCTGGTACTGCTGCACTCGGGGCAATTTTCAACTGATGGTAGTCTCATCCCTTGATCCCAGCAGAACCGGAAGAATAGGCAGTCCCAATGCGGATTATATCTTTCTGGTTCATCCCTTTGTTCCTCATATCTTGAATATTTTTCTATCATATCCGATGAAGTAAACCTTGATTTATACCTTTGACGTTTCACTCCATCGGCCTGATCTCTTGACGATGATCCCGCATAAACCATGTTTAAGCGAAACGGGTGCCCATCAATCTTCATCGGCTTCTTGTCTTTGAACCTGATTCTGCCCTGTTCGACAGCTGACTGAATTTGTTGCCGAAAAACCTTGCACTCATTAGTATGATGCGATATAGTATTGTGCCACTTGCAATATCTTTTCTTCTTTAGTTCTTCAGCTGATGGAATCACGTGATTTGGCGGCAATTGTATCTGCTTCTCTTGTAACAGCAAGTCAAAGATTTTATCGGCCTTATTAATATCAAAATCATACCGCTCCTCCTTGCCGATATCCTTGACCCATGGGCATGATACTGATTTCTTGTTCCTGGCCAACTCCGCCAATCCAACTTCAGCATCGGATCCCTCATCGTCTGAGCTTGATGAATAAACTTGAAACTTGAGCAACCCTTCTCTGGTATTTATCTTTTTTCGCCTCTTGGAACCGACTTTCATGAGCCGATACTTTCTGTACCAGATGCGCCAGGGACTCGAACTCTTGTGACGAAAATCTCTCCTTAATTGGCGCCAAAAGACCCTGGAAAGCCAGATCAGCCAGATGCCCATCGCTCAAGTTTAAACTGTAACATCGGTTTCTGACGTCCCGAAATCGCTGAACGTATTCCGGTACTGTTTCATCTGGCCATTGCCTAACCGATGTCAAATCTGTCAGTCTCATCTCGTGGATTCCAGCAAAGAAGTATTTATGAAACTGTTTTTCTAGATCGGCCCACCCCCGAACAGAATTCGGCGGTAATGAAGAGAACCATGTAAAAGCCAATCCAGATAGTGACAAGGGAAAAAACTAACCCTCAGAGCCTCTTCAGCCGATGCCTCCCCGCATTGTGCCAGGAACCGGCTGACATGTTCCACTGTAGACGTGTTGTCCTGCCCTGAGAACTTAGAGAAATCCGGGACCCTGTATCGGTGTGGTAATGGAACCCTATCGAACCACTCAGGATATGGATGTCGATACATGAATGTTTGTTCCTTGGGCTTGATCCCGAACTGCTCTCTTACTATTTCAGCAACCCTAGTTGATAGATCTTCTTCCCTCAGGTTGTCTTGTTGATACTGCACGGGTGGAGTTTGTTGCCGATTCTGTCTATTATATTCCCTCTGGTAAGTACCTGGATCGGCCCCGCCTCCTGGGTAATTTTGCTGATATCCTCCATAGTAAGAAGACCGATGGTACCCAGCAGGAATATCCTGTTGCCCCCCAACCTAGTTCTGTGTAAACATGTTTTCTGGTATATCTCTGCTGACGTTGTAAGCAATCTGAGTCAGTTCAACCATCGGTGGGAGGTAAACAGGACCCCGAGCTGGCTCTTGAATAATTGATCCATCCACCGTCTTCTTTATAAGATTATGAAGTGTATTCACCAGAATTCCAGACTGATTGTGATGATTCGCTGATGAACTGCTTCATTCACCATCTCTTGTAAGGGTTTTACTGGTGGACTCTCAGGTGGCGTACAGCTCGATTCTCCAACCAATACTGGCTTCGGAAACTGGGATTTTTGAATCGGCCCTTGCCTTGTCATGCTGAAGGACTCTAAGCACAGCTTCTGAAAGTTGGCCATAGTTTGCTCAATTTGCTATTTTTGTTCTTCTGTTAAATCTTCCATGCTGACCGGAATTATGTTGTCTATTTTGACTTCTTTCCGGCGCATGTTGCCAATCTGATTGTTGAAACTTCGCGTTGAAACTTCGCGTCCCACCAGGCGTGCAAAACGTGTTGACGCGAAAACCCGCCGGGGGCCATCCGGCGTCTGGGAGACACGCGAAGGCCTAGGAGATTTGCTTCACTCCAGTGCAGGTCCTAAAATCTTGAGGTTCGTAGGCATGCCAGTCAATTTGACCCTGCAATTGACAAGGAGAGAAGATGTCAAATTCGTGAGCCAATTGGCTGGAAGCCGGCTTGGACTCATCTCATCGGCCGATGGCCGATATGCACTGTAGCACTTATACATCAGCTAAAAGCCGATGACGGCAAGAGCAATAACATAATAATAAACAAGTATTGCGCTAGCTGATCATCGAAGGGATGCTCAAAAACCGGCTATAAACATGGTAGAATAAACAAGCAGAATGCATAAGTAAATAGATTAAATAAACTCTAGGCGATCATAGTTTAAAGTTACTGGTATTGCTATGAAGATACTGCCCAGCGCCGCGTGCCGGGCCCTTGCTCACATCGGCTCCCGGGATCTTCATGCGCTGTCCGTGCCCATGCCCGGGTTCTTACCTATGCTCGTGCCCGGGTCCTTACCTGAGGTCGTGCCCGGGAACTTGACTGAGGTCGTGCCCGAGAATTTGGCTGAGGTTGTGCCCGGGAACCTGCTTGTGCTCGCATTCGGATCGGCAGAATAAACCAATCGGCTAGCCCTTAGCCGATTGTAACAGTAATGCAGGCAAGAATGTATAACAAGGCAAGTAGCATAATCGGCTATATTTAATAAGGGATAACTTATCGGCTAAGCACTCCGATAACAACATCGCATAAAACCCATCGGCTTATTAAGGGTAACGTTATTATTCAGTCTAGTAGATCGGACCCAACCGTTGCAGCACAGACTGATAATAATAATGAGATCTCGATAGGCCGATAGATCTGATGCGATCGTGATGCTAAAACATGATAACTTACCGGCTATATACCCCGATAAGACGCTTGCACATAAAGTATCAACCTAGCAGGAACGATTTATCGCTAGCAATTTAGTAGGTCGGACCTAACCGATGCAGCACAAACTGATGATAAACCGCTCCCAGCAAGCCGATACGATCTATGCACGCGTGATGTGATATACCTAATCAATCTATGAGATCAAACTGAACTGATGCAGCCATAGATAAAATAAACATATCGTGGTAAGCCGACTACCATAAACCGACTAGAATATCGGACCTAACCGAGGTAGCGCGCTCAATATCCTCTTCGCCAAGACCCGGGATGAGATGAAAATCCCTCATTCAGAACTGCAGCCGAGCACTGCGCCCTTCCACGGGATAATTCCCTGCTATTTTCAACCCTCCTCGGACAGATAACTTTGCCAGTCACCTTCGGCACGCGGGATAACTTCCGCATGGAAAACATCTGCTTCAAGGTCGCTGACTTCAAGACTGCGTACCACGCGATACTCAGATGACTGGCGCTTGCCAAATTCATGGCGACACCACACTATACCTACATGGTGCTCAAGATGCCCGGGCCAGCTAGAGTTCTCTCCCTCCGCAGTGATGTCCAGCAAGCCTTCACCTACGACAAGGAGAGCTGCGAGTTGGCTCAATCGCAAGAGGTGGCAGTCGGATGCAACAGCATTCGGCAAGCCGTCACAACTGAAGTCGAGGATGAACAAGTTCCGGTGAAAAAGTAGCAAAGTCGGGAATTCAACGGACTCTAACACGAAGAAGATCCCCTTGGACCTTCCGACCCTCCAAGACTGCTTTAGTCAAGACCAGACTCGACCCCAAATAGGAAGACACGCTCGTCACCTTCCTCTAGGCCAACAAAGATATCTTCGCATCGAAACCGTCCGACATGCCGGGCGTACCAAGGGAGGTGATCGAGCACACCCTCAATATCAAGACAGACGCCAAGCTAGTCAAGTAACGGCTACGGTGCTTCGCACAGGACTGGAAAGATGCTATTCGGGAGGAGATAACCAAGCTCCTCGTAGTCGGGTTCATCAAAGAGGTCTACCACTCGGACTGGCTGGCAAACCCAGTTCTAGTCCGGAAGAAAAAGGGTAAATGGCACATGTGCGTTGACTACACCGACCTGAACAAGGCATGCCCCAAAGATCCATTTGGTCTACCCAGAATAGATCAGGTGGTGGATTCAACTGCGGGGTGTGAACTTCTCAGCTTTCTCGACTGTTACTCAGGATACCACCAAATCAGCTTGAAGGAGAAGGACTACCTAAAGACGTCTTTCATCACGCTGTTTGGCGCATACTGCTACATCACCATGCCGTTCGGTTTGAAAAACGTTGGAGCAACATATCAACGAGCAATTCAGCGGTGTCTACACACTTAGATCGGGCGCAACGTGGAGGCCTACGTTGATGACGTGGTGATCAAGACCAAGTCTAAAGAAGACCTCATCGCTGACCTGGAGGAAACCTTCCAAAATCTTCGAAGATTCAAGATGAAGTTGAACCCGGAAAAGTGCACCTTCGGTGTGTCATCCAGCAAGCTACTCGGCTTCATCGTACCGCATCGCGGCATCGAGGCCAACCCGGAGAAAGTCAATGCAATCTTGAACATGGCACCCCCGACTAGCCAGAAGGACGTCCAGAAGCTGACAGGCTACATGGTGGCACTCAGCTGGTTTATCTCCCGACTAGGCGGACGGGGCATGCCCTCTTTCAAGCTACTGAAGAAAGTAGACAACTTCCAATGGACTCCCGAAGCCTAGCAAGCCTTCGAAGACTTCAAGAAATTTCACACATCACCACCAGTGTTGGCATCACGTATGCCCCAAGAGCCATTAATGCTATATCTGGCGGCAACCACTCAGGTAGTCAGCACAGTGCTGGTGGTCGAGTGATCTGAACCGGGTCATATACAAAAAGTTCAACGGCCAGTCTACTTCGTCAGCGAGGTCCTTGCCAACTCCAAGATGAGATATTCGCAGGTCCAGAAGCTGCTCTATGGCCTACTTATCACTGTCTGGAAGCTGGTGCACTATTTCCAGTCACATCAAGTCACGATGGTCACATCATATCCACTCGAGGACATCCTGCATAACCGCGAGGCCACCGGCCAAATCGCTAAATGGGCGCTCGAGTTGATGGCGTTCGACATCACCTTTCAGCCACAGACAACAATCAAATCACAAGCTCTAGCCAACTTTGTGGCCGAGTGGACAGAAGTTCAGATGCCTACATCAACAGCGAAGCTAGAGTACTAGACAATGTACTTCGACGGTTCTCTAAGGATCGGTGGCGCTGGGGCCAGCGTCATACTGACGTCACCCACCGGTGAAAAACTCAGGTACGTTCTACAGATCCACTTCCTAGCTTCCCACAATGTCACCGAGTATGAGACACTCATCCACGGGCTCCGTATTGCTATATCACTCGGCATCCGCCAACTGGTCGTGCGAGGAGACTCTCAACTCGTGGTGAACCAAGTCATGAAAGACAGGACATGCCTCAACGATAGCATGGTGGCATATTGTCAGGAGGTTAGAAAGCTAGAAAACAAGTTCGATGGGCTGGAGATAATACATGTCCTATGACAATACAATGATGCTGTAGATGAATTGGCAAACATAGGATCCAAGCGAGAAGTGGTCCCAACTAGGATCTTTGTCAAGCAACTAATGGAGCCATCAGTCAAGAAGAAACCAGTGCCAGAGCAGTCGGGAGGTGAAACTCTTGTTCGTAAATTCTCCTGGAGATGAACTCCTAGAAGATCGCAGCAAAGCGAACTAATCAAACGTCAAAGCAAATGTTTCCTAGTCGTCGGAGAAGACCTGTACCGAAGAAGTGCATCCGGTGTCCTCATGCGCTGCATCACAACCGAGGAGGGCAAGCAGATCCTGCAATCAGTCCACTAGGGCGTATGTGGCAACCACGCTGCATCCAGGACGTTAGTTGGAAAGGCTTACCGGCAGGGATTTTTCTGGCCAACAGCAGTAACAGATGCCAAAGACATTGTTCGCACATGCGAGGGTTGTCAGTTTTACGCAAGACAAATAAATCTCCCAGCCCAAGAACTTCAAACCATGCCAATCGCTTGGCCCTTTACAGTATGGGGGCTTGACATGGTCGGGCCTTTCAAGAAAGCGCCAGGAGGCTTCACACACTTGTTCGTCGTAGTGGATAAATTCACCAAGTGGATTGAGGCAAAACCCGTTGCTACCACAACAGCGGCAAGAGCAAAGGACTTCATCATGAGTATATTATACCGATTTGGGGTTCCTAACCGCATCATAACGGACAACGGTACTCAATTCACGAGCGGCGTATTTCAAGATTTCTATGACGACTTCGGCATCAAGATCTGTTATGCATTTGTGGCACACCCACGAAGCAATGGGTAGGTTGAGCGTGCCAATGGCATGGTCTTACAAGGCATCAAGACAAGGATATTCGACCGACTACAACCATATGCGGGCCGTTGGGTACAAGAACTCCCATCCGTTCTCTGGTCTCTTAGATGGTTAGTCGGGCAACAGGGCAATCTCCTTTCTTTCTGGTCTATGGTGTTGAGGCTGTGCTACCAACCGAGTTAAAGTTCGGCTCTCCACGAGTTCGGGCTTACTTAGAAGACACATCCAACAATACCCGATTGGTCGAACTAGATCAGTTGGAAGAAGCGAGGGACATCGCAATAATCCAGTTGGCAAGGTATCTTCAAGGCCTACGTCATTACCACAATCGCAATGTCCGTGGCCGCGCCTTTTTGGTTGGTGATCTCATCTTGAGAAAAATACAAACTACCAAAGACAGGCATAAACTATCCCCATTATGGGAAGGGCTGTTCATTATCGCCGAGGTCACATGGCCAGGTGCCTACCGACTAAAGACCGCAGACGGTGCCCTCGTCAGCAACTCATGGAATATAGAATAGCTATGTCCTTTCTATACCTGAGTTTATACTTCCATGTGTACAGTGGTTTCGATGCTTTGCAACCGGCATAATACTATGGGGTACTCGCGAACTGGAATTCGGTGGATTGCAAGAGGACACAAGGGAATTATACTGGTTCAGGCCCTCAAGGTGAGGTAATACCCTACGTCCAGTTGAGGTGTTATTCCTCTGAGGTGGATTTGTGAGTAATGATCTCGGGTTGCCCTCATAGGGCGCCCTGCCTCCCTTTATATACTAGGGGACAGGGGTACATGGTAAGGATCCCAGTCGGATACGACCAAGGGATTTCCTTATTAGAGATAGAATCCTATCCGACTAAGGCTATGTTTCCTTATTGTACAAGGTACAGCCTGCCGGGTGCTATCTTATCTCTAATTACATGATCTGGCCCATCCTCTATCCGAGTGGCCCATGTGCTTGTAGTGAGGTACCCGGGCCCATGGCTCCACAGTAGCCCCTGAGACCTTCATAGTTGAGTCACAGCTGATGTCGAGTGCTCTTCCTCCACGGTGAAGGTTACCCGAGTGCGATGCTCCGAGTATCTTTGTCCGAGTAAGTCTTCCCGAGTCTGCTTCATGTCAGCTGGCAGCGAGGCTATGAAGGCTTCATGTAAATAATATGAATAGCGTGCGCCGAATAGGCGCACTATTAGGTGTAGCCCCGACTTTGTGCTTAATTGTGAAGACAATTAAACATAAAGTCAAAGATCTTTAACCTGGAAGTCTTTCCCGAGTAGATACTACTGGTATATGAGACTCTTCGGTATCATGTCAACCGGAATATAATTTATAGTCTTGCCGAGTAGGAGGCTACTCGTATATATAGGACTCTTCGACTTCATGTCAGTCGGAATGTGTGTTTATAGTCTTGCCGAGTAGGATACTACTCGTATATGGGACTCTTCAGCGTCATGTCAGCTGGAAAGGGGGTGTTATAGTCTTTCCCGAGTGGCGTCCACCCAGAGTTAGACTCATCCGCGTCATGTCAGCGGAATGAAGATTTATAGTCTCTCCCGAGTAGTACACTACTCGAAGTTAGACTCTTCAGCGTCATGTCGGCTAGAATAACGTTGCTCAGGGCACTGGTGACCACGCATGTCGGCCAAGTACACTTTATGAAAAATAAATCCATTGCGTGGTTAGGTGTACTCGAGAGAGATACTGCATCCCAATTTTAATGAAGACAGCTTGTGATCCTTGTAAGGATATATCCTCGAGACCTGGTGGATAATACAGATACCAAACATATTTGTTTAGCATAAGGCTTCATGAAGCATATCTGTTTACCTCATCGCTCCTGTTAGTAGCATCAGCGCTATAATTTCAACTCAGCCTGCGGGCGGCCCACAAGGAGCATGCTACTGTAGGAACTCATGTCTTGTCGGCCCAATACCAACTGTGCAGGCTAGGCCATCTAGTCGGTATAGGCTATAAAGGATGGGGAGAGAGAAAAAGATTCATCGTCTTCCCAAAGCAACCAATCTCTTCATCTTCCACCTTCGCGCCTAGCTTTTCGCCTCCCGCCGGCTAGGGTTTAGCAGCAGCCGTTCCCACCCGGACTCGGGCGATTTTCAATCTTCTCGTTTTATTCCAAGCCCCGATTTGCTTTCCCCCAAATCCAACACCTCCAGTCATGCCGAAGGCGACGAATCCTACGGGTGCGCCGGGAGTTCTTGGCCGATCTCGGATTGCGGCTCGGTGAAGCTGAGACGGTTGGAGAGCGAGCTGAAGTTGCCCAGCCAAGAAGTGATCCGTTGGCGGTCGGCGAGGGATGAGTCGAACCCCAACCCCGCCTGGTGAAACGGTAGTTTTCGCCTCTTTCTTTGATCGGGGCTTGTGTCTTCCGTCGTCTGATTTCTTCCGCCGCATCCTTGATTTCTACGGGCTGGAGTTGGTGCATTTAAATCCCAACTCGATCCTTCAGATCTCCATATTCGTTACTCTTTGCGAGTGCTTTCTGGTGTTGAGCCCCATTTCATCCTCTTCCGACACTTGTTCCATGTCAAGCCCAGCCTTCCAAGAGTAATATCAGTGTGATTGGGGGGGCTGGTCTTCAACTAAGGAGTGATGGGAAGAAAACATATATCGATTTGCCCTTGAAATCTTCTCTGAAGGGCAGGCACAAGGGAGTGGTTTTACTGTGCCAATCTAGCTCCTTCCTTGCCCCCGTTTACTGTATGCCGCCGGTGGTGTTGCCAAGCTGGTCTTCGGAGCCAACCTTTGAAGAACTGGGCCAGGCACACATATTGCTAACGAAGATAGATGACTCAAGAGGGCGGCTTGACAGGGCCCTGGGTGGCTCGTCGCTTCTGACGAGGCGCGTCCAGCCGCTGAAGCTGAGAAGCGCTTTCGGCTGGGCCTTCAGAGGTAAACACGATCCCGACCGGGTGAGCAGCGAGACAGCGGACAGGGGGCAGTAACTGATACCTGTTTGGCTTCTTCGAGGGGTCGTTGCCACCTGAAGATGATAAACGCCGAGTTGCTGCCTATAGCTTCATCCGGCCGCGGACCAAGGTAACCTTCTACTTTCTTCTGTGGTGAACGCCTGTGGAAACGATGATTGTTCAACCTTGCGTGATGGTTATCTTGTCGACTTGATTGTAGTGGCATGAGGAATTTGATGAAGATTCTCGTCATTGTCTGCGGTCGCGTCGAGGAAGAGGCCAAGGAGTCCTCGGATGCCCAACCCGACTCCAAGAGAGCGGGGAAGAAGCAATTTTATATCGGGGCGAGGGGCCATGACAGCGCGTGCCATGAGCGGTAGCTTGAAGATAAAGGACACCGCTGCCACACGCCCACGCGGTCGAGTCCAGGCTGAGAGCAGCTGGCTTGGGCTCGACGTTGTCGTGCTCAGCACAGCGCCGCCAAGGGGCAACCAGAGCGGAGGCCGATTGGGCGAAGGAACCCGAACCAACCGTACCAGAGTCGAGGCGACTCAGGCCGATATGCCTCTGCCGTCGGTGACACGTCGGGGCGAGTGCCGATGCCAGCGCTTCGCCGGGGAGCGGGTACGCTAGCAGGAAGCTGAAGTTTTCAAGAGGTGCGCTACTTCCGAGCATTCTGTAGTCGTCGTATGTTGAAATACAGTCTTGATGTCTTGCTTCGTTGTGCAGGAAGCGGGCCGATATCGACCTCAAAGAGGTCAACCCATTGCCCTGCTTGATGAGCCCGTCCAGCCGAGTCAGCAGGCAGCGAACACACCTGCTGAGCCAGCGGCCAGCCCGGTCGCTGAAACCGAGGTGGCTCCGACTACAGGGCCACTACCGCCACTCGACCGAGAGGTGGCTGTTGAACTGAGGCCCAGCCCCCGAGGCACATACGTTGCGGAAGCGGGGGACGGATCCCCCGAGCCGGTCCCCAGTGTTGTAGGGGAAGGCGACGCCGAGGCCAGGACCCCGTCGCCATCATGGTTATCGTCACCCCGCCATCGTCGCCGTTGCCGCCGCACCGGAGATCCCACATTTGCCTCGGATCGAAGCTCCCCCACGTGTGATGCCCCGGACCTTCTCGTGGACCACTCGCGACGGCACTATGAAAAGCTTCAGACTCGATGAAGTCGTCGCAAGGAGAGAGCGCGAGAGCCTGCTTCGTGCCGCCATCACGGGTCCCAAGGGGTCGCGGTATGATTCTTGTAGTGAAGCTCCAGCAATCTTCTTGTCTTGATGTTTGACTCTGTCGTCGGTTTGTTCCTTGTCCTGAGCAGAAGCTCGTTGACCGCAACGAGGCGATGACAGAGATCCTGGTCGAGATGGCTCCCCACTCGCGGAATTACAACAGCTCCGGGCATTGAAGGCCGAGATGGAGGCGCGTCACACGGGGAGGGAGGCCTGGCTGAAGAGCGGCGCTGATCAGCTCAGGGCTGAGACATGGGCCCTAGCCGAGAAGATCAGAGGTAAAATCCTCGAGCATATCTCCCGACTGGACCGTTGGTGTAATCATCCAGCTAGTCGATCCGACTGCTTGGTGTGTATGACTGCGTGATTGAGCTCTTGGCTAATCTGTGGTGTAGACCTCGAAGCGGAGAGGGAGTCGCAGCTGAAGGAGGCCGAAGAAGCCAGGCCGAGCTTGAAAGAGTCAAGGCCGACCTGACAAAAGCCAATACCGAGCTTGACCGGGAGAAGTCCGAGTTGGAGAAGGCCGTCGTCGGAGCTCGGTAAGGAGAAGGCGAACTGGAGAAGACCGTGGCCGGGTGGGAGGCCGACTACGAAAGTAAGTCCTCAAACCGACTGTGATCTCAGCCAATACATTATTCACCCTGTGTGTAGCCGATCCTGACAAGCATACTTGCCGGATCTGGGCAGGCATGAGAGCCAACGTCAGGCCCAGTACCGGTTCTACACGGAGGAGATAAGGTCAATCCGGAGTCACGGGAGGCCGTCGGGTCGTGAAGGGGCTCCTTGACCTTGTGGATCCCCGCTCAGTGGGGACAGCTGTAGCAGAATTCCTCAAATAATGGGGCGTCTCGAGGACGCGCGAGTGCCCTGAAAAGTACTCAGACGAGCGGGTTGCCGCCGGCGTGGCCCAGACCCTAGCAATGACCAAGTCATCTACTCGAGGGCGGACATTGAGGCCATCGGGGAGGGATTTTCCGAGGAGACGACGCCCGAGGAAGCGCTGGAGCTGATCTCACAGGCGAAGCCGACTGCTGAAGCGATTACCCGAGACCTGGGTCTGTAAAGGCATATATTTTGTAGTCGGTGTATACATATGCTTTCATATACGATCATGTGTGAATATATGTGTCGTGCCACCAACTTATTATTCGGTTGTCATTAGCTTTACCGACATGTAGCATGCACCGAGTTAGTTCGATAGAACTTGATAAAAATCGTTCAGAGGAAGATGCTATACTCGGGCGAACGCATCAGTCGTGGCAAGGCTTCATAACCGAGGTGAGATAAGCTTGTATGTTATTGACAGAACACATATATACATGCAGCCCCGACTCACTACTCGATTGGAACAAGCGGCGTAGTGAGTCAGGAAAACTGTACACATGGAAAAAGTAAGACTCAGGTATAGAAAGGACGTAGCTGTTCTATATTCCATGAGTTGGTGATGAGGACGCCGTCTTTGGTCTTCAGTCGGTAGGCGCCTGGCCGCGTGACCTCGGCTATAATGAACGGCCCTTCCAGATGGGGATAGTTTATGCCTGTCCTTGGTGGTTTGTATCTTCCTTAGAACGAGATCCCCGACCAAAAAGGCGCGGCCCGGACATTGCGATTGTGGTAGCGACGCAGGCCTTGAAGATACCTTGCCGACTGGATTGTTGCGGCGTCTCTTGCTTCTTCCAGCTGATCTAATTCGATCAGTCGGGTGCTGTTGGAATCGTCTTCGGAGTAAGCCCGGACTCGCGGAGAGCCGAACTGTATCTCAGTCGGTAGCATGGCCTCAGTACCGTAGACCAGGAGAAAGGGGATTGCCCTGTTGCCCGACTAACCGTGGTTCTGAGAGACCAGAGAACGGATGGTAGTTCTTGTACCCACCGACCCGCATATGGTTGTAGTCGGTCGTATATCCTGGCCTTGATGCCTTGTAAGACCATGCCGTTGGCTCGCTCAACCTGCCCGTTGCTCCGTGGGTGTGCCACGGACGCGTAGCAGATCTTGATGCCGAAGTCGTCGCAGAAATCTTGGAATAGGCCTGCCGCGAACTGAGTGCCGTTGTCGGTTATGATGCGGTTAGGGACCCCAAACCGGTATAGTATACTCAAGATGAAGTCCTTTGCTCGTGCCGCTGTGATTGTTGCGACAGGTTTAGCCTCAATCCACTTGGTGAATTTATCCACTGCGACGAATAAATGTGTGAACCCTCCTGGTGCTTTCTTGAATGGCCCGACCATGTCGAGCCCCCATACTGCGAATGGCCAAGAGATAGGGATAGTCTGAAGTTCCTGGGCGGGAAGATTTGTCTGTCTTGCGAAGAACTGGCAACCCTCGCACTTGCGAACGATATCTTTGGCGTCTGTGACTGCGGTGGGCCAGAAGAATCCCTGCCGGTAAGCTTTTCCGACTAACGTCCTGGATGCAGCGTGGTTGCCACATATGCCCGAGTGGATTGAATGCAGGATCTGCTTGCCTTCCTCGGTGGTGACACAGCGCATGAGGACACCGGATGCGCTCCTTCGGTACAGGTCTTCTCCGACTAGCAGGAAGCTTTTGCTTCGATGCTTGATTTGCTCGGCTTGATTGCGATCTTCTGGGAGTTCATCGTCCAGGAGGAATTTGAGGACAGGACCCCTCCAGTCTTGACATATGTGCAGCACTTCGTCGGTGGTCGGGGTAGGTTCACCTCCCGACTGCTCTTGTGCCGGTTTCTTCTTGACTGATGGCTCCATAAGTTGCTCAACAAAGATTCCAGTCGGGACCGCTTCTCGCTTGGATCCCATGTTTGCCAGCTCATCGGCCGCGTCGTTGTATTGACGCAGGACGTGTGTGATTTCCAGCCCGTCGAACTTGTTTTCCAACTTGCGGACCTCCTGACAGTATGCCGCCATTGTGTCGTCGAGACAGGTCCAGTCTTTCATGACTTGGTTGACCACGAGTTGGGAGTCTCCGCGTACAACCAGTCGACGTATGCCGAGCGGTATGGCGATGCGGAGCCCGTGAACAAGAGCCTCGTACTCGGCGACGTTGTGGGAAGCCGGGAAGTGGATTTGTAGTACGTACTTCAACTTTTCGCCAGTGGGGGACGTCAGTATGACTCCAGCCCCGGCACCGCCGATCCGTAGGGAACCGTCGAAGTACATTGTCCAGTACTCTAGCTTTGTTGTTGGTGTTGGGAGTTGAACTTCTGTCCACTCGGCCACGAAGTCGGTTAGAGCTTGAGATTTGATAGCTGTCCGTGGCTGAAAGGTGATGTCAAACGCCATCAACTCGAGTGCCCATTTAGCGATCCGGCCGGTGGCCTCGCGATTATGAAGGACATCCCCGAGTGGAAACGCTATGACCACCGTGACTTGATGTGCTTGAAAGTAGTGCACCAGCTTTCGGACTGTGATGAGTAGGCCGTATAGCAGCTTCTGGACCTGCGGGTATCTTGTTTTGGAGTCGGCAAGGACCTCGCTGACAAAGTAGATTGGCCGTTGTATTTTTTGAAGATGACCCTGTTCGGATCGCTCCACTACCAGCACCGTGCTGACTACCTGTGTTGTTGCCGCCAGATAAAGCATTAGTGGTTCCTGGGCAGGGTGAAGCTAGCACGGGGGGTGATGTGAGGAATTTTTTGAAGTCTTCGAAGGCTTGATGGGCTTCCGGGGTCCACTGAAAGGTGTCCGCCTTTTTGAGGAGCTTGAAGAAGGGCATGCCCCGTTCGCCCAGTCGGGAGATAAACCGACTGAGTGCCGCCATGCAGCCTGTCAGCTTCTGGATGTCTTTGAGGTTGGTCGGGGGCGCCATGTTCTTGATGGCGTTGACTTTCTCTGGGTTAGCCTCGATGCCGCGGTGCGAGACGATGAAGCCGAGTAACTTCCCAGACGGCACCCCGAAGGTGCACTTGTCCGGGTTCAACTTCATCTTGAATCTTCGAAGGTTTTGGAAGGTTTCTTCCAAGTCGGCAATGAGGTCTTGTCTGGATTTAGACTTGATCACCACATCGTCGACGTAGGCTTCCACGTTGCGCCCGATCTGAGTGTGCAGACACCGCTGAATAGCCCTTTGGTAGGTTGCGCCTGCGTTTTTTAGTCCGAACGGCATTGTGATATAGCAATACGCTCCAAACGGCGTGATGAAAGATGTTTTTAAACAGTCTTGTTCCCTCAAGCTAATTTGATGATATCCCGAATAACAGTCGAGAAAACTGAGTAGGTCGCACCCCGCCGTGGAGTCAACCACCTGATCTATCCTGGGAAGACCAAATGGGTCCTTGGGGCACGCTTTGTTGAGGTCGGTGTAGTCGACGCACATGCGCCATTTACCGTTTTTCTTCCGGACCAGGACTGGGTTGGCCAGCCAGTCCGGGTGGTAGACTTCCTTGATGAAGCCGGCTGCGAGGAGCTTGGTGATTTCCTCCCGGATAGCGTCCTTGCTGTCTTGAGCGAAGCGCCGCAGCCGTTGTTTGACCGGCTTGGCGTCTGGCTTTACGTGTAGGGCGTGCTCGATCACCTCCCTTGGTACGCCCGGCATGTCGGACGGTTTCCACGCGAAGATATCTTTGTTGGCTTGGAGGAAGGTGACGAGCGCGTCTTCCTATTTGGGGTCGAGTCCGGTCCCGACTAAGGCAGTCTTGGAGGGGTCGGAAGGGTCCAGGGGGATCTTCTTCGTGTCAGAGTCCGCTGAAATTCCCGACTTCGCTGCTTTTTTCGCCGGAACTGGATCTTGATCGACTTCAGATGTAGCGGCTTGCCGGATGCTGTCGCGCCCGACTGCCGCTTCTTGTGTTTGAGCCAGCTCGCAGCTCTCCTTGTCGCAGGTGAAGGCTTGCTTAGCGTCGCTGCGGAGGGAGAGGACTCCTGCTGGCCCGGGCATCTTCAGCACCATGTATGTGTAGTGCGGTATCGCCATGAATTTGGCGAGGGCCGGTCGTCCGAGTATCGCGTGATACGCGGTCTCGAAGTCGGCGACCTCGAAGGAGATGTTTTCTGTGCGGAAGTTGTCCCGCGTGCCGAAGGTCACCGGCAAGGTTATCTGCCCGAGTGGGGTTGATGACAAGCCGGGGATTATCCCATGGAAGGGCGCGGTGCTCGGCCGTAGTTCTGAATGAGGAATTCTCATCTCATCCAAAGTCTTGGCGAACAGGATGTTGAGCGCACTGCCTCCGTCGATGAGGGTTTTCTTCAGCCTAATATTTTTGACGACCGGATCCAGGACGAGTGGGTATCGTCCCGGGTGGGAAACCCGATCTGGGTGATCCGCGCGGTTGAAGGTGATAGCCATCTCTGACCAGCGCAAGTATTGGGGGGCATCCGTTGTGGAGACCGCGTTAATGTCCCGCGCTGATAGCTTCTGCTTGCGCTTGGATTCGTACGCGAGTGGCCCCCCGAAGATGTGGTTGAGTTCGGCTTGGGGGTCCTGGAAGTCGTCAGCCGGACCCGAGTCTGGCTTGTCCTTGTCCTTGTCGCCGACGGCAGATGATGAAGCCTGCTCGGAGGCAAACTTCTTGAGCATGTGGCAGTCTCTGGCTGCGTGCCGGCCCTTGGGGTGAAAGGGGCAAGGCGCGCTCATGACTTTCTGGTAGTCGTTGTTCCGCTGGGGCCGTGACCGACTGCGCTCCATGTTAGCCACCTCGTTGTCTGACTTCCGCTTGCGGCTGCCAGGCTTGTTCTGAGGCGGCTCGTTGTCGGCTTTTGCCCTGTTGTCTTTTTGTCGGGGCTCCTTCTTCTCGTCGAAGGCCTCTGCGACGGCTTCAGCTGAGTCGGCGTATTTGTTGGCCATGTCGAAGAGAGTCCGGACGGTGGATGGTGGCTTCCGAGTGAACTTCGCGATGAGCGGGGCGTCTATTACTCCCTTGCGGAAGGCGGCGATGACGACCTCGTCTTTGATGCTTGGGATTTGATTGCGCTTCTCGGAAAACCTTTTGATGAATTCCCGTAGAGACTCGTTCTTTTTCTGATGCAGTTGGTAGAGGTCGTGCTCGGAAGCCGGTCTCTCGTAGGTCCCCTGGAAGTTTGCGATGAACCGCTCCCTGAGTTGTCCCCAGGAACCGATCGACCGCCTTGGGAGGCCTGTCAGCCATGTCCTCGCCGAGTCGGATAACGCGACTGGGAGGTAGTTAGCCATGGCTCTGCTGTCGCCCCCAGCAGCTTGAACTGCTAGGACGTAAACGTTGAGCCAGGACTCTGGGTTGGTCTTGCCGTCGTACTTTTCAATTCCGGTAGGCTTAAAGCCGACTGGCCATCGGACGTCTTGTAACTCCCGAGTAAAGGCTGGGATGCCTTCATTATCGTGAGGACTCGGGCTTCGGTTTTGGCGGTGTAGCCGCTCGTAGTGGAGACCGAAGCGCTCGTGTTCGTCCTCCAGTCGGCGGCGTTCATCCTCTTCGCGCTCTTCGCATCGGGCATTTATAGTGTGGCGAAGATCGCGTTGTAACCGCAATCGGAGGTCTTGATTGTGTCGGCGGTCGTATTGGTGACGCCGCCGGTTGTCGTAGTTGGTATTGCCGAGTGTTGTTTGGTGGGATTCTTCATGCTGCCGGGTGGAGCCGGCTGCCCGTCGTCGTGCTGATGCAGATGACTCCGCCGCTGGAGAGCCCGTTCGACGGGTCGGTATGTGAGTGTTGCCTGACTGTTCTTGCTGCTGGCAGGCGGCAGCAGTAATCATCGCCTTGATCTTGGCGATGGTTGGTGTGGCCTGATGGTCCGGCCCAAACTGGAGCGTGTCCAGCAGAGTTGCGGCGGCCACGACGTTCTGTTGTGGCGTGACGAAGACATCGTGGTCGCCGACTTTGGTTCGGAGGATCTGCTGCTGGGCGGCTCGCCCAGCTTGTCGAAGCCCGTCATTGCGAGCTTGTCGGTTGGCCTCCTCTTGTTGTTGTACTCAGCGCGCCTCCTCATGCTGCTCCTCTTGCAGTCGGCGCACCTCGGAAGGTGGCGTTGAAGCCATGAAGATCTCGCGGGGGAGGAGGAAGCTTGCCAAGGTGGAGTCCGAGTTGATGCTCGAACCACCATCCGACTTAGTGTCGGACTCCGAGTAGTTTATCGGAGTTAGGACGACTCCGACCTCCCTAGATCCAATCTGAAACGGTTCATGACCGTGCCCAAACTGAATCGCTGGAGGTCGGGTCTGCTGCGCGGGTTGTAGATGCACAGCGTCGCCGAATCCGTACGGGAGATTGACGATCTCTCCCCCTCTTGGCCTAACCCGCGCTGGCTCAAGGCCTAGCGCGAGTCGGACGCCGAAGGAGAGAGTTGTCCCGATGTCCGGCGAGGTGAGGGACTGTCGTAGTAGATCGTCGAAGGAGATGGTGACGTCCCTGGGGCCGACTGGCGCAACGCCGGCTGGCTCCTCGGCTGGCAAGATCGGATCTGCCTCAGCCAAAGAAAGGTTGCCGAGTTGATCGGCGATGAAATCAAGGCTCCCGAAGGTGATGGTGTCTCCGTTGGAGAACTTGTCGCTCCTGACTCCGTTGATGGGATCCATCGAATCTGTTGATGAAGAACTCGCCGGTCCCCTACCTGGCGCGCCAACTGTCGATGCTTTGCACCGGCAATAATACTATGGGGGTACTCGGCGAACTGGAATTCGGTGGATTGCAGAGGAACACAAGGGAATTATACTGGTTCAGGCCCTCAAGGTGAGGTAATACCCTACGTCCAGTTGAGGTGTTATTCCTCTGAGGTGGATTTGTGAGTAATGATCTCGGGTTGCCCTCATAGGGCGCCCTGCCTCCCTTTATATACTAGGGGACAGGGGTACATGGTAAGGATCCCAGTCGGATACGACCAAGGGATTTCCTTATTAGAGATAGAATCCTATCCGACTAAGGCTATGTTTCCTTATTGTACAAGGTACAGCCTGCCGGGTGCTATCTTATCTCTAATTACATGATCTGGCCCATCCTCTATCCGAGTGGCCCATGTGCTTGTAGTGAGGTACCCGGGGCCCATGGCTCCCACATACAGTTTTTCTCTGACTCACTGCACCGCCTGTTCCAACCGAGTACTGAGTCGAGGGCTGCATGTATTCTATGTGCTTTGTCAATAACATACGAGCCTGTTTTACTTAAGTTATGAAGTTTTGCAACAACTTTGTTATGTTTGCCCGAGTACAGCTTTCTGCGGTGAATGATTTTATTAAGTTCCTATGGACTAACTCAGTGTAGACTATATAGTCGGGTAAAACTAATAACAACTAAGTAAAAACTCAGAGCTTGGCGGCATTGCACATATATTTACGCATGTCCTTACAAAAATTTATATACACCGACTGCATGATTGATTGTTCTTACATACCCAGGTCTCGGGTGATCACCTCTGCAGTTGGCCTCGCCTGGGTTGTCAGCTCCAACGCCTCCTCAGGTGTTGTCTCCTCGGTGAATCCCTCGCCAATGGCTTCAAGATCTGCCCTAGGGTAGATCGACTTGGTCATCGCCAGGGTTTGGGCCACGCCGACAACAACACGCTTGTCCGAGTACCTCCTCAGGATACTCAAGGCTTCATTAAGGTGCGCCTGCACCTGGGAGATCATGTTGGAGCTGGTTCCCACGTAGTGAGGGTCCATTATGTCAAGGAGCCCTTTCACGGACTCGGCAAGGATCTCGCATGACTCCTTGACAACTTTTACCTCCTCTGCAAAGGCTTGAAACTGGATTTGGGCATTGGCTCTAGCAGCTACCCAGGTTCATCGACGAGTAAACTTGTTAGGCAAAACTGTAGATAGAGTACCTAATGGATTGGTTAAGATCATTGTCAAAGCGGAGACTTACTTTCATAGTCGGCCTCCCATTTGGCTTTGGCCTTCTCCAGTTCAACCTTCTCTTTCTCGAGCTTGGCGTTGTCATTCTCCAAGTCGGCCTTGTCTTTCTCGAGCTCAGCTTAGGCCCTCTCGGCCCCCTTCAGCTTGGTTTCCCCCTCTATTCGGGTCTTCAGCTTAGCTTCGAGGGCTGTATACCAAAGAAGTCAAGTACTCAAGATTACAGTCAAGACATAACTGGGCAGTCGGGAAGCAACAAAGCTAGAGATATACACACAAGACTTAGTCGGGAAGACAAATACAAGAGACTTACTTCTAATCTTGTCGGCTAAGGCCCAATTCTCGTCCCTGAGCTGATCAACCACTCCCCTCAGCCAAGTCTCCTTCTCCTGCCTAGACCACTCCAAGTCGGCCTTCGAGGCCTGGAGCTGGCCCAATCGCTGGAGTTGAGGGGCAAGCTGGGTCAGGACCTCATTCATCTTCTCCGAGCGATTGACAATCTTTTGCTTGAAGCAAAACAGAGCAAAGCAGAGTCAAGCGTTAGAATACTCATACAAGGAAGATTGACAAGAACTCAGCATGGCGAAAATCATACCTGGACCCCCCGGGACACGGCGATTGCTGCGTGAAGCAAGACTTCATGCTCTCTCTCCACTGCCACTACATCATGCTCATAACTCTTCACAGTTCCATCAGGGGTTACCCCATGGAATGTCCTTGGGAATCTACAGGGAGGAGCCTCAAGCCTAGGGAGGTCCGGCCCTTCTAAAGATGACGACGACGACGACAAGGATGGCGACAGGGTCCTGGCCCCCAACTCAGCAGCTGCTGGGGCTTCAGGGATATGCTCAGGGGCTGGAGCGATAGCTTCAATGTTCGCACCTTGGTTGGCCAGTGTCAGCGGCTCTGCAGTCGGGATGACCTCAGTTTCTACAACTGAGACGATCACCGGCTCAGCAGACATGCTCGCTAGCGCTGGTTCGGCTGGGGCCAGCTTGACGACAGGAGAAGCCAGTGTGGTCTCCTTGAGATCAATATTGGCTCGTTTTCTGCACGAAGAGCTAAGTATCAAAACACCACAATGCTGAACAGGACTTCCAGAAGATTCAAGGTCACGAACCTCTTGGAGAATTTGAACCTCCACCCGGGGGCTCCTGGTGTCGGCAATGGAGGACTGCCGGCTGTCGGGCTAGATGGCTCGGCAGTCGGCGGTGGCGTTTTAGTCCTAGTCGGCCCCATTCCTGGAGCGGCCGGCCGGGGCACCAGGGGACTTGGCGGCGCCATCCTTGGGCTTGATGTTGCTGAGCCCGGCGGCGCTTGACCCGACCTCGTACTCAGCAGTGCTCTTCTTGGGCTTGATGTTGCTGAGCCTGACTGCGCTGGTCCCAGTCTGGGACTCGGCAACCTAGGAGCTGTGCTGGAGGTGTCTTTGATCTTCAGACTCCCAGCTGTGGCACTCGGCTTGATGATTTTCTTCTTGCCCTGGTCTTCAACATGCTTCTTCCCCGCTCTCTTGGAGTTGGGCTGGGAGGCAAAAGGACTTAACGGCCTTTTCATTGACTTCACGGCTGACAGAGTTTGGGAGTCTTCATCGAACTCCTTACATGATTGCAAGTGGTTCAGCAATATACATCACACATTGCAGAAGCAATCAAGAATACAAGTATACAAGCATCCATCACAGACGGACAACAAATCTGCATCAGCAAGCTTACCTCTAGGCGAGGCCTCTTCTGGTTGCAAGCCGGCATGGACCACTCCAAGTCTTCTGTTTCAACCACCCCGCTAGCAAAGTAGTCCAGTAGGATGTCGATCACCTTGGGATTGTCGGTCAGGTCTGGATATTCCTGGCTAGGATCACCTTTGCCCTTGTAGTCCCAGCCAAAGTGGCACCTCAGCTTTAGCGGCCTGATCCGGCGAGTCAAGAAGCGCCTGGCCACCCATGGACCAGTTAATCCGGCACTCTTCAGCTGATCAATCTTGCTAATCAGCATATGGACTTGTCCCATCTCCTCAAAATTGGGCACTAACGACCAATTGGACACAACTTTTGGAGGAAGACCAGTGAAATGGGGGAGGCATGGTTCAAGATCTGAACAATAAAACCACTCCTTATGCTAGCCCTTCAGGGAAGATTTCAAAGGAAGATGGATATAAACTCTCTTCATCTCACTCCTTAGCTGGATATCGGCCCCCCAATCACCTGGACCTTGCTCTTGGAAGGCTGGGGTTTGATGTGGAACAGATGTCTAAATAGATTTAAATGGGGTTCCACACCCAGGAAACACTCACAAAGAGTTGCAAATATAGAAATTTGCAAGATCGAGTTGGGATTCAGATTCACCAACTCAAGTTCATAGAAGGCAAGAAGCTGGCGGAGAAAGTTGGAAGACGGAAGAGAAAGACCCCGGTTGAAAAAAGAGGCGAAAACAACAGTCTCACCAGCCTGGGGCTCCGGAACTGATTCACCTTCAGCCGGACGCCAATGGATGACATCGCGGCTCTGCAGTTGCAACAACCTCTCCAGATGCTTCAGCTTAGTCAGCCCGCAATCCAAAGTCGGCCAGACCTCATCTGATGCCTCCAAGAAATTTGAAGCCCTCGGCATGGTTAAGGGCAAGAAGGTTTGGGGGAAAAGTCACTAGGGGCTTGGAATGGACGAAGAGAAGCGGGATCGCCCAAGTTTCAATGGGGAAGAGCAAGCAATGGTGAACCCTAGAGAGGCGGGAGGCGAAATTTCAGCTTGGAAGCTGGAAGATGAAACGTTTGGAGGATTGGAGAAGATGAGGGAATCTTTTCTCTCTCTCCCCGTCTTTATAGAGCCTGTACCGATTCATGGGCTTGGGCTTGCAAAGTCGGTATTGGGCCACCAAGATATGAGTTTCTACAGTAGCACGCTCAATTTGGGCCGCTTGCGGGCTGTGTTAAAAACACAGTGCTGGTGCTACCAACAGAGACCAATTGAGTAATCAGATATGCTTCATGAAAGCCGACTACTGAACACATGTGTTCAGGTATCTATATTATTCACCAGGTATTGGGGATATATCCTTATATGGATCGCAAGCTGGTCTTCATTAAAAATGGGGATCCAGGTATCTCTCAAGTACACCTGACCACATAATGGATTAAATTTCATAAAGTAGTACTCGGCTTACATGCTTAGCCGACATTTGCCATGAGCGAATATTTTTCCAGCCGACATGACGCTGAAGAGTCTAACTTCTGAGTGGGACGCCACTCGGGAAAGACTACAAACACCTTTTCCAGCTGACGTGAAGCTGAAGAGTCTCATATACGAGTGGCATGCTACTCGAGAAAGACTATAAAATATTTTCTGTTTACATGATACCGAAGAGTCTCATATACCAGTAGTATACTATTCGGGAAAGACTACAAGGTTAATGATCTTTGAGTTTATGTTTAATTATTTCACAATTAAGCACAAAGTCAGGGGCTACACCTAATAGGTGTGCCTATTTGGCACACACTATTCAAACTTCTACATGGAGCCCTTTATAGCCTCGTTGCCAGCTGACATGATGCACTTGGGCAATCTTCACCGTGGAGGATGAGCACTCAACATCAGCTGTGACTCAACTATAAAGGTCTTAGGGGCTGCTGTGGAGGCCATGGGCCCTAGGTACCTCATGACAAGCATATGGGCCACTTAGACAGAGGATAGGCCTAGCCTTGTAATTAGAGATATGATAGAACCCGACAGACTTTGCCTTATACGATAAGGAATATACAGTCCTAGTCGGGCAAGTTATATCTCTAAGAGGAGATCCCTTGGCTGTAATTCGACTGGGACTCTTACTTTGTACCCCTGTCCCCCAGTATATAAGGGGAGGCAGTGCGCCCCCTGAGGGCATAAGCTCATAGAAGCGAACATACATTCTCAAAGGAATACACCACAACTGGACGTAGGGTATTACCTCACATCAAGAGCCTGAACCAGTATAAACCTCCCCGTGTTCCTTTGCAATCCACCGAGTTTTGCTCCGACGAGTAGCCCTATATTTATATTGCCGGTGTAAAACATCGACACATTTAGTGTAAAACATGGGTTCTATATGCATAGTCACTTGCCTTGTTGCTGCGAGAAGTCACACTCAACCTCAGGTTCTTGCTTCACGTACTCCGAAATGTCAGAATCTACCGATAAGAAGAAAATATGCAAATAAGATTCAAATAAACATTTCTATGCAAAATGATCAATTAATTATGTGATAAATACAGTAGGTAGGCCACATTTTAAAATGAATTTTTGTGGAAGAAATAATTTCAAAATCTTTTACGGTTGAAAATTTACAAAAATAACCAGATAGGAAAGCTGAGAATGGCAGTTCTATAATTATTTGTATTATAACCTTATGTTGTTATATTTGACTAACATTTCCTATTAAGGTTTCAATAACATGTAATTTTTATGTAACAGAGCATAACCTACTGGTTCTAACAAAATTGAGTTTTCTCATTTTGGATTTAGAACCAATTTATTAAAGATTTTGAACTCTTTATACATTAATGACTATCGAAATACATTTTAGTGTATAAAAAATATATAAAAGTGTTATAAGGTACTTACACAAGTAACAAACATGCCACGAGAAGCTCAGTTATCCAAGGTTTGAGAATATTTGAAATTAGAATAAGTTTATCAAGCTTATATATAACCCAAGCATTAAATAACATGTAAATTAGTAATATGAATTTTAGGGGTTATTTTCTCTACTGTGTGTTCCACTTTTCTTTTACAGAAATAAAGTGCATGTTTTGATGAATCTAACAAAATTTGGTTCACTCAAAAAGGAGTTAAAATGAAAAAGTTATGGATTTTCAAAGTTTGGCCATTTTTCTGTTAAAAAATATTTCAGTTCATCTTTTCTTTCCGTTTCTTATTTTTCCTCAGTGATGGGGGTGAGGTGCCCGATCTTTCGATGAGACTGATAGCTATCGATTTGTGGGTGGAGATGACCCTAGCAATCCGACTACAAATGCAGGACGTCGCTTGCGCCTTAGCAATCGCTGAACCAACTCCGAGATGTTATTGACCCCGCTGACGGCGAGATCAACCTGAACACGAAGTTCAATTCCTGCAAGCAATCGAAGAACTAGCAAGAATAGGACGTAGGCAATCTGATATTGAAATATGAATGAAGCATAAATTGTATTGCGAACACAAAGTTGGGATCACGAAGCTGTCTTGACAGGTGGTCGTCCGACACAACTGAAGAACAGAAGTTTGCATAGGGGCTAAACCTAAGCTCAACGAAATCCAAGTCGTAACAAGGGAGGTGGCGGCTCTTAAATAGGGTGACGACCAGGGAAGGACGTCCCACGCGCACGCCTAGGGTTACAAGGCCCATGGGCCCAAGTGGGGATGGCGCAGCACCCATTTGACTCGGACTCAGGAACAACCATGGATTGTTTTGATAATTGCAGCCGGCTTGGATGGAATTTGAAGATGAAGTTGGATCCGTTGGAAAGCAGACTTCATAAGCTTTCCATGAAGTACAAGAGCATCCCAAACGGAGTCTGTATGAGGAAGTTATGCCCGTTTGAACATGGTACTATCGCAGTAGTCCGAATCTGATTCCAGAACGAGTCCATCTCGAATTCTTGCTTGACTTGGTCCCTTTCCTTCATCCTTTCCTAGATTCCTAATCACAATTAAATCATTTGTATTAGATAGCAGACTATTCTCAATAATATATGAACCTAGGAATGAATTCACCTGGTATTTAAGTTGACGAGCACGAGTTCGAGTAAGTGGTCCTTGAGTAAGTGGAGTAAGTGGTCCTTGTTGTGAATGAGTTGTATCCATGGAAGGGATGTCCTCATCACTCAACCTGGGCCCACACATCAGTGTTTCAAAACAGAGGCGGCGGCGACGGTGCGGCTGCGCACCGAGCACTCTCCACGGCTCCCACAGTGAGGCTGCATTCCTGGTGCTGCAGTGATCAAAATGGATTGGGGTCAGTGGGAGGAGGTAAGGCATGCAAAGGAGAGTACAGAACGTGAGGAGGATGGCCACGACGTCGACTCGCCGGCTAAGGCCGTGACCTTCTTCCTAGCAGCCGGTAGAGAGATGGAGAGGAAAAAGAGTTGAAAGAGATCTCCTCTCTTGGTTTTCTCAGCTCTGTGGTGGAGTGAGGATGAGTAAGCTAGCTAGGAGACTTAGAGGGCAAGGGGAGGCGTTCTTCACAGGCCACGACGACAAACAGGTGTGGCAAGCCTTCTGAGCCTGGTCTGGAGCTTTCCCTCCTCGTGGGCTGGCTGGATAGGGGGACTGGGCGAGCTAGGGCCACTGCCAGGTGGGTCCAGGGCTTGGTGGTCTGTGGGGATGTGAGGGAGATGGGTAGAAAATAACGTACAGGGTTTTAGTGTTTTTCCAGGGTTTTCAGATTTATTTCCCCCCTTCAATTTAAAAATCAATTTGACCAAGTAAAAGTGGTGTTAAAAATATGATGATTTTTGTGTAGTTATCCCAGGCTACCTAGGTTCCATTTTTGAAAGTTTCACACAAAAATTCAAAATGGTTTGCTCACAAAAATTCAAAGAAAAAGACCCTAGCTGAAATTTGTTTGAATTTTTAAGGGGTCTAAACTAATGAATTAAATTCTGGAAAAATTATATTAATTAATTATAAATAAACTATTATTTGAATAAATTATCTCCCATATACATGTCTGTTCAATTTGATGCACTTTTTGGTAGTGTTTGGTTTTTGCCGATTTAGGATTTAATTAATGCAAACCTTAACTTGCATGAATTGACAATGCTAAAATTAAATTGTGCACTCTAATGACAGTAGGGCATGACACTAATTATCTAATATTAAAACTAGGTCTGTGATAGCTCTTCCCCCATAAAAAGAATCTCGTCCTCGAGATTGCGAAGGATCAGTGAAAAGATAGGGGTAGGCATGTCGGAGGTGATCTTCATGTTCCCATGTGGCCTCATCCATTGTGTGATTGCTCCACTGGACCCTAAGGAATTTGATGGTGCGTCTCCTAGTCGTGCACTCCATTTGATCAAGGATGCGAATCAGATGCTCACGATAAGAAAGATCGGGTTGAAGGTCAAGACTTTCCATCTTGGTTTCTTCGGTGGGAACTTGGAGGCATTGTTTCAGTTGTGAGACATGGAAAACATTATGGAAAGCTGAGAGTGATGGTGGTAGGTCCAACTTGTAAGCAACGGTTCCTCGCTTTGCAAGAATACGGAAAGGACCGATGTAGCGAGGTGCTAATTTTCCCTTAACTCCAAATCGATGTGTGGACTTGAATGGTGTGACCTTAAGATAGACATGATCACCAACATTGAAGCTCAGCTCACGTCGGCGATGGTCGGCATAGCTTTTGCCAAGATTGAGCCATTCGCAATCGCTCGCGAATGACTCATACTTGCTCTTCGGCCTCCATGACCAAATCTGGACCAAAGAATGATCTCTCCCCAGACTCGGACCAATTTAAAGGTGTTCTACATCTCCTTCCATACAAGGCTTCAAAAGGTGACATTTGGAGGCTAGATTGATAACTATTGTTATAAGAGAATTCAACATAAGGTAAACTTTTCTCCCAATTTTTCCCGTAATCAAGGACACAAGCTCTTAACATATCCTCAAGAATTTGATTCACCCTTTCAGTTTGGCCTCCCGTTTGTGGATGGTATGCGGTGCTAAAAGAGAGTATGCCCATAGCTTTGTTGAGACTCTCCCAAAAATGAGAGGTGAATTGGGGGCCTCGATCTGAAATGATTCTCGTTGGAACACCGTGAAGGCAAACAATTCGAGAGAGGTAAAGCTCAGCTAATTTGCTCACTTTATAAGTGGATTTGACTGGAAGGAAGTGGGCTGATTTTGTGAGGTGATCGACAATCACCCAAATAGATTCATTTCCTTTCGACGATGTGGGTAGACCGGTGATAAAATCCATACCTATCTCATCCCATTTCCACACGGGGATAGACAAAGGTTGAAGTGTACCCGCTGGTCGTAGGTGCTTAGCTTTCACTCTTCTACAAGTATCGCATTAAGATCTTGGTACATTTTTGTACTTCCAAGATGGATTGAGAAAGGAGAGTTGTGAGCTTCACTAAGGATTAGCATTCTCAACTCATGGTTCTTAGGCACAACCAATCGTTTTCCAAACCATAGGACACCATCTGTGTCCTCAGAAAAACATTTGACTATGCCTTGCGAAATTTTGGCACGAATTTCTTCCATGCCCTTGTCATTCTTCTGGGCCTCTTTAATTTGGTCAAAGAGGGTAGGTTTGACCTCATGAGCAGCAAGGAAACCATGTTCTACCATCTCTAAACCAAGCTTCTGAAATTCAGAACATAGGGTCTCCAATCGGGGTGTTACCAACAAGCAATTGCATTGCGGTCTTTGGCTCAAAGCATCGGCAACAACATTGGCCTTCCCTGGGTGATAGTGCAGACCCATGTCATAATGTTTGATGAGTTCTAACCACCTTCTTTGTCTAAGGTTTAGATCTGATTGCATGAAGATATATTTAAGGCTTTTGTGGTTAGTGTAGATTTCGCATCGATTGCCGATAAGAAAATGCCGCCAAATTTTGAGAGCATGAACAACAGCGGCAAGCTCTAAGTCATGTGTAGGATAATTTACTTCATAAGACCTTAATTGACGGGAAGCATATGACACAACTCGGCCTTCTTGCATAAGTACACAACCGAGTCCACGACAAGATGCATCACAATAAATATTGAATCTCTTGTGTACATTGGGTAAGGCAAGGATAGGAGCTGTGGTTAATTTTTCTTTCAAAGTTTGGAAACTTGCTTCACACTCGGTTGACCACACAAACTTCTCATTCTTCTTCAACAACTGGGTCAGCGGCTTGGTAATTTTGGAGAAATTCTCAACAAACCGCGGTAGTAACCGGCTAGACCGAGAAAACTCCGAATTTCGGTAGGAGTCTCAAGCTGTTTCCAATTTAGTACATATTGCACATTGCTAGGAAGGACAACAACTCCATCTTTGGACAGCACATGACCAAGAAAAGTCACTTCTTTTAGCCAAAACTCGCATTTCCTGAACTTGACATAAAGACGGTGCTCCCGTAATTTTTCCAAGACAAGCCAAAGGTATTTTTCATGCTCCTCTTTGGACTTGTAGAAAATGAGAATGTAATCGATAAAGATGACCACAAACTTATCAAGATATTCCATAAAATTTGAGTTCATCAAGTTCATGAAATAGGCCGGTGCATTTGTCAAACCAAATGGAATGACAGTATACTCGTACAAGCCATAACGAGTAGAGAAGGCCGTCTTCGGAATATCTTCTGATCTGATTTTTATTTGATGATAGCCCAATCTTCAAGTATACGCGGGCTCGGTCAATTGATCAAAGAGGTCATCAATTTGGGGAAGTGGATACTTGTTCTTGATGGTTACTGCATTCAACAGACGGTAATCAACACACATCGGTAAACTTTTATCCTTCTTCTCTACGAACAGAACCGGGCATCCCCAAGGTGCGGAGCTTGGTTGAATGAAACCCTTGTCTTGCAACTCTGAGAGTTGCTTCTTCAGTTCTTCTAATTCATTTGGAGGCATTCGGTAGGGTCTTTTTGATATCTGGGCCGTTCCAGGGTAAGTCGCTGACGAACTCAACTTCCCGCTCAGGTGGCATCCCTGGTAGTTCCTCCGGGAAGACATCCAGGTATTCACACACCACTGGTACAGCAGCTAGCTCTGTGGTCTTGACACCCGTGAGAGCATGGAGTTGAGATGGATCCTTATTTAGAGCAAGAGTGAGTGGTTCACCGGTATTATTTGCAAGAGAGATGAGACGGAGGCCGCAATCAATGACCCCCTGATTTTTGTGCAGCCACTCCATGCCTAGGATGCCATCTATACCCTTAGTGTGGAGAATGATTAAATTGGCATCAAACTCTATCCCTTGGACAACAATTTTTACATCCCGACAAACATATTCGGCTCTCATTTCCGAACCGGGTGCCTCAACAAGTAAAGGTGGTTGCAATTTACTAATAGGAAACCCATGGTCTGAAACAAAACTCTTGGTGACAAAAGAATGTGTAGCCCCGGAATCAAACAATACACTAGCTGGATGGGAGTTGACAAGTAGCATACCGATCAAAACATCCGGTGCGTGGCTTGCCTCTTCGGCGGTGACGTGGTTCACTTTGCCCCTCTTGTGAGCTTGCTGGCCCTGAGGAGCTGGCTTAGGAGTTTGATTATGACGTGCCGGTGCAGATCTTGGAGCTTTAGTTGATGCAGCACGGCCACAGTTTGGGCACTTGTCTGAATAATTTCCCGGCTGTCCACAACTGTAACAGGTGACATTAGGACGAACCGGAGGATGGATGGTTGACTGAATTCCACCCATAGGAGGTGGGAACCTTTGCTGTGATGGACATGGCACATAAGCTTGCTGACGAGGAGGTAGTGGAGCTTGATAACGTTGAGGGGGCTGCTGCCATATGCGAGGTTTTTGTGAACCTCCCGTGGCAGAAAATTGCGCAACCCTCTTGCGCTTGCGCTCATTCTCGAGGTTCTTCATCTTGCTTTCCACAACCACGGCCCTGTTGACAAGGTCCTGGAAATCGTGGAAGACATGAGCAGCAAGCTCGAGTTGCATCTCCGCTGACAGCCTGCACATGAAGCGATTTTGTTTGCGAGTATCGGTGGAGACATCGTCTAGAGCATAACGAGCTAAGTGATTGAATTCATGAAGATACTCCATGACGGTCTTGTGATCCTGAGTGAGGGTAAGGAACTCTTGTTGCTTGATGTCCATAAGGCCTTTTGGAATGTGAGCCGCACGGAAGGCATCACGGAACTCCACCCACATGACGACGTGCCTGTCGGGCTGCATAGGGAGGAAATTCTCCCACCAAGCACCCGCTGCTCCTTGGAGTTGCTCGGCCGCCAGGTTAGGCTTGTCGGCATCGGAGCAGTGAGCAAGTGTTAACTTCCACTCAATGGTGCGAAGCCAATCGTCCGCATCGAGGGGATCGTCAGAACGAGTGTACACCGGGGGCTGAGTGTGCTGAAAATCAGCAAGCCCTTCGGCAGCTTGTGACCACCTCTGATGAGGACATCACTCCTTTGGATACTTACAACAATCCTCAAGTTGTTATGCAAGGGCCAATTACTAGAGCTCGGGCACGACAATTGAATCTCTAGGTGAACTCGGTCCTAAGTTCTTCTTTTGGTGACTTTGAGAATAGATTGCTACCTAATGATTTAATTATGATTAGGAACCTTGGAGAGGATCAGGAAGCATTTGGAGAGAAGCTAGGAGGCGGATAAGGCCAGCAAAGGCATTCAAGTCAAGTTGGAGGCCCAATTCATATCGAGCTCGAGTCCATCTCGGATTCCAGGAGCAGTCCGCACTAAATTGGTCACCTAGATCACATCCGGACTCCGTTTTCGACGTTCAAGATATGTACGGAAAGTTAACAAGATGACCTTTCTAATGGATCTGGTCTCACATCAAAATTCCTTCTAAGTCAACAAGAATCGTCCGAACAAGTCAGCATCCAGAATCTGTCAGGGTGCTACACAACCGTCTTTTGGGCCATTGGGTCTTGTATCGTGATAGAGTCCATTAAGAACACATCCAGGGGTCCTTTGCTGACCCTAGACCCTATATATTCAGTAGAAGTCGTCGAGTTAGGGTTGGGTTTTGCTTAGATTATTCTACCATTACAGTTTCGCCGTCTAGATCGGTTTGTGGAACCCCAACTTTGTGTGCTAAACATCCATCTGCAATTCAGGTTGCATTCTTCCTTGTTCTTATGAGTTTCTTCGATTGCTTGCAGGGATAAAACCTTCATGGTGAGGTCAACTATGTGAAAGCGTGATTGATAACAACTAGACGTGTGGGTGTAGCGGTTGCGAGGTGACGATCGCTGATCGGAAGCCTCAAAACGTGAACGTCTTCACATTGCCAAATCAAACCTATCGGAAGATCAGGCGCCCAGTTGCATCAACCTCCACCTGCAGCTTGGGCGAAGTGTGCCGCGGTGGCAGCCATACTAGCTGCGATCTGTTGGAGTGCGGCATTCTGGGCTTGACGGTTGCTTTCCACGGCCATCAAAACATCAGCCATAGTAGGTGGTGGTGGTGGCTCTTGGTCATCGCGATGGGAACCCTTCGGAACATCATGAGCTTGGGAATGAGTACTAGGACGAGTCATCCTATGGACACAACCAAGTTAACAACCATTAGGGATGGGAAAAAAATAAGTGGAGACGATCTGAAATTAGCGGACAGCACCCAAAGCTAAACATAACTTAAACTAATAATATGAATGTAATCACCAAATGCACGGAAATGGCGATATGATTATCCTAACATGCCATGATGCATCACTAGAAGATCCAATAAAGAAGCAAAAAGGCTCACTCATACCATGGAAGCAAAAGAACCAAATCATTCCTACGTGACGGGATAGTTCAATACCGAAACTACGCGTAAAGAAAAAGGAAAAAGACGAATTAAATAAACCAACAATCATACATGGCCACATTAACTAATTTTTATAACGGCCGTCTCTCTGCTGGGAGTACCCTTAAATAATTTATTGGGTGAATTTTTATGGTTTGTACATTTTAGATTACAGCAGACTAGAATCTGTAATTTTTAGGACTGCAGGACAGCAGCCATTTCATGAATTTTTAGAGGGTACTACAGAAAATATTTATTTTTGAAAGTTTTTGTATTGCTTCCTAGTGAAGTTAGGAACCTCCAGAAAAATTGGCAAGGCAAGATAAATAGTAGAACTTTCTGTAGAAAATCTTGAATGCTAGCTGTTCCAGAATCTTCAGAACACGTCTTTTTGAGAGATAGAGGATTAAAATTTGGTTGTGAGCTTTCAAGATTTCTAAGATTTTTATGGGTAACTTATTAAACAGTAAGGAGTCAGTGTAATTCACTTGATTACATAATTTTGCTTCAGAAGTGGAATAAGAATGAACTTTCTTAATCTCAACTTACCGGCATCTTTTATCGAACTAGTATTTGAATGAGGGAAGAATGGGGTTGTGTTGCCAATTAAATTCAGATCTAGGTGAGAAGATTAAATTAGAGTAAGGTGAGGATGAACACTAGAAAGGGATGAGGAACAAAAAGGATCACACTTCCTAAGCGTTTTTCACAAATAGTTCCATTTGAATATTTTGCAGATGCATTTTAAATCACCAAGCTAAGCTCTAGCCTACGGTCAGCATTGCTCTGATACCAACCACTGTGGGCACCCTATGATTTATACCGTATGTTACAGTTAGCACATGTCAACACGAACTATCTAGTTAGGTGGGGTCCATATAATCAAAATAACCACCTAACCTCATCGTAGACCTGACATCGCTAACAATAAGTACAATATAAATCCAGAGCACCAGACCTGAAACAAAGGATAGAACCAATAGGATAGCCATGCCAGTCCCCCCCCCCCTGAAGTATGCTCATCAAACCACTCGATGGCGGTGACCAGAAAACTACATACCACAGAGGACTCAAACTCCAAAAGGCCCTCCCACGGTTATCTAAATAACTTAGCTAGTCCCCAGGAGATGATGAGGACATCACTCTTTTGGATACACACAACTCTCCTCCAGTTGTTATGCAAGGTCCAATTGCTAGAGCTTGAGCCAGACAATTGAATCAATAGGTGAGCTCATTCCTAAGCACTTTCTTTATATGATTTTGAGAATAGATTGCTACCTAATGATTTAATTATGATTAGGAACCTTGGAGAGGACCAAGAAGCATTTAGAGAGAGGCTAGGAGGTGGACAAGACCAGCAAAGGCGTTCAATTCAAGTTGGAGGCCCAATTCATATCGAGCTCAAGTCCATCTTGGATTCCAGGAGCAGTCCGCACTAAAATCATCGCCCAGATTGCATATGAACTCTGTTTTTGACGTTCTATATATGTATGGAATGCTAAGGAGATAAGCTTTCCAATGGATTTAGTTCTATGTCAAAATTCCTTATGATTCAAAAGATATCATTGAAACAAAAAGGTAAACAGAATTTGCTAGGGTGCTGCGTCACCGTCTTTTGGGCCGTTGGACCTTGTATCGTGTCAGAGTCCATTAGGGATGTGTCCAAGGGTCCTTGGCTGACCCTAGACCCTATATATGCAGTAGAAGTAATCGAGTTAGGGTTGGGTTTTGCTTAGATTATTCTGCTATTGTAGTTTCGCCGCCTAAATCAGTTGGTGGAACCTCAACTTTATGTGCTAAACATCCATCTGCAATTCAGGTTGTGTTTTCTTTGTTCTTGCAAATTTCTTCAGTTGTTTGTAGGAACAAAACCTTCGTGGTTAGGTCAACTGCGTGAGAACGTGGTCAATAACGACAAGACGCGCGGGTGTAGCGAATGCGAGGTGACGATCCACTAATCGGAAGCCTCAAAACGTGAACGTCCACACGTCACCAAATCGTACCTATCGAAAGGTCAGGCACCTAGCCTCACATCAAGTGGTATCAGAGCACAGGTTGCTCGATAGGTATTATCTGTTCCCATCTATCCATCTTTGTTTTTTTTACCTAGAGTCCAGAAAAACCGAAAAAAGCATCGTATTCATCATAGTCCTTGTTTTCCGCTGTCCAAAACCCTTTGTGCCTTCGCAAGTTTAATTTCAGTTTTGCTTTGTTGAGTTTGAGTCCTAGATCGAGTCTGGTCGCTGGTTTAGAGTCACGTTCGTGGTATCTAGTTTGAGCAGTTGTGCTGTGCGAGAGCCTACCTTGAGAGATCGGGTTTTACTCGGTTTCGTTTTGCAACCACCTTGTGCTAATAACCCACTTCGCAAGCCGTGTAGATAGGTCGCAAGCCATCTTGTGTCAATCACCCTGCATCGCTAGCCTCCTTTTCAGCCACGCTTAACCTATCTTCAAATTTTTGCCCTAGCCGAATATACGAGTTGTGTGGCAGAGAGACCTATTCTGTGTCTCCTTCCGTAAAACGGCCATAACTTTTGCATATGGACTCAAAATCAGGAAAATTTTATATCTGTGGACATCTACAGAAAATTTTACATCTGCTTCTCCTTGACGTTGTTGGGTTTGACCGATCTAAAATCGTGAAATTTGGCCTGCAAGACTGAGTTTTTGGGCCTCGAAGTTCCTGCACTCTTTTCAGAGCTCCTGCTTGTTTTTCTTGGGCCACTCCGTGCATCATATCAAGCTGCCAATTTTTGTGGTTGCTTCTTGTGTACTCCTAGTTGAGAAAAAAATCAAAAAAAAAGGAAGAAAGAGAAGAGAGAAAAAAAAGAAAAGATAGAGAGAAGGGGAGAGTGTGTGGTTCTCCGTTCTGGGTCTTGTGTATCTATAGCTTTGTGTCCTAGTTTTCTTTGTTCCTTACTCTTGCTTGCTTATACTAGTCCTAGGGATGTGTCTCAGCCAGCGATTGTGACAAGTATTTGGGCTTCTTATTCAGCTTTGCTATTCTTTTATTGAATTTTGCTAACCCTTGCTACAATACACTGCCTTCCGAGATCTACACACTTCTGGTCAGTACAGGTTGATCCTCGCAACCACACCCCTGCCATCATCAAACATCCCACCTCTCCGAGTCGTACCGCCTGCTTCAATTGGTAAGAATTTTGTAAGAGCAAGGTAAGACACTTGAGAGTGTGTTCTATTGCCTAGTAGTTGATAGGAATCATACTTTTGTGCTGTTTGTTTCCTATTTTTTACTAACCATGGTAGGTGAGGTGAATGATTTCGCTGATTGTGCTTCAAAAGAGGAGATCACTAAGCTGGATCAGAAGATTGAGGAAAATGTAGCTGCCATGAATGCGATGCGGGAAGACCTCCAAGCTATAGTGGGGAGCATTACCACCCTCACTAACCGCGTCGAGCAATTGGCAGCAAACCGTCACCCAACACCACCACTTGTTGATGATGACGGAGATAATGAAGAAGTGGAAGCCGACTAGTGACGCACATGCTGCACTTTGTGACAAGCGCCTACGACAACGGCTGTGATTCAACCAGCAAGGTATGGGAGGTAACCACCACCAAGGGCGAGGTAATGATAATCCTTTTGCTAAAGTCAAATTTACCTTGCCTTCCTTTTTTGGAAAATATGACCCTGAGGCTTATTTCGATTGGGAGATGATAGTAGAGCAGAAATTTAATTCCCATCTAGTTCCTAAAATTCATAGGGTTAGGCAAGCAACTAGTGAGTTCAAGGACTTTGTTATTATTTGGTGGAGTGAACTAGTTAAATCTAGCATAGAATCTGACACATGGGATAGACTAAAGTGAGCTATGCGGGGTAGATTTATTCCTCCATCCTTCAAACGAGATTTGTGAAAAAAGTTGCAACGCTTAGACCAAGGTGATAAGTTTGTAGAAGAATACTTTCAGGAACTACAAATAGGCATGTTGCATTGTGAGGTACAGGAGGATGAGGAGGATAAGATGGCTCGGTTCTATGGGGGATTGAGATGTGAAATTCAGAACAGAATTGCCTATAAAGAATACAATTTTGTTAACCAGTTGTTCCATCTAGCTATGTTAGCTGAACAGGAATTGCAGAGAAGGCAACCAATGAAAAGGAACAATTGGGGCATCACATCTACATCGAGGCCTCCCTTTGGGCCCAGAAAAAGTACCCCCACCACTGTCCGGACTTCTACACCCTCCACCAATCGGGCGCGATCAGAGGCATCGGCGCCAACATCCCGTGCTACCGAGGTGAGTAAAACTGTTCGTTCGTAGGCACCCGCAAAAAGTGCATCATCGGTTGCTTCCACGGGGTGAACAAGAGATATCCAATGCTTCAAGTACAAAGGGATGGGGCATGTGCAACGTGATTGCCCAAACCAGAGAGTTCTCATTGCTACAGATGATGGTGGCTACACTAGTGCCAGTGATGTTGAAGAAGAATTAATAGATGCCACTAACCAAACAGGAGATGAAGACCTCAGCGATGACGGTGTGGAGCAAATAGGTGCTGCTGATACAAGCAAGTACTTGAGCATTGTAGCACAACGGGTGCTAAGTACTCAAATGGAGAAGACGGAGCAAAATCAGCGCCATAACTTGTTCCAATCTAGGTTTGTGGTCAATAATAAGGCATGCCGTGTTGTCATTGATAGTGGAAGCTGTAGCAATCTTGTTAGTTCTGATTTGGTTGAGAAGCTTGGTTTTCCTATACAACCACATCCACAACCTTACTACATCCAATGGTTCAACTCTTGTGGTAAGTTAAAGGTAAGCAAAGTTGTGAGGGTGCAATTTTCTGTTGGAAATTACCATGATAGTGCAAATTTTGATGTTGTGCCTATGCAAACATGTTGTTTGCTGTTGGGTAGGCCTTGGGAATATGATAAAGATGTGTTGCACCATCGCAGAACTAACACTTACACCTTCACACACAATGGTAAGAAGATGGAGTTGCTACCAATGACTCCTGCTGAAATTCTGAAAGATGATGTAGCACGTGCTAAAAATGAGAGGAGATTACATGACTCTAAGTCTGAAAATCAGCAAGTAGCTAAAGATGTTTTTCCACCAAAGAAGGAGAAAAAGGACCCACATGATAGGAACGATACACTTAGGTTGAAAGGTGCTTCCATGTTAGCTACTAAATCTGAAATTTCTAAGTTAATTATACATGAGTCTATTTGCTATGCTTTGATTTGCAAAGATACTTTCTTTACACTTGAGGATTCACCTCCACCTTTGCCATGTGCAATTGCTAACCAATTGCTACTCCAACTCCCTGACTTTGGTAAGGTTTTTGAGCTTAAATGTGATGCAAGTGGAATTGGGATTGGAGGTGTTCTTATTCAAGAGGGTAAGCCTGTTGCATACTTTAGTGAGAAGTTGTCCGGGCCTAGTTTGAACTATTCAACCTATGATAAAGAATTGTATGCTTTGGTTCGAATTTTAGAGACTTGGCAATATTATTAATGGCCAAAGGAATTTATTATACATTCTGATCATGAGTCTCTAAAACATATTAGAAGTCAAGAAAAATTGAATAAAAGACATGCTAAGTGGGTAGAATTTATTGAATCTTTTCCTTACATCATCAAACGTATGAAAGAAAAGGATAATGTGATTGCTGATGCTTTGTCTAAACGCTATACCATGTTGTCTCAACTTGATTGTCGTATATTTGGGCTTGAATCGATTAAGGGACAATATGAACTTGATGTTGATTTTAAAGACGTGTTCTTGAATTATAAAGAGGGACATACATGGAATAAATTTGTACTTAATGATGGATTCTTGTTTAGAGCTAACCGCCTATGCATTTCAGTTGGATCCGTTTGTCTTTTGTTGCTGCAAGAGGCCCATAGAGGAGGTTTGATGGGTCATTTTGGAGCTAAGAAGACGGAGGAAGTTTTGGCCACACATTTCTTTTGGCCAAAGATAAGACAAGATGTAGAGCGTTTCGTGGCTCGCTGCACCACATGTCAAAAAACTAAGTCTCTTTTGAATCCATATGGCTTGTATATGCCTCTTCCTATTCCTTCTATTCCTTGGCAAACATATCTATGGATTTTGTTTTGGGATTGCTAACCTCTTTTTCAAAGAGATTGTTCGCTTGCATGGTATGCCTTCTACTATTGTTTTAGATCATGACGCTAAATTCTTGAGTTACTTTTAGCGTACACTTTGGAATAAATTGGGTACAAAGCTGCTATTTTCTACAACATGTCACCCACAAACTGATGGACAGACCAAGGTCGTGAATAGAACATTGTCTACTATGTTGCGAGCTATTTTGAAGAAGAATTTGAAGATGTGGGAAAAATGTTTGCTGCATGTTGAATTTGCATACAATCAGGCAGAACACTCCACCACTAAGGTAAGTCCTTTTCAGGTAGTGTATGGATTTAATCCCCGTGCTCCTATTGATCTTTTGCCTTTACCTACTACTGAGCGGACACATAATAATGCTAAGCAGCATGCTGTTTTTATTTGAAAATGCATGAAACAACTAAAGAACATATTGAAAAGATGAATGAAAAGTATACAATTGCTGGTAGTAAAGGTAGAAAGGAAATTACTCTTGAACCGGGTGATTTAGTGTGGTTACACTTGAGAAAAGATAGATTTCCAGAGCTTAGAAAATCTAAATTGATGCCTAGGGCTGCTAGTCCTTTTAAAATAATTGAGAAAATTAATAATAATGCATATAAACTTGAGTTGCCTCCCGAGTTTGGGGTTAATCCCACCTTTAATATTTTAGATTTGAATCCATACTTGGGAGAAGAAGATGAGCTTGAGTCGATGACGACTCCACTTCAAGAGGGGGAGGATGATAAGGACATCACTCCTATAGATACACACAACACTCCTCCAGTTGTTATGAAAGGTCCAATTACTAGAGCTCGAGCCAGACAATTGAATCAACAGGTGAGCTCATTCCTAAGCACTTCTTTATATGATTTTGAGAACAGATTGCTACCTAATGATTTAATAATGATTAGGAACCTTAGAGAGGATCAGAAAACATTTAGAGAGAGGCTGGGAGGTAGACAAGACTAGCAAAGGCGTTCAAGTCAAGTTGGAGGCCCAATTCATATCGAGCTCAAGTCCATCTTGGATTCCAGGAGCAGTCCACACTAAAATCATCGTCCAGATTGCATATGAACTCCGTTTTTGACGTTCTACATATGTACGGAAAGCTAAGGAGATAAGCTTTTCAATGGATTTTGTTCCATGACAAAATCTCTTATGAGTCAAAAGATATCATTGAAACAAGAGGGTGAATGGAATTTACTAGGGTGCTACATCACTGTCTTTTGGGCCGTTGGGCCTTGTATCGTGTCAGAGTCCATTAGGGATGTGTCCAGGGGTCCTTGGCCGACCCTAGACCCTATATATTTAGTAGAAGTCATCGAGTTAGAGTTGGGTTATGCTTAGATTATTCTGGCATTGCTGTTTCACCGTCTAGATCAGTTTGTGGAACCCCAACTTTGTGTGCTAAACATCTATCTGCAATTTAGGTTGTGTTTTCTTTGTTCTTGCAAATTTCTTCGATTGTTTGTAGGAGCCAAACCTTCGTGGTTAGGTCGACTATGTGAGAGCGTGGCCGATAGTGACAAGATGCACGGGTGTAGAGAATGCGAGGTGACGATCCACTGATCAGAAGCCTAAAAACGTGGACGTCCACACGTCACCAAATCAAACCTACCGGAAGGTCGGGCACCTAGTCTCGCATCAGAAGCAACTAGCCTTGTACTTTTATCACAAGCAATTGATAGTAAAACAAGTACCAAAATAGGGATAAAAGGACAACAAGGTACATATTACATAACGGGTGGGCATCATAGGCCTTCTTACATCACAAAATATAGCAATGGAAGTCATAGCAAAATACATAAACATAAAGATAACACCCGTGGTGTGCCAACACTCTCATAGGGCAACCAACCGAGGCAAGAGCACAGCTAAAACACTACTCACCATCCCCACCACCCTCGGTGGGATAGAAAGCACACCCATCAACCTTGGTGTCCTCACCTGAAAATGCAAACATCGGGTTGAGTACAACAATGTACTCGCAAGTCTTACAATTCATGTAATATATCAAGGGATATGCAAGTTTACCTTAGGAAATAGCATATAGGTTTATATTTTGCATAAAGCTAATTTTAGTAAGCAAACAGTAAGTTCAAAAGCATAAGTACTTGCAAAATGTCACTATTTAAAACATGGGACAGCAAGCATATAGTTCTGAAAATGGAATATAAATGAGCACAAACCATGCTCTAATCATCATCCATGGGCCACCCTTGCCCAAAATAATCATTAGTCAAAGTCTATCCCGACATCCATGACTAGTTGCAATCATATAGGCTACACATAGCTAAAAAAAATCGCTATAACTAAACCAAATCAAATTTACCCAAGTTGGATGCTAACATAGACTGACTAACACGACAAGTGGTCATCCTGTAACCGTGGACACGGCTATTCGAAAAGTTTTAATCTGATCAAAGGTGTACATCTTTACCCACACGAAATAAACAAGGATCAAATGCTTTTACACGCACATAGGTGTGACTCACAAGTGATACAAGCTCATAACAAGTCCTTCCCCAAGCTCCGCCCCAACCACCTAAACCACGTTAGGGCCCCCGATGACTCAGTCACGTGCGTGTGTTGTGACTAAGGAGGGATCACCATCGCGGGAGAAACCCCCTGCCAAAACCAGGCACACCCGGGGCACTCCAAAGGGAAAACCACCCTCACGACTTTCTAATGGACGGCATCACAAGGTACTAAGACCAGCCGTCCCATTTCTGGCAAGTGAAAGTATGAAAGGTGGTTGAATAGATGTCAACATGTTTGGTCCTTGGCGACCCAGACGGGGCTACATGCATCGGGGAAAACCACCATCCCGTCATCGTCCTATCACCCGTCCAAGTCAAAGCATATTCTTTTATTTAAATATTTAGTGTAAGTTCTCAGATTTTATGCCCAAACATCGAAAACACTAAGTATAGTATAATCAATAGCTCCATCCATCGATTTGTGCCAAATAGACCTAAGCATGGCTAAGCATCGATTAAATATAAAATCAACCCAACCATTTGTATCAAGGGGTGACAAGGATAAAAGAACAGCAACATATCAAAGGAGTCAATGTAGCAAGTAGGACATATATAACCTCTATTCAACATCAATATTTTTAGTAAATCAACACATGCATAAATATATATATATATACATACATATATATATATTTGCAATCAAATCCATTTAGTGTAAAACATGGGTTCTATATGCATAGTCGCTTGCCTTGTTGCTGCGAAAAGTCACACCCAACCTCAGGTTCTTGCTCCATGTACACCGAAATGTCAGAATCTACCGATAAGAAGAAAATATGCAAATAAGATTCAAATAAACATGTATATGCAAAATGATAAATTAATTATAAGATAAATACAGTAGGTAGGCCACATTTTAAAATGAATTTTAGTGGAAGATATCATTTCAAAATCTTTTGCGGTTCAAAAGTTACAAAAATAACAAGATAGGAAAGCTGAGAATGGCAGTTCTGTAATTATGTGTATTATAACCTTAAGTTGTTATATTTGACTAACATTTCCTATTAAGATTTCAATAAGATGTAATTTTTATGTAACAGAGCATAACCTACTGGTTCTAACAAAATTGAGTTTACTCATTTTGGATTTATAACCAATTTATTAAAGATTTTGAAGTCTCTATACATTAATGATTATCGAAATGCATTTTAGTGTATAAAATATATACAAAAGTGTTATAAGGTACTTTACAGAAGTAACAAACATGCCAAGAGAAGCTCACTTATCCTGGGTTTGAGAATATTTGAAATTAGAATAAGTTTATGAAGCTTATATATAACTCAAGCATGAAATAACATGTAAATTAGTAATATGAATTTTAGGGCTTATTTTCTCTACTGTGTGTGCTACCCTTTCTTTTACAGAAATAAAGTGCATGTTTTGATGAATCTAACAAAATTTGGTTCACTCAAAAAGGAGTTAAAATGAAAAAGTTATGAATTTTCAAATTTGGCCATTTTTCTGTTAAAAAATATTTCAGTTCATCTTTTCTTTTCTTTTCTTATTTTTCGTCAGCCCATGCCCACACGTCAGCGTTTCAAAACAGAGGAGAGCACGGGTTGGCTTAGCCGCTGGCTCTATTCGCTGACGCCGGTGGTGAACAGTGGCTCGGTTGAAGTTGTGGCCAACAGCAAAAAGAAAGAGAGGGTCTTGATGAGCTTGTTGATGGTCGTGCCATGGCCAGCGGTGGACCGTACCTCGCCTATGACGAGTCTAAGCGGCGGTTGTGTTCGGATTGCACACGCATGTGTCAATGCAGCCACAAATCGGGCTAGGCATTGCATGGAATGGGTGCTAGGGGTCATGAGGAGACTCACTGTGCTCCTGGATAGGTTGGGCGAGCTCGCGCGAGGCCCAATGATGGTGGAGTACTCCCGGCGGTGGCAAAAATCAACAAGGCAACGATGATAGCTAGCTTCGGCTAACAAACTAGTGATTCAAACCATGCAGGAGGTCAGTGAGGTCATGCAGAGGTTGCCCATGCGAGGAATTTGAATATGGCTCACCGGTTGAACAGGATTAGGCTCACCGGAGCTCGGCCGGAGATAGAGAAGACGATGGCTGATCTCCCTCCTTGCTGCACCAAACTGGATGATTCTTGCGGCGTTCCACTTGTGGAGCTGAGGTAGTGTTGGTGGCGAAGCAGCTCCGCTGGGGCTGCTCCAAGGCGGTGGGAACAGCGGCGGAGATGGCACGGCTGTGCGCCAAGCACGCTCCATAGCTCCCATGGCAAGGCCGTGTTCCCGGTGCTGCAGTGATCAAAATGTATTGGGGTCAGTGGGAGGAGGTAAGGCATGCAAAGGAGATTATAGAATGTGAGGAGGATGGCCATGATGTTGACTTGCCGGCTATGGCCGTGGCCTTCTTCCCAGCAACCGGTAGGAGAAGGAGAGGAAAAAGAGTTGAAAGAGCTCTCCTCTCTTGGTTTTCTCAGCTCTGTGGTGGCTGGGAGGCGTTCTTCACAGGCCACGACTACAAACAGGTGTCGCAAGCCTTCTAAGGCTGGTCTGGAGCGTTCCCTCCTCATGGGCTGGCTGGATAGGGGGCTGGGCGAGCTAGGGCCACTGCCAGATGGGTCCAGGGTGTGGTGGTCGGTGGGGATCTGAGGGAGATGGGTAGAAAACAACGTACATAATGTTTCAGTGTTTTTCTTGGGTTTTTCAGATTTATTTTCCCCCCTTCACTTTAAAAATCAATTTGACCAAGAAAAAGTGGTGTTAAAAATATGGTGATTTTTGTGTAGTTAGCCCAGGCTACCTAGGTTCCATTTTTGAAAGTTTCACACAAAAATTCAAAAAAAATTCAAAGAAAAGGACCCTGGCTGAAATTTGTTTGAATTTTTAAGGGGTCTAAACTAATGAATTAAATTCTAAAAAAATTATATTAATTCATGATAAATAAACTAGTATTTGAATAAATTATCTCCCATATATACTTCTGTTCAATTTGCTGCACTTTTTCTAGTGTTTGGTTTTCGCTGATTTAGGGTTTAATTAATGCAAACGTTAACTTGCATGAAGTGACAATGCTAAAATTTAAATTGTGCACTCTAATGACAGTAGGGCATAACACTAATTACTTGAAATTAAAACTAGGGCTGTGAAAAACTTGGCCCAGCCTAGCCTGCCCCTGCGCCACACCCTGCCACTGGCCCTCTCCTCGACCCAGCCCACTGCCACCGCTCCACACCACCATAGCCGGCCCGCGTTGCCAATCTCGTGCCCGCCGCCGCCAATCTCGTGGTCACCGTGCGTCCCTATGCCGAGGCCAGATTAGCGTGCCGCTGCCCTGCGCCCTAGGTCTCCTCCCCTATATATAGTCACTGCCCCTACTATCTAGTGCCCTAGCCACCGCCGGAGTAAAACCACGTGCCACCACGGTTTTGCTCCGCCCGCCACGCTTCTAGCCACTGCCACTCCTGCCCTAGCTGCATAGCCCGCCGCTGCTCCACACCTGCGCTGCCATGCCTTGTACGCCAGCCGCCACAACCTGAGCTCTCCCTGTCCCTGCAAGCCGTGCCGCCACATGGCCACTCTCCACCGCCGCTCTGTTCAGCGCCGACACCGCCGGTGGGTTGCTGCCGTCGTCGTCCTATGCCGCCACCGGTGAGCCCGAAGTCTACTACCATTGCCCTGTCCCTCCTGCTCGTCGTAGCCGACGCCGTCTCCCCTCAGCAGTTGCCCTTGTCCCCTCCCCAGATCGTAGTCCGTCACCTCCCGGTCTTCTTCGCTCCGTGCTGCCGTCTCGGCGTCGTCACCTCATCATCCTGTCGCCGTCGCCGTCAAATCTCACTGCTGCTGCGCCGGCAAGCGTCCTATGTTGCGCCATGGATGGGCCCCTGCTCGCCGGCCAGGAGCCTGACAGGCCGGCCCCACCGAGCTCTCTTTCCTCTGTGTCTATGCTAGGTGGGCTCCACTGGCAGGCCAACCCCAGTGAATGACAGTGGGCCCAGGGCAATAGATCCAAAACTCTCGCAGCCATTGGATCATCCCGAGCTGATCCTCGCCATCCAATATGCATAAAACTCCCAAATCAATCTCGATCGTTCAATCTATCCAGATCAGATCCAAACCGTTAGATTACTTTAACCTCTCGGCTATGCTATATCAGCCCTAGGCCACCACATCATCAGTCCATATCAGCCACCACCTCACACTTCTGCCCACGTGGAAGCCACGTGGTAGTCCACCTCACTAGGGGTCCACCAGCCCTGCCATCCTCGGTCCATGAACCTAGTCCATAGGATCTGTGCCTATGACAGTGGGTCCCACCCATTTATTCCTCCAGAAATAATTCCTTTATTTATTTATTTCTGAAGGAATATTCCAGAGAATATTTTTTCTCCTTTTCTTTTCGGATTTTCTCTGAAATTAAACTTCCGGAGGTCATATCTTTTTCGTCCGAACTCCGATTCGACCCGTTCTTCTCCCTAAATTCATCTAAAATCATGATCTACATGTTTATGTACTGTTTATTTAAAGTTTCTTAGGGTTTTTTCTCATTTTGCGTGTTGTTAGTCGTTTCGACCGTTTTGGAGGAGCGTGAAGTTCGAGAGGAAGAGTTCGGAAGATTTGCGGAAGACTTTTGCGATTGCAAGGCAAGTCACACGACAATCTCCTTGAGCATGTTGATCCCATTTGTGAAAATTATTTTATTTCAATGTTATTGTATGAAATGTTTTCGAATGATATTATTACGTGTATTTATTTAATAGCAAATATTCCTTGATATTTATGGCTATTTTGTTATTGTTATCTAACCTTGATACCTTGGGTGACTAATGTTGACTAGCTGGATGTTTAATTAATTGTCTGGCTAGATTATTTTACGATTTGCTTAGCCCTGCCTAGAAACTTTAGCGTCATTTTATATGGAAAAACTAATGATTCGCTCTTAATTAATTAATGATTAATGGCAATAGTTTTACGACGGATTGTCGTGCTTGGTTAATTAATGTGACAACTAAAACTTGATTGATGGTGGGTTATGAGCACCAGGATTGTGAATGTTGATAGTGGTGCTCATGACACTTAAGGACCGGTTCACGGACTACTTGTTATGAAGCAATACTCGTGCTAACCACAAGCCAGAATGGGTAATGCGGGAACTAAAGTATGATCCATTCAACCGGAGGCCTCACGGTGTGTTGTGGCTGTGTCAATAAGACCACCATGGCTATGTCAATAAGTCCATGTTTTGGGCGCTGGATTGTCTCCCTGTCTAGGAACCTGATCAACCCTAGTGGAGACTGGTGGTCCAGCGGGTGGCTCTCTTGTTGTGCGGGTTACATGGAGGGCCCCGTCACAATTCCTTTCTGAGGTACCCTGGTGGTATCAAGGCGCACAGTGATGTGTTGTGGAGTTGTGTCTTGTGGATAAATTGGTACACCTTTGGCCAGAGCAAAACTATTCGAATAGCCGTGCCCGCGGCTATGGGCAAGCCTAGCAATGTTTTCTGTGATTAGTCCCAAACTATCCAATAATGGTGATAATTGGTGATAATTTGATAGCTCCAGTTTGGAGGGTTGTGGTTTTGGGCCTGAATTGCGTTGGAGCGCTGTTCAAAGATTGGTTTAATATTGATTATTAATTAAACTACACTATTTACGGTGCTTTTAAATTCAAACATTTTAAATGTTGTTTAATGCAAATAAGCCATACTATGCCTTTCCTTTGGAATCCTTGTTGCATTATTTTGCATCCTTAGTCTGGCTTGTTGAGTATGGTGGGTGGTACTTAGTCTTACATTATTGCAATCATCAGAGTGAAGATTTGCGAGGAGAAGAATTTTGGTGTTTGGCTTATACCCTAGTTGAGATGCCTATGGTTTGGAGCTGAAGCTACGCTAGTTGCCGTTCCGCTATTGTTTTCTTCTTTGTGAGGACTAAGTGCTTCTTTTGTAAGTATTTTTCATTTTTCATTTTGGTTATGTTTATCAAATTGTCGGTTTGTGTACCTCGGCTGATTCCTGGACAATGCTTTATTGCACAAATTAGCTTTGGAAATTCTGGTGAATTTCTAGGCATGACACCCGATCGGACCCCGCAACGACCACGACCTCCGCACCCTCCATCGGTTGCCATTGACGATTATGGCAACATAACACATCGGACCCAACCGCCCCACCTGCGCCTAGCTACTTCCTGCCCAAACTGAGCCCATGCCAGTGACGCCGCCCCTGGACCCACCAGTGTTGTCACGTCCCTGTCCTCTCGGTCTCAAGCGCGCTGCCCCATTAAGGTGGAGGAGCATGCCGAGCCCGCACCAGTTCCCCTCATTGCCCCGCCATTCTCTGGGCTCACCACACCACACAGACCGACGGTCTAAAGCACGCCACTCCATACGAGCTCGCCATGGACCAATAGGAGGTCAAAGGCCTCCATCTCCCCCCTCTCCCATGCATCGCCCGCCTCGCCACCAACCTATCCTCGCTCTGCCACCCCCAACGTCTCTACTGCCCGTTCCTATATAAGGTTGAGCTGACACACTGTTGACGCCGAAAATCGCCGGGTCCCGGTTCGGCGTCTGGGTGACACGCGAAGGCCTGGGAGATTTGCTTCACTCCAGTGCAGGTCGTAAAGTTTGAGGTTCGTAGGCGTGCCAGTCAATTTGACCCTGTAATTGACAAGGAGGAAAATGTTAGATCAATGAGCCAATCGGCTGGAAGCCGATCTAGACTCGTTTCATCAGCCGATGGCCGATGCACACTGTAGCACTTATACATCGGCTTAGGTCCGATGACGGCAAGAACAATAATGTAATAATAAACAAATGTCATGCTAGCCGATCATCGAAGGGATATTCGAAAACCGGCTATAAGCTAGATAAAGTAAACAAGTATAATGCATAAATAAATCAAATAGATCCTAGCTGATCATGATCTAGTGTTACTGGTGTTGTTGTGAAGGTATGCCAGCACCCGGGCCCTTGCTCCCAAGATCTTCATCCGCTATTCGGGCCCATATACTGGTCCTTACCCGGGCTCATGCCCGGGCCCTTACCTGGGGTCGTGCCCGGGAACCTGCTTGTACTTGTGCTTGGATCGGCAGAATAAACCCATCGGCTAGCCCTTAACCGATTGTGACAATAATACAGGCAAGAACATATAATAAAATATGCAATAACGCAAATCGTAAATAATTGATAAGCTAGCCGACGCTTAACGAAGCGAACACAGGATAAAACAACAAATAAATGTAGTCGGCTTTAACAGGTAACTTATCGGCTAAGCGCTCCGATAACACCATCGCACAACACCATCGGCTTATTAAGAGTAAAGCTATTATTGTCAGTCTAGTAGATCGGACCTAACCGTTGCAGCACAGACCGATAACGATAACAATGCCTCAATGAGCCGATAGATATAATGCGATCGTGATGAAAATAACTTACCGGCTATGCGCTCCGATAAAACGTCTGCACACGATGCATCGGCCTAGCAGGATCGACTTATCACTAGCAGTTCAGTAGGTCGGACCTAACCGATGCAGCACGAACTGGTGATAAATCGCTCCCAGCAAGTCGATACAGCCTGTGCACGCGTGATGTGATATACCTAATCAATCTATGAGATCAAACTGAACTGATGCAGCCATAGATAAAGTAAATATATCGTGGTAAGCCGACTACCATAAACCAACTAGAATATCGGACCTAACCGAGGAAGTCCTAGCCGATTGGTAGTCGGTGTGACGAGACTTACCCTCTCGCAGGAGTTCGGACCTAACCGATGCAGCCCGGCTCGAGAAGCAGGATCCCGTCAAAAGGGGTGGCGATGCGCCGAGTTTGTATTGATCGTTGTGATGTATTACAAGGTCCCCGGGCATACGTATATATACCCCGAGTTACATGAGTCCTTATAGGACACGATATATGATTTCCTATCTATAACAGAAAACGCTAACGAGGCCTGACCGGACACGAGGTCAGGTTTCCTAAAAGAGATAAACCTTTTCCTAATAACTATAGTAATTAACTGCCACGCGCGGTCTTCACGGCTCCTTCTCAGACTCGGTCTGCTTCTTGGATCAATTTCCATTATCCGACTGCAACCGTCCTCTTGACCGAATCTGATACAGGTCCTTACCAAATTTTGGCGTTAACACATGCCCCCTAATTTCGGAGTTCTTCTGTAGGATTCCGAAATTCTTCCAACTTTGGGCCTCTAGATTTCTCCCATACCGAGGCGGCCCAAGATAGCCCACTTGCCATAAATGTTTGAAACAGTGCCAACGGCCTCAATTCCCGCTCGGCTGTCATACCTTTATAAAACGCTTCGTCTTCTTGCCCTCTTTTTTATACTTTCACATCACCAGAGCACCACCGCTTCATCTTCCACATCCTCACCAAGCTCTAGCGAATCTAGACGAATTACTGCAACCTCTCTCTCCGTCCGTCGACCCCTGCAACCTCTCCTATTTCCGTGATGGCAACAGCATCTGCAATTCCTGAGGTAATCTTCTCACCCGGTTATTTTTCCCCAATCTGCAATCTGTACGAACCCGATTTGCCATGTTCTTCACCTGTTCTTCGTCGTGTTCTTGTCTACTGTAGCATCTCAGAGCCCAGATCCTGATTCCGGCCGCTGATTACCCCTGCTTTTTCTATCATTGCCCCATGGGCAGCGAAGATCCCACCGATTTCATCAGTGCCGAAACCCAACGCACTCCCTTCAAGAACTCGGCCATGTTGGTCAGTGACTGGACCAACAGCTTCAGGTCCTGGCCGAGCAGATTGCCCGGATGGAGAGACTGGTACATCAGAGTATCGGCTGCAAAGAGGATCTATTGGGAAGAATCTCACATCGGCCACTGCATCAACCTCTCCTTGGCCGATATGGAAAGGAATGAATCTCTGCTCGCATCGGCCTCGTACTTCTGGTCTGATGCTCTCAATGCCTTTCTGTTTGGTCATGGGCCGATGACCCCCACTCTGCTAGATGTGACCATGCTCACCTGCCTGGACACGACAAGCTACATCAACCCCTTCAAACTCCGGTTCAAGCTTGCCCACCGGCTCCAAACAAAAAACATCGGCGGCTGGTCCAGGTATATATCTCTTCACAACAAAGGAACTGGACCAGTTGATGATCGGGAGCACGTCGCTTTTCTGAACTTGTGGTTGGAACGGTTCGTCTTTGGTGGCGCAACCCTCGGCCCGACGACCAATATGCAATGCCTAGCAGAGTGCTTGGCCGATAGGAAACAAATTCCGTTAGGGCACTATCTCCTTGGCGCCACCTACCAGCTGCTTCATCAGGTGGCAACTAAGCTATCGGCCGGCCAGCCCGTCGGCCACATTGGGGGTCCTTGGTGGTTCGTACAGCTCTGGCTTAATGTTTACACCTCCAAGGCCATCCCAGAAACTTCCCTCCTCAAGCAATCCTTCCTAGCTGATTACCCAGAAAATCAAGACCCCATCTACCGCCGATGCATCTCTATGGGTGAGGCTGCATCGGCCCTTTCTGGCGGCAAGATATCCCTGCTGAAGTTAGTCAGTGGTTCAAGGGGTTTTATTATGGCTTTACCAGGGATGCTACTCTTTGGTTCGCTTACAATGACGCATCATCATTCGAGATGCCTTCCAACTTTGATCCACTCAAAGCTCTGAACGATGATCAATCTAAAGCCATATTCCTATCGGCCATCAGTCCTTGCCTGCTGCCAACCGGCTTTTCTCTGGGCCGAACTCAACCATCGTATGAGTTCTACCACCCATCAACCAGCTCCCGTCAACTCGGCCTTGGCCAGCTTCCGATCGGCCTGTTCTTCACCGACAAACTCCAGGCTCGGGGCACGGTCAGCAGCGCCCTGGAATATGATCGGCTGCGGTCTTTGACAGACTCCCTCCTGCTAGGCGCTGCCACCGAGGTGTACGTCTGCACTGCCAACACCAAGCCTTTTGTCCGATGGTGGTCGGAATGGAAAAAAAATCTTTTCTGCTTAGCGCCCACTTGTTATTGCTCCCGTCTGGATGCCGACTATGTTGAATCTGACAACGAGGTAACTCTCGCAAGCTTCAAATATCATCCTCAATCGTCTTTGACCCTTACTTTGCAGGCCGCCAGCGTCGAGCCCCCATCAACAAGCAACAGCGGTCGGCCGATTCTGTACCAACCCTCATCAGCCGCTCCGAACTTAGGACGCGACGCTCCATCTCCATCGGCTCTTCTCAAGGCGCCTCGGCCGATGGGACAAAAGCGGAAGAAGTTAGCGCATCGCCCCTCTTTGAAGAAGCAGAAGACCGATGCCGATGTCGCTGCTCCAACGCCACCTTCTCCTCAAGCAACATCGGCTCCCCATCCCCTCAGGTATGCGCCAAATCTTGTTATCGTCATTATCCACTCTCTCATTTATTTTACCAAATCCTTCTCAGCTTGGGTCATCGGCTCCAGAACCTCAACATTCTTCTGACATCCTTCCAAGTGCCGAACCGATAGCTTCTCCAGCTCCCCCTCTTTCAGCACCAAGTCCTCCAGCCATCGACGAGACTGCTTCTATTCCATCGGCTGACATCGGCCCCTCTGAAGAACAACCCACTCATCCTACCGAAGCCGATGTTACCCGATCTGCCGACGTCCTTCCTCAGGTAACCTTTGTCATGCTCGTACTTTGCTTCTAATCTCTTATTGATCACCTTTCCGATACCAATTTTGCAGTCCTTGACCGACTTGTTCTCCTTCGACATCGGTCAATATCTGGAGGTAGAAGAAGCTACAGCCACCAGTGCAGCCTCCAAACCGTCCTTCTCAGCCGATGTGCGCGAGTATTTAACAAGCATCATCAGTCGGCTGGAAAATCCAATCGATGCACTGGTAGAAGACTGCGGGCCAATCCGAGCAAGATTTGCAGACATCGAACACCACCTGCCCGAAGAGCTCGTTGATGCATTGACCCCCGCAGCATACCTGGAGTCTCATAGGTTTAAACTTATCAAGCTCAGACAGCGTATAGCCGATCGTGCTGACCAACAGAAGATAGCCCAAGACATCCAAATTGATCGGCTATCAGCCCAGATAGACAAGAAGAAACTTGATGACATGGTAGCTGTCCCCCAAGAACTTCAATCCAAGCTAAATCAACTGAAGAAAAAGGAAGCCGATTTGCTGGGAGAACTTGAAAAAGTTCGCAAGGATCTTGAAGACACAGAATCCCAGCTCATCGGCCTGCCGCAAGCCATCCAAGATCAAGAAGCCAAAGTCACAGCAGCAGTGCGCCAAGTCATCCATCGGCGCAAAAGCTTGAAAGTCATCCCAGGCTCTGATGAAGACGATATCCGGGCCATCAATGAAATTGATCAGATCCGTCTGCGCGCAATCGAAACTATCCGAAAGTTTTTGTAAGCCTTAAACCTTTATAACTGACGATTTTCCGGAACATGCCGATCACCCTTCTGCTGTCATGTAACCAGATCGGCTCTGCTACTCATCTCTCTCATCCCTGATAATTTTTCCGCTTATTTTAATCTAAAGGCGATATCAATTGATATCGGCTGTCTTTAAGCGACGTACAAAAACATCGGCTTTCCGAATTGCTTAGAAATCGGCTGTACTTAACCGATTTAAGAGTTGATCCAAACGCTAGGGTAGTATTTCTTGAGATATTTCCCATTAAGTGCTTTAGCAAACTCCGTCCCGTCAAGATCTTTTAATATATATGCGTTACCAGGCACATAGCGATTAATCCGATAAGGCCCTTCCCAATTAGGCGACCATTTTCCGAACTTATTATCTCTGGACCCGATCGGCAAAATCAACTTCCACACAAGGTCCCCCTCGGCAAACGACTTATTCACCACCTTTTTGTTGTAATGCCGAGCTGCCCTAGCCTTATTCTCCTTGATTCTTTCCAGCGCTCTCAACCGATTCTGAGCTAAATCTTCAAGTTCATCTGCCATCAAGTTATAATAATCATCGGCCGTCAATTGATTCTGCAAAGAAAGTCTTCTAGAGCCGATGTTAGTTTCCCATGGTAAAACCGCCTCATGTCCATATACCAACTGATACGGCGGTACCCAAGTAGACCCGTGGCATGCCATCCGATAGGCCCATAGTGAATCGGCTAATGTAGAATGCCATCGCTGTGGCTGCTCATCAATTTTCCGCTTAATCAACTTGATCAAACTCTTGTTGGAAGCTTCTGCTTGCCCATTGGCTTGAGCATAATAAGGCGATGAATTTAATAACTTGATTCCCATACTGGCAGCAAACTGTTGAAACTCATCAGAAACAAAAATAGACCCCTGATCAGTAGTTATCGTCTGAGGAATCCCAAACCGATAAATGATATGCTCCTTGATAAATTCAATCGCTTCTTTGGACGTGACCTTCTTCAAAGGAATTGCCTCTACCCACTTGGTGAAATAATCTGTTGCTGCCAATATAAACTTATGTCCCTTACTTGATGGAGGAAAAATCTGGCCGATCATATCAATTCCCCATCCTCTGAACGGCCACGGTTTGATGATAGGATTCATAGCCGATGCCGGTGCCCGCTGTATATTTCCAAACTTCTGACAATCTTGACATCCTTTATAATACCTAAAGCAATCTTCCAGCATTGTCGGCCAAAAATACCCTACTCTTCTCAACAACCACTTCATCTTATGAGCCGATTGATGAGTTCCACAGATGCCTTCGTGCACTTCACACATAACCACTTTGGCTTCTTCCAAATCCAGGCTTCTAAGCAGAACTCCCTCAAACGTCCGATAATACAAACTCCTCATCAAGTAGCACATATTTAGTAGCTTTATACCGAATCTTCCTGGAAACAGACTGCGACGGGTTTCGTAAGTAATCAATTATCTCCTGTCTCCAGTCACTCGGCCTTGTTCTGGACATCAATATCGGCTATCTCCACCTCAACCTGCCTATTCAGCCGATATCCTGAAGCAATCTGTGCAAGATCATTGGCTTCCAAATTCTGCTCCCTGGGAATATGATTCATTGACACCATCTTGAAATCCTTCAACAAATCCACGCACTCTTCATAATATGACCTCAAAACATCATCCCTGCACTCATATTCTCCAGATAACTGTTTGATCACCAACAAAGAATCACCAATAATCTCTATAATATCGGCCCCGATCTCCTTTAATAGTTGAAGTCCTTTCAGCACCGCCTCGTACTCCGCCTGATTGTTAGTCCGATAAGGCTTAATTGTAAAAGCAAACTCAAAACTTGCCCCCCGAGGCGACACAATAACCAAAACCGATACCAGATCCATGCCTGCAAACCGATCCATCAAAAATAAAGACCCACGGGATCGGCTCCACATAGTCCTCGTGAGACCCCCTGTGCTGGACAATAAAATCGGCCACTGCTTGTCCTTTGATTGCTTTAGCCGATTCGTACCTCAAGTCAAACTCTGTCAAGGGCAAAAACCCACTTGCCAACTCGCCCTTTCAAGACTGGAGCCGACAACATATATTTGACCACATCGGCCTGGCAAACTACTGTACTTCAGCCGATAGGATGTAATGCCTCAACTTTGTACACGAGAAATATAAACACAAGCATAACTTCTCCACCGCTGGATATCTCGTCTCAGCATCCAAAAGTCTCCTACTTAGATAGAACACAACTCGCTCTTTACCTTCAAATTCTTGGATCAAAACAGAACCGATGGACTTCTCATCGGCCGACAAGTATAATCTGAACGGCACTCCTTCCTGCGGCGGAATCAAAACAGGCGGGGAACTAAGATAATTCTTGATCTCGTCAAACGCCTTCTGCTGCGCTGCCCCCACAACAATTCTTGATCGGCTTTCAACTTCAATAACGGCGTGAAAGACTCAATTCTCCCTGATAAATTTGATATGAATCTCCTCACAAAATTAATCTTGCCGATCAACGATTGCAACTCTGTCTTATCGCTTGGTGCTCTGTGGTCTTAATGGCTCTGATACTTCGCTGACTAACTTCAATCCCTCGCTCATGAACCATAAAACCCAGAAATTGCCTAGCCGATACACCAAAAGCACACTTATTGGGATTCATTCTTAGTCCGTATTTCTTTGGCCTCTCCAGCACTCTTCGTAAATCGGCTATATGGCTTTCCCCACTTTTAGATTTAACCACCACATCATCAATGTAAATTTCCACCAACAAACCGATGAGATCATGAAATATATAATTCATTGCTCTTTGATAGGTTGCACCGGCACTTTTCAATCCAAAAGTCATTACTACCCACTCATACAAACCGATAGCTCCAGGACATCGGAACGCAGTCTTGTGTATATCCTCTTCGGCCATGAAAATCTGATTGTATCCTGCATTGCCGTCCATGAAGCTGATAATCTTGTGGCCTGACGCTGCATCCACCAACAAATCCGCTATCGGCATCGGGTACTCATCCTTGGGGTAGCTTTATTTAGATCCCGGAAATCAATACATATCCTCAATTTCCCATTTTTCTTCTCCACCGGGACGATATTAGAAACCCACTCAGCATATCGGCACGGCCTTATGAACTTGGCATCGTACAACCTTGTGATCTCCGCCTTGATCGGTTCATATAATTCTGCCTTGAATCTCCTTGGAGCCTGCTTGAATGGCCGATACCCTGGTTTAATATGTAGCCGATGTTCAACAATCGATCGGCTTAATCCTGGCATCTCATGGTACTCCCAGGTGAAACAATCCCGATACTCCTTCAACAATGCTATCAATTCTTCTCGTAGCTCAGGACTTAATTTTTTGCTTATATACGTCGGCCTTGGTCTATCTCCTGGTCCTATATCAATCTCTTCCAAATCATCAGCCGACGTAAATCTTGCCCCAATTTCCCCTCGAAGTCTTCAATGGAGCCCATCAGAGTAACAATTCAGAGCCGACTTGCTGGATCGGCTGTATCCCCTGGCTAGTAACCTTGAGGTAATCTCCTTCCCAAACTCTTCGGATAGGCAGTCAACACCATCGCTTCCCAGACTGGTAGATCGGTCATGGCAATATTGGTCGACCGATCTGCTTGCACCACCTCGACTTGATCTCCTGCCACTGTATTAGACATTGATGCATTGTCAAAGGCACGCAACAGTTCGCGTGAATCCAGTCCCTGCCGAGAAGCAAACTATATGACCCCTTTCCGTCAATTACAAAAAACGTGGTGGGTAATGTCTTACTCCCTACTGTCAGCTCCACGTTCAATACGCCTTTCGCTTCAGATGATTCCCACCGAAGTCTTTTAGCACCATATTTGTTCTTGATCAGGTCTTCGGTAGTCTTCCCCAATTTCCGAACGTAGCATGAGGCATGAGGTTAACAGCCGCTCCCCCATCAACCAACATCTTTGTCATCGGCTTCCCATTTACGTATCCTTTGATGTATAACGGCTTTAAGTGCCGATGCTCTGACTTCTCAGGTTTATCAAATATAGCTTGATCAGATTGCAACGTTAGTTGAGCGAAAACCTCCTCATCTCCTTCTTCATCTGATGAAAGCGCTTTATACTCCCGAGGCAAAAGAACACCATATTTACCAGTGCTGATACGTCCTCATCGTCCTTCTTCTTCACTTGCCAAACTTGCCTAGTCTTTTGGGACGATGATCAAACCTCCTCTTGACCCTGGCATTGCTCCTTTTGCTGTTCTCGGTATCGTAGCCGTTGTGCCCTTCTCTTCTGATTCTTCGTGAATATGCCGCTAGGACACCACTGAGGATTCTGGACTTGTTTCCATGCGTTTCCTCTTCATCTTCTTCAAAAACTCTTCATGGATCGGCCCCAATCGGCTATGAACTGATGTTCTTTTCCCAGGCGACCGATCCGCGAACTCCTGCTGGCGATCATGCCGATTTCCTGTACCGCTGCACTCGGGGCAATTTTCAGCTGATGGCAATCTCATCCCTTGATCCAGCAGAAACGAAAAAACAGGCAGTCCCAATGCGGATTTATATTGTTCCGGTCCATCCCCCTGTCATTCGTACCTTGAGTACTTCTCTATCATACCTGATGAAGTAATCCTCGATTTACTCTGACGTTTTCCTTCATCGGCTTGAGTCCTGGACGATGACCCCGCATAGACCATGTTTACGGGGAACGGGTGCCCATCTATCTTCATTGGCTTTTTATCTTCAAACTTGATTCGTCCTTGCTCAACGGCCAGCTGAATTTGTTGCCGAAAAAACCTTACACTCGTTAGTATGGTGCGATATCGCGTTGTGCCATTTGCAATACTTCTTCTTCTTTAGTTCTTCGGCTGATGGAATCACGTGGTTTGGCGGCAATTGTATTTGCTTTTCCTGCAACAACAAATCAAAGATCTTATCGGCTTTGCTCACATCGAAATCATATCGTTCCTCTTTGCCGATATCTTTGACCCATGGGCATGATACCGACTTCTTGTTCCTGGCCCACTCCGCCAATCCAACCTCAGCGTCGGATTCTCATCATCTGAATCCGTTGAATAGACCTGAACCTGAGCAAACTCTCCTCTGGTACTTGTCCTTTTTCGCCTCTTGAAATCGGCTTTCATGAGCCGATACCTTCTGTACTAGGTGCGACAAAGATTCGAACTCTTGAGACGAAAACCTTTCTCTGATTGGCGCCAAGAGTCCTGAAAAGCTAGATCGGCCAGATGCCCATCGCTCAGGTTTAAACTATAACACCGGCTTCTGATATCCCGAAATCGCTGAATGTATTCCGGTACTGTTTCATCTGGTCGCTGCTTAACCGATGTTAAATCTGACAGTCTCAGCTCGTGAATCCCAGCGAAGAAATATTTGTGAAACTGTTTCTCCAGATTGGCCCACCCCGAACAGAATTCGGCGGTAACGAGGAGAACCATGTAAAAGCCGATCCAGATAGTGATAGGGAAAAAACCTAACCCTTAGGGCCTCTTCAGCCGATGCTTCCCCGCACTGCGCCAGAAATCAGCTGACATGTTCTACTGTAGATGTGTTGTCCTGCCCTGAAAACTTAGAGAAATCCGGGACCCTGTATCGGTGTGCAACGGAACCCTGTCAAACCACTCAGGATATGGGTGCCGATACATGAACGCTTGTTCCTTGGGCTTGATCCCGAACTGCTCCCTTACTATTTCCTCAACCCGTGCCGACAAATCTTCCTCTCTTGCATTCTCCTGTTGATACTGCTGATACTGCATCGCGGGGTTGATTGCCGATTCTGTCTGCGATACTCCCTCTGGTAAGTACCTGATCGGCTCCTCCTCCCGGATAGTTCTGCTGGTATCCCCCATAATAAATAGATCGGTGATATCCAGGAGGGATATCCTGTTGCCCCCGGCCTGGTTTTGCGCGAACAAGTGTTCTGGTATATCCTTGCTAATGTTGTAATTAACTTGGCCTGGCTCTATCTTCGGTGGGAGAAAAAACAGGACCCCCGAGTTGGCTCTTGGGCAATCGATCCATCAACAGTCTTCTTGATAAGGTTATGCAATGTATTTACTAAGACCCCTGACTGATTGATGAGTGCGTGGTGCACAGCCTCGTTGACCATCTCCTGTAAAGGCTTGATTGGTGGACTCTCAGGTTGTGTGCGGCTCGATTCTCCTACCAGTACTGGTTTTGGAAACTGAGACTTCTGAATCGGCCCTTGTCTTGTCATACTGAAGGATTCTAAACACAGCTTCTGGAAATTTGTCATGGTCTGTTCAACTTGCCGTTTTTGTTCTTCAGTTAGATCCTCCATGGTGACCGGAATTACGTTGTCCGTCTTGACTTCTTTTCCAGCCATGTTGAAATCTTGATTGAAACAATGTTTGTTGGAATTCTGGCTTAAAACTTCGTGTCCCACCAGGCGTGCCAAAAGCGTGTTGACGCCGAAAATCGCCGGGTCCCGGTTCGGCGTCTGGGTGACACGCGAAGGCCTGGGAGATTTGCTTCACTCCAGTGCAGGTCCTAAAGTTTGAGGTTCGTAGGCGTGCCAGTCAATTTGACCCTGTAATTGACAAGGAGGAAAATGTTAGATCAATGAGCCAATCGGCTGGAAGCCAATCTAGACTCGTTTCATCAGCCGATGGCCGATGCACACTGTAGCACTTATACATCGGCTTAGGTCCGATGACGGCAAGAACAATAATGTAATAATAAACAAATGTCATGCTAGCCGATCATCGAAGGGATATTCGAAAACCGGCTATAAGCTAGATAAAGTAAACAAGTATAATGCATAAATAAATCAAATAGATCCTAGCTGATCATGATCTAGTGTTACTGGTGTTGTTGTGAAGGTATGCCAGCACCCGGGCCCTTGCTCCCAAGATCTTCGTCCGCTATCCGGGCCCATATACTGGTCCTTACCCGGGCTCATGCCCGGGCCCTTACCTGGGGTCGTGCCCGGGAACCTGCTTGTACTTGTGCTTGGATCGGCAGAATAAACCCATCGGCTAGCCCTTAACCGATTGTGACAATAATACAGGCAAGAACATATAATAAAATATGCAATAACGCAAATCGTAAATAATTGATAAGCTAGCCGACCGCTTAACGAAGCGAACACAGGATAAACAAAAATAAATGTAGTCGGCTTTAACAGGTAACTTATCGGCTAAGCGCTCCGATAACACCATCGCACAACACCATCGGCTTATTAAGAGTAAAGCTATTATCGTCAGTCTAGTAGATCGACCTAACCGTTGCAGCACAGACCGATAACGATAACAATGCCTCAATGAGCCGATAGATATAATGCGATCGTGATGAAAATAACTTACCGGCTATGCGCTCCGATAAAACGCTGCACACGATGCATCGGCCTAGCAGGATCGACTTATCACTAGCAGTTCAGTAGGTCGGACCTAACCGATGCAGCACGACTGGTGATAAATCGCTCCCAGCAAGTCGATACACCTGTGCACTGATGTGATATACCTAATCAATCTATGAGATCAAACTGAACTGATGCAGCCATAGATAAAAGTAAATATATCGTGGTAAGCCGACTACCATAAACCAACTAGAATATCGACCTAACCGAGGAAGTCCTAGCCGATTGGTAGTCGGTGTGACGAGACTTACCCTCTCGCAGGAGTTCGGACCTAACCGATGCAGCCCGGCTCGAGAAGCAGGATCCCGTCAAAAGGGTGGCGATGCGCCGAGTTTGTATTGATCGTTGTGATGTATTACAAGGTCCCGGGCATACGTATATATACCCCGAGTTACATGAGTCCTTATAGGACACGATATATGATTTCCTATCTATAACAGAAAACGCTAACGAGGCCTGACCGGACACGAGGTCAGGTTTCCTAAAAGAGATAAACCTTTTCCTAATAACTATAGTAATTAACTGCCACGCGCGGTCTTCACGGCTCCTTCTCAGACTCGGTCTGCTTCTTGGATCAATTTCCATTATCCGACTGCAACCGTCCTCTTGACCGAATCTGATACAGGTCCTTACCAAATTTTGGCGTTAACACACACTCTACCTTGCTTTGGTCCCAACACCCCTCTACCACCATCCTTCCCTAAACGGAGCTAGCCGATCCGCGCCAGACCGAACCGCCACCCCCGCCCCTGCCACCGCATCGCCACCACACCGGGAGCTTGGAGGGACCGTAATGCTAAACTGCCGCCTGGAGGGGAGATGGCAACTGGGACCAGAGGAGACACCACTGCCGCCACAGGATGAGCTCAGCCTCGACCTGCCCTGAACCGGACCTCGTCGCCGAGCTCTGTTCCACCCCGCCTCCAACGCGATCCGGATTGTGCCGCTTCCAGGCTGCCGCACGGTGAGCACTATCGCTGACTACTCCCTCCCTTCCCCTAGTTTCCTCGTCAACGGTATTGCGCCCGATTGTGCCACCTCGCCATCATAATCACCGTGCCACCGCCGCTCGGTATTCCGCACTATAGCGAGCTGCCCCTAGAGCCTAATCCCCATGCTGCCATGGCTAATCGAAGCTCTAGATCTCGCCACCGGTTTAAGGACTGAAGCCCGAGGGCCGACGAACCCACACGGGCCCCCACTGAGCCACATTTAGCCTTTGGCTCGCCCGCCAAGCGCTCGGCCGCGTGCCAGCACGAGGAGGAAGACGACCTAATGCCCCATCTCTAACATGTGGGCCCGAGCTAAAACTAGAACATAATTAAGTTAATGACCCCTTAACCCCTGTGATTGACATGTGGGCCACAGTAATTATTAAAACTAATTTAAAACCGGTTTAAAGGATTTGGTGGTTCTGGGAAAGGCTAGCACCGACCCTGGTCAATTAAGTACCGAGTCAAGAAAACAAGCAGGAAACGAACCAAGTACGACCGCATCTCTTTTATGGGAATAGACTTAGAGGATTAGGTGACCCGAGTGGGGCGGCACCCTAGTCATGGTTGGTTCTGCACCCAAAGAGTATGATGTTGTGAAGTGTTGAATTATTGGGAAATGCTTGACATCTAAACTTAAAACACACCCTAAGTATATATATAGTATATCTCCTAGTTTTCTCGGGTTCCAGGAGTCCTCTCACCACTAGCTCGAGGCATTGGGTGCTGAGGATGCATGAGGGTTCACAGTCCTTGGATCGGGTGCCGTGACGCTAGGGAAACTGAAAGACCAGGCCGTGACAGGTCTGATGTGTTGGGCAAGTCATGGGTTGCGGGTAAAGCATACATCCACTGTAGTGTGAGTACAACCAAACTATTTGAATAGCCATGCTCATGGTTAAAGGAGCACCGGGACTTGTACTAGTCTTGCCTAGACTCTAAATTTTTCTTAAACTTGGCTAGGCAAGGATTGGATGGATATGAGAACTTGTTTGAAATATGGTAAAGTGGTTTGGACATGGATAAATACCAAACCAAGTGAGAATTGGCAAGGTGGGCCCAGGGCCCGTGGTGAACTAAATAACTTCTTTCTAGCACCGTGGTTTGATAAAATGGCTAGTTCATAGGCTTGTGAAATGAATTCAAAAATTGGCTTTGTGCAAATTACCCTTGGCTTCCCTTGAACCCGATGTGCATTAAATCATATTGTAGTGGTGACTTACGAGTACTCTATGTACTCACCATTGCTCAATCCCCCTTTTTAGAAATAGATGCTGGTGGTGAACCGTCCAAGATCAGTTAGGAGGATGAAGAACCAAAGGAGGCACCGTAGGATGCAAGTCGCTAGTCGAGTGCATGTGGACTAACAGGCCGGCCGCATAAGCTCCGCTATTGTACCTCGTCTTTTGCTTGTTTACCCTAAGTTGATTGGTTACGTTTACTTGGGGCTCTACACGGGTAATCCCCTTTTGTAATCACTAAGTGAATGTAAGATTCTATGATGTTGTATGCAATGGTAGCAGTTGTGCTATGCGTGTGTCAAACTACCGATCTAGGGATTTGGCATGCAATGCATGAGAGGTTTCTGGTCTTAAAAACCAGGAGCTGTCAGGTGGACAAGTTTGATTTGGTAATATTTGAGGAGACCTCAGAAGAAGTCAGAGGAGGGAAGAGAGAAACCCCTATCAAAAATGGACATGAAAACCATGATTTTGTGAGAGTCGGGGGTGGAGATTGTCTCCCCTTTGACTGGGCGCCAATTGATGAGCTCCTTTGGCTAGAGGCACTTCGCCTGCTCCAGATATGTGAACTTCATGGAGCACAAGTTGGACATTGGCCAGTTTCCCGTTAGGATGTTGGGGACGTCGGAGGGAGATTTTGGCATGGCTGAAGTCTAGAGAAAGAGAGGAGAGCTTCTAAATCGAGGAAATTGAGGCTAGATCAAAGAGCCGGAATGATTTTGTCCAAGTGCTTCTTCTCCTGAGTCCTGCTTCATGTTAGCTGGCAACGAGGCTATGAAGGGCTTCATGTAGAAATATGAATAATGTGCGCCGCATAGGCGCACCTATTAGGTGTAGCCCCCGACTTTGTGCTTAATTGTGAAATAATTAAACATAAAGTCAAAGATCTTTAACCTTGTAGTCTTTTCCGAGTAGTGCACTACTGGTATATGAGACTCTTTGGCATCATGTGAGCCGGAATGATTTTATAGTCTTTCCCGAGTAGTATGTCACTTGGAAATTAGACTCTTCAGCGTCATGTCAGCTGGAATGATTTTTGCTCATGGGCAAATAATGGCAAGTATGTAAGCTGAGTACCACTTCATGGATTTTAACCCAATATGTGGTCATGTGTACTTGAGAGATACCTGCATCCTCAATTTCAATGGAGACTAGCTTGTGATCCTTATAAGGATATATCCTCAATACCTGGTAAATAATGCAGATACCCGAATGTATACACCTGGCTGTAGGCTTAGCATGAAGCATATCTGATTATTTAATCAGTTTCTGTGAATAGCACCTGCTCTGTGATTTTAACACAGCTAGTGGGTGGCCCAATAGAGCGTGCTATCGAGAAACTCATATCTTTGGCCTACTACCGAAAAAACCGACCTAAACCGACCTACCCAGCGCAGCCCTATAAAGCTGGCATCCCTCGCATGTCAGGATGAGTATTTTAGCATCGGTAACCGCAATCAGCCAGAGGAATCCTTGTCCGCAAGCCTTTTTGACTTATGTTCTAGATGTAGCATGGTTGCCACAGATGCCCGAGTAGGTATATTGCAGGATCTGCTTGCCCTCCTCAGGTGTGACGTAGTGCATGAGAACTCCGGATGCGCTTTGACGATATAGGTCTTCTCTGACTTCGGTAAAGCTGAACAAGGTACCCGAACCTTGCATTAGAATAGGATTCGGCTGATGACTCTCATGGGTGTACCCTACCAATAGAATTATAAGCCAATAGGTACCCGAACCTTGCATTAGCATAGGATTCCAGCTGCGACCCTCATGGGGCGTATGGCAGAGTTGTGACAAATAAGGTACCCGAAACTGCATTAGTAGGATTTGGCTGGCACCTCATGGGGCATACCTACCTAGCCAGTGGTTGTACATGAGCCCCGACTGGCACCGGAGGTCGGTTATTAGCCGAATAAGTTACCCGAACCTCGCATTAGCATAAGATTGGCTGTACCCTCATGGGGCGTACCAGACTCAGCGGAGTGGTACCCGAGCTCCGGGTGCCGGAGGTCGGGTGTTAGCCGAATAAGGTACCCGAACCTCGCATTAGCATAGGATTCGGCTGGCGACCCTCATGGCGTACCTCACCTAGTAGAGTTGTGACCAAATAAGGTACCCAAACCTAGCATTAGCATAGGATTCGACTAGCGACCCACATGGGGCGTACCTCACCCAGCCAAGTTGTAACCGAATAAGGTACCCGAACCTAGCATTAGCGTAAGATTTGGCTGGCGACCCTCATGGGGCGTACCTTACTCAGCCGAGTTGTAACCAAATAAGGTACCCGAACCTAGCATTAGCGTAGGATTCGGCTAGCGACCCTCATGGGGCGTACCTCACCCAGCCAGGTGGTACCCGAACTCGGACTGGTGCCGGAGGTCGGTTTTTAGCCACACAGAGTCCCGACTAGTGCGAGTACTCGGACAATGGCTCTCGTAGAGCATTCCAAGTGATTCTTGAAGCGTCGCACTCTAAGTGTATCTTGGCAGACTGGTCCAGCCCCTGAGCATAGGAGATAGGTTCGTAGCCCTAAGTTCCTATTATGCGTATCCGGAACTGGCCCTGCATTATAAACATATCGGATGAGCAGCATCTGATGATGAAAACAATCACCCGAAGAAAATTTATGTATTTTACAATATATGTAAATATGTGTTCCTCCTCTTATTGATATTAATTTCCTCGAGTAGTTGACCCCTTACGTTTAAGCACTCTGCCCGACTAGTCATAGCCCCCTAGCATCGGGAGTTGGCTCATGGCTCTTTCCCAGACACGCGTGTTGGGTGACTTGAGTTCATCTTTCATGGAGCAAAGTTTCACGGATCAGAATTTATGCTACTCGAGTACTTTTGCAATCATTAAGAGACAAAACAGAAAAATGTGCAGCTTGTACACCTATTAGGTGTAAGTGGCTGCGGCATCGGCGAGGCCGAGTGAGGAAATATTTATCAGAAAGTGACTTAGCTGTTCGGTATTTGGGAGTGGGGATGCCATCCTTGCGTTTGGGCTTTTGAGCCCCTGAGCATGTCACTTGTTGTTCTGATAATCTTCAGTTGTAGGAGGTCGAAGACACTTGTGACCGACAGCCACAATGAAGTTGTCCAACTTGCGTTTGTAGTTCCCAGCGTTTGTCGGGGCCGCATCATCGGTGTCCTTCTGCTTGTTTTGTCAAGGTGCCTTTTTGTCATCAAGGGCCTCAGCAACAGCGTTAGTCGAGTTGACGTACTTGTTTGTCATGTCGAATAGAGCCTTGATAGAGTTGAGAGGCTTCCGAGTGATTTAGTGATGAATGGGGGTGTCTTTGACTCCTTTTCGAAAGGCGGCGATGATGACCTCGTCCTTGATCTTCGGATTGATTCTTCTTCTCAGAAAACCTCTTGATGAAGTCACGAAGAGACTCATTCTTCCTTTGATGCAACTAATATAGGTTGTACTCGAAAGATGGCCTCTCGTATGTTCCTTAGAAGTTGGCGATGAAGCGTTCCCAGAGTTCTCCCCAGGAGCCGATTGATTGCTTGGGAAGTCCCATTAGCCATGTCCTCATCGAGTCGGCTAGAGCGACTAGGAGGTAGTTAGCCATGACTTTGTGATCTCCTCCAACTGCTTGGATCGCCAGAGTGTAGACTATGAGCTAGGACTCGGGATTAGTTTTCCCGTCATATATCTTGATCCCAGTTGGTTTAAAACCTATCGGCCAGTCGACCTGTTGCAGCTCCTAGGTGAAGGCCGGCACGCCTTCATCGGCATGAGGGCTCCGACTCCGACTATGGTGGTGAAACCATTCGTGGTAGAGGCTGAAGCGCTCATTCTCGTCTTCTAGTCGGCGACGCTCATCTTCCTCACATTCGCAATGTCGTGCGCTGATGTCTTGCCGAAGATCACGTCGTAGTCGGCCTCGAACATCCTAGTTATCCCAACAGTTGTGTTGATGTTGGCGCTACCAGTCATTATTAGGGTTGCCAAGTGACGTGTGGCGTGACTCCGAGTGCGGCTGACTAGAGCTGACCGCTCGGTGTCGCGTTGAGGCAGATGAGACTGCCGTTGGGGATGCCGACCGATTGGTCGGTATGAGGGTATCGCCCGACTGTTGATACTATTGACATGCAGCAGCGGTGATCATTGCTTTTATCCTTGCTATCGTTGGGGTGGCCTAGGGATCAGGCCCAAACTAGAGTGTATCCAGTAGAGCTGTAGCGGCCACAATGTTCTGTTGAGGAGTAACGAAGACGTCGTGGTTGCCAACTTGGGTTTGGAGGATTTGTTGTTGAGCAATCTGCCCAGCCCTGCGTAGGTTGTCATTGCGGGCGTGCAGGCGTCTTGCTTCTTCCTCTTGTTGTTGTTGCAGTTGGCGGGCCCCCTCCTCTTACTGTTCGCGTAGTCGGCGTGATTCCTAAGTAGGAGTAGAGCCTTTGGATGCCATGAAGATTTCTCGTGATGGAGAGAAGCTTGCCGAAATGCTGTCCAACTTAGAGTCAGAGTCCGACTGAGAGTCGAAGTTGGAATAGTTGATGGGGGTGATTATAACTCCAACCTCCCTAGATCCGATCTTGAGCGGCTCTGGTCCGTATCTGAGTCGAACTCTAGGGAATCGGGTTTGCCACGTCAGATGTTGTTTGAAGATATCTGCAGCGTTGCTGAGTATGTATAGGAGATTGACGATCTCTTCCCTTCTTAGCTCAATCTTGGCCGGCTCAAGGCCGAGTCCGAGTTAAACACTAAAGAAAAGAGTTGTCCCGAGACCCGGACAAGATGAAGATTGCCGCAGCAAGTCGACGAGGGTTGCCGCAGTGTTGCGTGGGCTGACCGGCGTAGAGTCGGTTTGTTTCCTGGCCGATCGGATCGAGTCTGGTTCGGACAGGGTAAGGTTGTCGAACTTGTCGGCGACGAAGTCGAGGCTCCCGAAGTTGATTGTTTGCCCGGGGAAGAAATTGATGCCGTCGACTCCCTTGATTGGATCCATTAGGCTTGATGAAGATGATCTAGACGAAGCCCCTACCTGATGCACCAACTGTTGATGTTTTACATCAGCAATAAATATATAGGGCTACTCATCGGACCGAAACTCAATGGATTGCAAAGGAACATAAAAGGTTTATACTGGTTCGGGCCCTTGAGATGAGGTAATACCCTACGTCTAGTTGTGGTGTATTTCTTTTGAGGATGTATGATGGTGATTCTTGTGAACCTCCATGATTCTGGTGAACCTGCCCTTAGGGGGCACCCTGCCTCCCCATATATACTGGGGGACAGGGTTACAAAGTGGGAGTCCCAGTCGGACTACGACCAAGGGATCTCCTTCTAGAGATATAGGGCCTGTTTGGTAGAGCTCCAGATTTTATGATTCTGATCTTACGATTCTGATTCTTATGGAGATTTTGTGAATTCTTATGAGGATTTTAAATTTTCATTTGTTGGATTCTTACGAGAAGCCACCTTTTGCCTGATTCTGTATTCATGTGTAAAATTGAGAATCATAGCGGATCGATTCGGCTGAGAATCGAGAGGATTTTTTGCCTGTTTGACTCAGCTCCAATTGATCCGATTGAGAATCACCTCCGAGAATCCCTACCAAACGCGCCCATAACGTGCCCGACTAGGACTGTATTTTCCTTATCGTACAAGGTTAAGTCTACCGAGTTCCATCATATCCCTAATTACAAGGTTAGGCCCATCCTTTGTCCGAGTTACCCATGTGCTTGTCATGAGGTACTCGGGGCCCATGGCCTCGACACCTATTAAATAATTCAGATATCTGAACATATATGTCCAGCAAATAGGCTTTACATGAAGTATATCTGATTATTTTAATTGGCTCATGTAAAACAGCACCCAAATTGTGATTTTAATACAATTGGCTTATCAGCCCAATAGGACATGCTATTTAGGAACTCATATCTTACGGCCCACTACTGAACAAGCTGGCCCAAGCCAACTAATGCGCCTGGGTGCCCGATCTTCCGATAGGTTCGATTTGGCAAAGTGAAGACGTTCACGTTTTGAGGCTTCCAATCAGTGATCGTCACCTCGCAACCACTACACCCACACATCTAGTTATCAACCATGATCTCACATAGTCGACCTCATCATGAAGGTTTTGTCCCTGCAAGCAATCGAAGAAACTCACAAGAACAAGGAAGAACACAATCTGAATTGCAGATGAATAATTTAACACTCGAAGTTGGGGTTCCACAAACCGGACTTTGTCAACGGCGAAACTGCGGCATCTGACGGCAGATTAATCTAAGTAAACCCGACTCTAAACGATGATGGCTACTGAATATATATGAGTTGGGACGTCATAGGGTTAACCCTAGAGCGCACATCCCTTGGGCTTAGCCCACGACATAATTACAAGGCCCAAGGCCCAAAATAGACTCGGACTGGAAGAGGTACATATCTTGTTTTAATGATTTCCGGATAGCTCAGGAGGAATTTTGACATGAGACCAAAACCATCTAAAAGTAGACTCCATAAGATTTCTAACAAGTACTCGTGGGCCCCGAAAGTCCTTCTGGATCAGCGACTAGGTCTATTTGAAGTTGATGCTGTCAAGAGGCCCGAATCCGAATCCAAAACGTGCAGAACTTCATCTCTTGCCTTCTATGGACCAAAAGTGACATGGTGATGTAGGAGTAGACTTGGGTAAGGTCTTGGTTTGGTCCCTAAGCAACTTCTTTGATCATCCATGCGTTCCTTGCGCTCGGTCTCTTTCCCTTCACCCAAGCAAGTATCTCTGCAAATGAGAACACACAAAACTCATGGTGCAGTAACAGCTGTTCAAATATATAACACGTAAATCTTACGTAGAAAGCATGCACCTTTGATTGATGAATACATAAGGTAGCTATGGTCATATCCGAACTAGTGATGTCTTCATCACCAACCACCTTGCGCAGCCCTTTAAATATCGGTGAGAGAGAAAAAAGATTCCCCTTTCTTCCCTAAATCGCTAAATCACTTCAGCTCCCGGATCCCCGCCCAAAACTCTCACGCTCCCCGCCTCCCCAAAGCTAGGATTTCCACACTTGCTCGAGCATCTCTCCACAGATCCAAAAAACTCCACGGTCTAGCATCGATTTCCTCCGCTCCATAGCATTCTTGTCCTTCTGTAGTCATCCGCCATGCCAAAATTGCCTTCTGACGCCCCCTTATCCCAGAGGGAACCTGGCCGACATCGACCTCGTGTTCCACAAAGCTGGGCTACTTGGAGAAGGCTAAATGTCTTCAAGCAAAGGAACTCATCAACTAGCGCCTAGCCAAAGGTGAGACGATCCCCACCCCCGACTCCCATGAAATCATATTTTTTGAGTCTTTCTTTGACCGGGGTTTCTCTCTTCCCACATCTGACTTCTTCCGAGGCCTTCTTGACTATTACCAAATCGAACTTGTCCACCTCAATCCAAATTCTATTCTCCAAATCTCTATCTTTGTCACCCTCTACGAAGTCTTTCTCGGGGTTGATCCCCATTTCAATCTCTTCCGCTACCTCTACCACCTCAAACCCCAGCCATCAAAATCCAATCTGCAAGTCATAGAGGGAGTCGGGCTTCAGCACCGGAATGAAATGAAGAAGGTTTACCTTCTCCTCCCCCTAAGGACCTCTCTGAAGGGCTGGCATCAAAAGTGGTTCTACTGCTCCAATTCATAGTCCTCCTTGCCATTCTTTGTCGGGAACCCTCCTAGGGTTCTTGATAGCTAGTCGGCATTCCCCTCAGACGCCGACATGGTGCAAGTACAGGTGCTGATGGAGAAGTTGGTGGCCCTAAAGAAGAAGGGACTAACCAGAGCCTGGGTGGCACGTCTGTTCTTGAACCGGCGCACCCAGCCCCTGAAGGCCAGGATCCACCCTAGGTATGAATACTAGGGTAAGACCGATACGACCAGGAAAAGCCCTAACTTCGTCGACAAAGACGTTGTCACAGAAAATATGTGCCACTACTTCAGTAGTAGAGTGCCAGATACCCTGGATGCTGAGAAGTGTCCCAAGCCCTTCTGTTTAGGAAGGCCAAGGCCGGTGGTAAGCTCTTGACATATTGTTGTTTGATTGTTGATAGAAATGCCTGTGATGATTTATGTGAGATTGAATTGTATGGAATTGTCTACATATGCTTTGTTTGCAGGAAAACATCGACTTTGTGTCGAACACCCTAGCCAGCCAACTAGGGGTTCAAGGAAATGGCTAGTCAGCTCATCGGCCGACCAACCCAACTCCAAGAGAGTTGGGAAGCAACCAATGAAGGACTAGGCCAAGCCCAAGTACATGTCGACTAAGGTGTCAGGCGGTCCAAAGATCAGGGATGCAAACTACATGGCTTCAGCACCTGTCATGTCTCCATTAGCCCTGACTATGGTACCAGCCACACCGCCGACCCAGCCAACTGCCCTAAGTGTAGTGCCGGTTGCCCCAAGCTAACCGCCACCTGGCGCTACGCCTTCAAGCCCAACGCTAGCTGACGCGGCCTCAAGCAACAAGCCTTCAGGCTCCTCCCCGACTACCTCCCCCCGTGATACACAAGGGTGGAGGTTTAAGACTTCCAAGAGGAATGTAGTCTCCCGTCTTAAGATAACTTGAAGTAGATTGCAATGTTTTGAATGTCGTGTAAATTTGCAAGAAGCCAAGTGATGCTGACCCCAAGAGGCCGGCACCACCAACCCCCATCACCGACCCTGTCCTAGCTGAGGTTGAAGCTGAGGCACCACAGCCCGAGCCGAGTGCCGCCCCAGCCCCCGAGGGTGAAGCAACGCACTCAACTGAACAACCATCCTCACCCAATCGGAAGGCCACCGTGGCAACTAACGAGCCATCCGCCAAGCCAACGCCTCCCGCAAATCCCAGGCCTCTGACTCCCTCTCCGCCATCCTCACCTTCCTCTGGAGAAGGTGGCTTCCCCAGACTTGGAGCTCCACCACGCAACCCGCGAAGGGTGTTCCACTAGACCAACCTGGACGCGAGCGTGGACTCTCTAACTCTGGATGAAGAAACTGCCAACAAGGAGCGGATTTAGTTGTACGAAGCCACTATCAAGGCTTCGTAGTAGGTCCAGGTAAGCAGTATGACTTGGATTGACTCAGTTATGTTGTCTGTTGTATCGTCATGTCAATTATCCCTTGTCTTGTGCAGAAAATCGCTGCTCAGTCTGAGAAGATGTGCCGGGCATTTGCTAGGCTCACTCCTCAGATTGCACAACCCACTCGGCTCCAGGCTGAGAATGATGAGCTCCAATGCCAGAGCAAGAAGAGGGAAAACTGGCTGTGGACTGCAGTGAACAAGCTCTGCAGCGAGAAGTTCAAGAAGATTGGGACCATCTGGGGTAAGATCTGCTGTCCTCTGAGTAAGCTCCTTGTAGTATCTTTGGTATTGCAGATCCCATGCATATGGCTGACTGCAGTACATAAGACCACCATACATAACCAGGAAAGAGCTCAAAGATCTTGAAAAGGCGAAGACCAAGATTGAAACAGAGTTTGCTGTTAAGTTGCTTGTCTGCTATTGATTGTTTCCATGTACTGGTTGGTTCAGTTGTCTGGTTTTCTTATAGCCTGCCTTCATGTGACAGACTACAAGATTAAGGTGCAATTGCAGTTCAGCTCCTTCGGCGAACAGATAAAGGTGGTGGAGGATTTCCGAAGCACCATCATAGACTCCGCCCAAAATTTATTGAACACTTTGTAGCCTGAGGCCAGCTCTAGCTCCACCACGCCAGTTATTGTGCTAGAGAGGCTTCAATCAGCTTTGGTAGTATTGAAGACATTTGTAACTCAGCATGCAACCCTTTGCATCACTTAGGCCCTCGCCATGATTAAGTCCCTCTATCCCCAAGTGGATATGGAGGCAATCGGCAAGGGGTTTGCTGAAGGTACTACTCCAGAGCAAGCACTTGAGCTGATCAACGAAGCGAACCTGACTACAAAGGCCATTGCGGAGGAGTTGCCCCTATGATTGTATCTGCATAAAAAAACTCTTAAGTACTTTGTGTATGAAAAATATTTGTTGTATATGTTTGTGGAGGCCATGAGCTCCGGGTACTTCATGGAAGGCAATGCGGTCACCCGGATAGAGGGTGGGCCTGCCATGTAATTAGGGATATAGTAGAATTGGGCTTTAAATTACCGTGCATTACAAGGAAAGGGATATAGTCCTAGCCGGTTACTCTATGTTCTTAGAGGAAATCCCTTGGTCGAGTCCGACTAGGATTCCTACCGTGTAACCTTGCCTCCTCAGTATATAAGGAGAGGCAACGAGCCCCCTGTAGCAGATCAACATACACACAACCAATCTCACCATAAAAACCTTGAAGGCAATACACAATAGCTGGAAGTAGGGTATTACCTCACCTTGAGGGCCTGAACCAGGATAAATCCTTTGTGTCCCTTCGCATCCATCAAGTTTAGGTCTTACAAATAGCCCCATAATCATTACAACCGATATAAAACATCAACAATATCATTAATGTATGTCTTGTTTTTTTGCTTTGTGAAAATTTAACCAAGTACTTGCATTATCATAGTCATCCTTAGACTTATCCAGTTAGCATTATATGCCAAGTGATAGGAATCAACTTAAAAGGTGTTAACTCCGTTGGGACTATACTCGGTATAACTTAGCTTAGTCATTATGAGACTTCATGACTTAGATAATAATCACTCGGATTTTAATTGAACAAAGCGAAGCAACAATGTTACCATGTAGCCCCCCCCCCCCCCCGACTCACTACTCGGTTGGAAAACTCACTACTCAGTTGGAAACAACCAACATAGTGAGTCAGAGTAAAAAACTTTATTCACATATATGAACTGATCATAATACAATGCTTAGGTATAGAAAAGACGTATATGTTCTATGTTCCATAAGTTGTTGATCAGGGTTCCATCTTCGTTCTTTAGTTCATCAGTCCCCAGTAGTGTCACCTCAGTAATAATGAACAGCCCCTCCCATAAAGGAGATAATTTATGCCTGTCTTTCGTGGTCTGTATTTTTCGTAAAACAAGATCACCCACTGAAAAGACACGGAGATAATTTATGCCTGTCTTTTGTGGTCTGTATTTTTCATAAAACAAGATCACCCACTGAAAAGACACGGCCACGGACATTACGACTGTGATAACGATGCAGGCCTTGAAGATATCATGTCAATTAGATTGTGGCGATGTCCCTTGCTTCCTCCAACTGGTCTAACTCGACCAGTCAGTCTTCATTTGATTTGTCTTCAGCACCATAGACCTGTGGAGAGCTGAAATCCAACTCGGTAGGTAATATGGCCTCAGCACCATAGACCAAGAAGAAAGGGGATTGCCCTGTTGCCCGACTGACCGAGGTTCAAAGTGACCAGAGAACAGATGGGAGTTCTTGTACCCACCGCCCTACATATGGTCATAGTCGGTCAAGTACCCTGCTCTTCATACCTTGTAGGACCATGCCGCTTGCACGCTCAACCTACCCATTGCTCCTTGGGTGAGCCACAGAAGCATAACAAATCTTGATGCCGAACTCGTCGCAGAAATCTTGAAAGACGCCACCCGTGAACTGAGTGCCATTGTCCATTATTATGTGATTGGGGACTCCTAATCGGTAGACAATACTCATGATGAAGTCTTTTGCCCTGGCCACAGTGATGGTAGCAACGGGTTTTGCCTCAATCCATTTTGTGAACTTGTCCACAGGGACGAACAAATATGTGAACCCCCTGGTGCCTTTTTGGACAGGCCGACCATGTCATGCCCCTAGACTGCAAAAGGCCAAGATATTGTGATTGTCTGCAACTCTTGAGTCGGTAGATGTGTTTGCCAAGAGAAAAATTGCATCCCTCTCATGTCCGAACAATATCTTTAGTGTCGGTAACCGCAGTCGGCCAGTTAAAAACTTGTCTGTAAGCCTTTCCGACTAACGTCCTTGATGCAGCATGGTTGCCACAGATGCTTGAGTGGATGGACTACAGTATCTGCTTTCCCTCCTCAGGTGTGATGCAGCGCATGAGGACTCCGGATACATTTAGGCAATATAGATCTTCTCCGATTATGATAAAGCTCTTGCTCCAACGTTTGACTTGCTCAACTTCATTGCAATCTTCAGGGAGTTCGTCTTTTAGTAGTAATCGGATAATTGGAGTCCGCCAGTCTATAGAGCTGATTAGCACTTCCATTGGTTCTGGGTTAGGCTCAGCCCTCGACTACATGGGGTTAGGCTTTTTCTTGACTGATGGCTCCAATAATTGCTCGACAAAAACTCCTGTTGGGACCACCTCACACTTGGATCCCATGTTGGCTAGCTCGTCCACGGCTTTGTTGTATTGGCGCAAAACATGTATAATTTCCAGTCCATCAAATTTGTTTTCCAACTTCTGCACTTCTTGATAGTATGCCGCCATGTTGTCATCCAGACACGTCCAATCTATCATGACTTGGTTCACCACAAGTTGGGAATCCCCGCGAATCACCAATATTTGGATACCGAGCGATATGACGATATGGAGCCCATGGATGAGTGTTTCGTACTCGGTGACGTTGTGCGATGTTGGAAAGTGGATTTGAAGAACATATTTGAGTTTTTTTTTGCTAGGTGACGTCAGCACGACACCAGCTTTTGCTCCACCGATCCATAGAGAACCGTCGAAGTACATTGTCTAGTACTCAAGTTTGTCCACAAGTGCAGCCGACTGAACTTCTGTCCACTCGGCTACGAAGTCAGCGAATGCTTGAGACTTGATTGTTGTTCGTGGTTGAAAGACTATGTTAGACGACATCAACTCAAGTTCTCATTTAGTGATTCTGCTAGTGGCCTCGTGATTGTGTACAACATCTCCGAATGGAAACGATGTGACGATTGTAACTTGGTGCGATTGAAAGTAGTGCACCAGCTTCCGGACAGTGATGAGTTCGCTGATGAAATAGACTGGTCGTTGTACTTTTTGGATATGTCCTGGCTCTTCACGCTCGACGACCAGAACCATGCTGACCACCTAAGTGGTTGTCGCAAGGTATAGCATAAGCGGTTCTTGGGGCATAGGTGATACTAGCACGGGTGGTGATGTAAGAAATTTCTTGAAATCTTCAAACGCTTGTTGGGCTTCAGCCGTCCACTGGAAAATTGTCAACTTCCTTCAGGAGCTTGAAAAAGGCATGCCCCGTTCACCTAGTCAAGAGACAAATCGGATGACTGCCACCATGCAACTGGTCAGCTTCTGTACGTCCTTCTGGCTAATCGGAGGAGCCATGTTCAAGATTGCGTTGATCTTCTTCGAGTTCACCTCTATGCCTCGATGTGAAAGAAATCGAGTAGTTTTCCAAAGGTACTCCGAAGACGCACTTTTCTAGGTTCAACTTCATACTGAATCTTCGAAGGCTTTGAAAAGTTTCTTCTAAGTCAGCTATGAGGTCACCTTTGAACATGGTCTTGATTACCATGTAATCGACATATGCTTCCACATTGCGCCCGAGTTGAGTGTGAAAACACTGCTGGATGGCACGTTGATACGTTTCGCCAGCATTTTTCAACCTGAATAGCATAGTGATATAGCAGTATGCACCAAATAGCTGGTGACGCCGAAAACCCGCCGGGGGCCGTTCGGCGTCTGGGAGACACGCAAAGGCCTGGGAGATTTGCTTCACTCCAGTGCAGGTCCTAAAATCTTGAGGTTCGTAGGCGTGCCAGTCAATTTGACCCTACAATTGACAAGGAGAAAAGATGTCAAATTCGTGAGCCAATCGGCTAGAAGCCGGCTTGGACTCATCTCATCGGCGATGGCCGATATGCACTGTAGCCTTATAATCGGCTAAAGCGATGACGGCAAAATCACTACATAATAAATAAACAAGTATTGCGCTAGCCGGTCATCGAAGGGATGTTCAAAACCGGCTATAAACTTGGTAAAATAAAACAAGCAGAATGCATGAGTAAAATAAACTAAAGGAACTCCAGCCGATCATAGTTTAAAGTTACTGGTATTGCTGTGAGATACTGCCCGTGCCCGTGCCCGGGGCCTTGCTTCACTCGGCTCCGGGATTGTCATCCGCTGTCTGTATCCGTGCCCGATGTTTTTTACCTATGCTCGTGCGGGCCTTCACCTGAGGTCGTGCCGGGATTGACTGAGGCGTGCCCGTGAACCTGCTTGTGCTCGTTCAGGATCGGCGAGAGTAAACAATCGGACTTAGCCCTTAGCGATTCGTACAGTAATGGGAGGCAAGAATGTATAACAAAGCAATGCAGCATAATCGGCTATATTTAAAAGGTCATTAATGCTAAGCATCCGATAAGAAACTCGGCATAAAATCCATGGGCTTATCGCGTAACGTTATTATTTCAGTCTAGGTGTCCGACCCACGTTGAGCCAGACTGATAATAATAACGAGATCTCGATAAGCCCGATAGATTCTGATGCAATCTGATGCAAATAACTGTAACATCCGGCTATAACACCCGATAAGACCTCTTGATCATAAAGTATGGGACCTAGCAGGAACGATTTCTCGTTTAAAGAACTAGAGTTTAGTAGGTGACTAATGATGAGCACAACTGATGATAACGTCCAGCAGAGATAGATCTATGCAGCGTGATGTGTATACCTATAGTCTATGAGATCAACTGAACTGATGCAGCCATAGATAAAATAATATATCATG
>RYFJ01002071.1:0-129276 GCA_003991445.1 Oryza meyeriana var. granulata
GGACTGCCTTCTTCTCGTCGAGGGCCTCTGCGACGCTCAGCCGAGTCGGCGTATTTGTTCCCATGGTTCGAAGAGAGCCCGGATGGAGGATGTCACTTCCCGGTGAACTATCGCGATTGCACGGGGCGGCCTTTACTCCTTGCGGAAGGCAGCGATGACGGCCTCGCTCTGATCATTGGGATTTGGTGCGCTTCTCGGAGACCTCTTGAAATTCGCGTAGAGACTCGTTCTCTTCTGGTGGAGTTGATATGATCGTGCTTAGAAGACGGCTCTCGTAGGTTCCCTGAAAGTTAGCGATGCACTGCTCCCTGTGTTCTCCCAAGAACCGATCGACCGCCTCGGAGCCCTGTAACCATGTCCTTCTGCCGAGTCGGCTAGTGCGACTGGGAGGTAGTTTAGCCATGGCTTTGTGGTCAACCCCGGAGCTCGCATTGCCAGGGTGTATACGGTGAGCCAAAGACCTCAGGGTTGGTTTTGCCATCGTATTTCTCTATCCCCGTAGGCTTGAAGCCCAACGGGCCAGTCGAGCCTTGTAGTGGTGGGTGAAAAGCTGGAAGCACCTTCATCTTGTGAGGGCTCTGGCTCCGACCACGGCGTTAAATTGGTCATGGTGAAGGCTGAAACGCTCGTTCTCGTCCTCCCGTCGGCGGCGCTCCGTCCTCTTCACGTTGTTTGGCGCAGGGCGTTGATGTCCGTATCGAAGGTCCACGTTGGTTTAGACGAACTCGGAGCTTGGTTGGGTCCGCGATCCGCTGCTGTGACAGAACCGCCGATTTATTGTTGTTGGTGTCGCCGGAGTGACGTTTATGCGCGACTCCCTCGTGTGCTGACGTGAGCCACCGCCCGACGTTGTGTTGATGTAGACGAGCCTAGCTGCTTGAGAACCCGCCGGTTTTTGGTCGGTATAATTGTGTCCGCCCACTGCTAGCATGTTGACAGGCAGCCGCTGTGATCTCGCCTTGATCTTAGTGATAGTCGGGTGCTGTGAAATCAGGCCCGAGCTGGAGCGGTCAACAGGTTGCGGCGGCCACGACGTTCTATTGTGGTGTGACGAAGACGTGTGGTCCTGACTTTGGTTCTGGAGGATCTGTTGCTGAGCGTTCACCCAGCCTTGCATGCCCATCGTTGGCGAGCCTCGCGAATCGGCTCCTCACCTGTTGCCGTAGTGTCGATGTTTAAACCGGCTAAATACTAGCGCACCGTTCTACCGATGTGGATGCAAAGGAACACCAGGAAGATTTTTATACTGGTCTGCAGGCCCTCAATGCGAGGTAATACCCTACGTCCAGTTTGTATGTATTCCTTTGAGGAATTATGGGTGGCGATTTCTGATGAACCGTATGGCCGTGAGCTTATGTCTGCCTCTACTGCCTAGGGGGCGCCCTGCTCCCCTTATATACTGGGGACAGGGTTACAAGGTAGGAGTCCCCCATCGATCACGGACTAGAGATCTCCCTTAGAGATATAACGCACCCGACTAGACTGTATATTCCTTTTCTATACAAGGCGAAGTCTGCCGAATCAGCTATATCTCTAATTACAAGGCGAGCCCATCCTCTATCCGATTGCCCATATGCTTGGTCATAGGTACCCGTGACCCATTGCACCCACAGTAGCCCCCGAGACCTTCATAGTTGAGTCACAGCTGATGCCAGTGCCTCATCCTCACGGGTGAAAGTTCTTCCCGAGTGCATTGCCCGAGTACTCTTTTGTCTGAGTGCTGCTTCTCCCGAGTCGCTTCATGTCAGCTGGCAGCGAGGCTTATGAAGGGCTCCATGTAGATGGAGGAATAGTGGTGCCCCGCCAAATAGGCGCACCTATTAGGTGTAGCCCCCGACTTTTGTGCTTAATGTTGAAAACAAATTATAAACATAAAGTCAAAGATCTTTAACCTTGTTGTCTTTCCCGAGTAGATATACTACTTGGTACATGAGACTTCAGTATCGTGTCAACCGGAATATAATTTATAGTCTTGCCGAGCAGGGAACTACCTCGTATGTAGGACTCTTCGACTTCCATGCCAGTCGGAATTGTATGGTTATTAGTCCTTGCCGAGGATGCTACTCGTATATGGGACTCTTCAGCTTATGTCAGCCGGAAAGGAGGGTGTTTATAGTCTTCTGAGTTAGTATTATACTCCGAAAATCAGACTCATCCGGCATCAGTCAAGCCGGATGATATTTTAGTCTTTCCCAAGTAATATATACTACTCGGAATTAGACCCATCAGCTTATGTCAGCTGGGAAAAGGCGTTTTATAGTTTCTTCCCGAGTGGCGTCCCATTCGGAAGTTAGACTCTTTCAGCTCGTCAGCTGGAAGAATGTTTATAGTCCTTCCTGAGTAATATGCTACTCGAGTTAGACTCTCCGCCATCATGTCAGCGGGAAAAAGAAAATTCTATAGTTTTCTCCAGTAGTGCACTACTCGAAAAGTTAGGACTCATCCGCCGTCATTTGTTCAGCGGAATAACGTTGCTCATGGCAACTTGATGGCCACGCATGTAGGCCGAGTACCACTTTTATGAAAATAAATCCACGGCGTGGTCAGGTGTACCCCGAGAAGAACCTGCATCCCAATTGTTAATGGAAGACCAGCTTGTGATCCTTGTAAGGATATATCCTCGCAGACCTGTGGATAAACAGATAATCCAAACATTATATGTTTAAGATAAGACTGTCATGAAGCATATCTGTTTACCTCAATCGCTTCCTATTGGTGCAACTAGGCTATAATTTCAATCTCAGCCTGCCGGAGCGCCCACATGGAGCATGCTACTGAGGAACTCATATCTTGATGGCTGCTATCAAATAAGCCGGCCTGAGCCGACTATCCTAGCATAGCTCTATAGGAAGTATCATCCCTCGCACGGTCAGGATTGAGTTGTTTGGTGCGATAACCGCAATCAGCTAGAGAAGAAATCTTTATTTGGGCAAGCCTTTCCGACTGACGTTCTGGATGGCAACCTGGTTGCCACATAAGTCGAGTAGGTATATTGGCAGGATCTGCTTCCCCTCCTCAGGTGTGACGCAGTGATGGAGAACTCCAGATGCGCGTTGCAATGTGATCTTCTCTGACTTCAGGAGAGCCGAGCAGGGTACCCTGCAACCTTGCATTAGCGTAGGGATTCGGCTAGCGACCCTCATGGCGGCATACCCTACCCAACAGAGTTAAGCCAAGACTAGGTACCTGAACCTTGCATTAGCATAGGATTTGGCTGGTCCGACCCTCATGGGCGTACCTTACCCTGACAGAGTTGTGACAAGCTAAAGGTACCCGAACCTAGTCATTAGCATAGGATTCGGCTGGCCGACCCTCATGGGGACGTACCCGTACTTAGCGAGTAGACATGAGCCCCGAGTGGCGCCGGAGGTCGATTATATTAGCCGAATAAGGACCCGAACCTTGCATTAGCATAGGATTTCGGCTGGCGACCCCTCATGGGGGCGTACCTCACCCAGCCCATAATTATACGAACCCGACTAGTGCCGGAAGTCGGTTATCAGCTCACATGGAGCGTAGCCGGGGAAGATGACGTCCCGACTGCGCAAGACTCGGAAGTAGCCCTCATGGAGCATCCCGAGTGTATTTTGCGCAGACTTGTCCAGCCCCGAGACGTAGCGAGATAGCTCGCAGCCCTGGGAGTTCCTGTCACGCGTATCCTTGAGCTGGGCCGTGTAATATAAAGATATCGATGAGTAGCATCTGGATGGTGCAAACAATCCATCCGAATAAATGTATTTTACAAGATATGTAAATTCATGTTCTTTCTCTTATTGATATTAATTTCCCAGTAGTTGACCCCTTTACGTTAAGCACTCTGCCCGACTAGTCATAGGCCCTAGCGTCGGGGTTGCTCATGGCTCTTTCCCAGACACGCGTTTGGTACTTGAGTTCGTCTTTCATGGAGCAAAAGTTTCACGGATCAGGATTTATGCTACTCAAGTACTTTTGCAATCATTAAGAGCAAAAACAGAGAAAAGTTGCAGCTTGTGCACCTATTAGGTGTAAGCGGCTGCGGCATTGGTAAAGCCGAGTGAAGAATATAATTTATCAGGAAGCGACTTAGCTGTTCGGTATTTCGGATAAAGTGGGGATGCCATCCTTGCGTTTGAGCTTGTGAGCCCCCGAGCATGTCACTTGTTGTCCTGATAATCTTTAGTTGTTGAAAGTCGAAGACGATTGTGACCGACTGCCACAATGAAGCCGTCTGACTTGCGTTTGCGATTCCCGGCTTTAGTCGGGACCGCGTCGTTGGTGCCCTTCCGCTTCTTCTGTCAGGATGCCTTTTTATCTTCAAGGGCCTCAGCAACAGCATGGGCTGAGTCGGCGTATTTGTTCGCCATGTTGAATAGAGCCTTGACAGAGTTGGGAGGCTTCCGAGTGAATTTTTTCGATGAACGAGGTGTCTTTGACTCCTTTTCGAAAGGCGGCGATGACGACCTCATCCTTGATGTTTGGGATCGAATTTTTCTTCTCAGAGAACCTCTTGATGAAGTCACGAAGAGACTCGTTCTTCCTTTGATGCAACTGATATAAAGTTGTACTCGGAAGATGGCCTCTCGTATGTTCCCTGAAAGTTGGCGATGAAGCGTTCTCGGAGTTCTCCCCAGGAGCCGATTGATTGCTTGGGAAGTCCTGTTAGCCATGTCCTCGCTGAGTCGGCTAAAGCGACTGGGAGGTAGTTAGCCATGACTTTGTGATTTCCCCCAGCTGCTCAGATTGCCAGAGTGTAGACCGTGAGCCAGGACTCGGGATTGGTCTTGCCATCGTATTTGTCGATGCCTGTAGGCTTGAAACTCAACGGCCAGTCGACCTGTTGTAGCTCCTGGGTGAAGGCTGGTATGCCTTCGTCTTCATGAGGGCTCCGGCTCCGAATACAGCGGCGGAACCGCTCATGGTGGAGGCCGAAGCGCTTGTTCTTGTCTTCCAGTTGGCGTTGCTCATCTTCTTCTCGTTAACAGCGCCGAGCGATGATGTCTTGCCGAAGGTCGCGCCGTAGTCGGTCTCGGAGGTCCTGATCGTCCCGACGGTTGCTTTGACGTCGCCGGTTGTCATTGGGGCTGCTGAGTGGCGGCTGACGTGCCTCCGTATGCAGCTGACTGGAGCCAGCTGCTCGGCGTCGCTTTGAGGTAGATGAGACTGCCTTTGGGAATGTCGACCGGTTGGTCGGTATGAGGGTATCACCCGACTGTTGGTGCTGCTGATATGCAGCAGCGGTAAGCAGGGCTTTTATCCTTGCGATCGTCGGGGTGGCCTGGTGATCAGGCCCAAGTTGGACCGTGTCCAGTAGGGTTGCGGCGGCCACGACGTTCTGTTGTGGCGTGACGAAGACGTCGTGGTCGCCGACTTTTGTTTGGAGGGTTTGTTGCTGAGCGGTTCGCCCAGCCCTGCGTAGGTCGTCGTTGCGGGCGTGTAGGCGTCTTGCTTCTTCCTCCTGTTGCTCTTGCAGTCGGCAGGCCTCCTCCTCTTGTTGCTCGTGTAGTCGGCGCGATTCCTGAGTAGGAGTAGAGCCTTTGGATGCCATGAAGATTTCTCGTGGCGGGGAGAAGCTCGCCGAACTACTGTCCGACTTAGAGTCGGAATCCGACTGAGAGTCGTAGTCCGACTGAGAGTCGTAGTCGGAATAGTTGAGGGGGGTGATTACAACTCCGACCTCCCTAGATCTGATCTCGAGTGGCTCGGGGCTGTATCCGAGTCGAACTCTAGAGCATCGGGTTTGCCGCGTCGGATGTAGATTGTAGATATCCGTGGCGTTGCCGAGTCCGAACGGGAAATTGACGATCTCTTCCTTTTTTGGCCCGATCTCGGCCGGCTCAAAACCGAGTCCGAGTCGAACACCGAAAGAAAGAGTTGTCCCTGGGCTCGGGCGTATTGGAGGTTGCCGCAGCATGTCGTGAAAGATTGCTGCAACATCGTGTAGGCCGACTGGCGCGGAGTCGGCTGGTTCCCTGGCATATCGGATTGAGTCCGAGTGGGCCAAGGTGAGATTGCCGATCTGGTCGGCGACGAAGTCGAGGCTTCCGAATGCAATTGTATCTCCGGGGGAGAGTTTGCTGCCGTCGACTTCGGTTGCTGGATCCATCGAGCTTGTAGATGTAGATCGCGCCGAAGCCCCTACCTGGCGCGCCAACTGTCGATGTTTTACACTGGCAATAAATATATGGGGCTACTCGGCGGATGGAAACTCGGTGGATTGCAAAGGAACACAGGAAGATTTTATACTGGTTCAGGCCCTCAATGCGAGGTAATACCCTACGTCCAGTTTGTATGTATTCCTTTGAGGAATTATGGTGGCGATTCTGATGAACCGTATGGCCGTGAGCTTATGTCTGCTCTGCTGCCCTCAGGGGGCGCCCTGCCTCCCCTTATATACTGGGGGACAGGGTTACAAGGTAGGAGTCCCCATCGGATCACGACTAGGAGATCTCCCCTTAGAGATATAACGCACCTGACTAGGACTGTATATTCCTTTCTATACAAGGCGAAGTCTGCCGAATCTAGCTATATCTCTAATTACAAGGCTAGGCCCATCCTCTATCCGAGTGGCCCATATGCTTGTCATGAGGTACCCGGGACCCATGGCACCCACACGTAGTCGGCGTGCCTCCTCTTGCTGCTCCTCATGTAGTCAGCGCACCTCTGGTGGAGGGGTTGAAGCCATGAAGATCTCGCGGGGGATAAGGAGATTCGCCAGACTGGTATCCGAACTAGTGTCCGAACTGTTGTCCGACTTGGAGTCGGAATCCGAGTAGTTAATCGGAGTGAGAATGACTCCGACCTCCCTGGATCCAATCTGAAGTGGCTCTGAGCCGTGTCCAAACTGAATCGTGGGGGATCAGGTTTGCCGCATAAGGTGTAGATCTGCGGTGTTGCCGAATCTGTGCGGGAGATTGACGATCTCTCCCTTTCCTGGCCCAACCCGGGCTGGCTCAAGGGCTAGCACAAGTCGGACGCCGAAGGAGAGAGTTGTCCCAAAGCTCGGCGAAGTAGATGATTGCTGCATTAGATTGATAATAGTTGGCGCAGCGTCTCGTGAGCCGAGTGGCGCGGAGTCGGCTGGTTCCTCGGCCGGTTGGATTGGATCTGCGTCGGCCAAGGTGAGATTGCCGATCTGGTCGGCGATGAAGTCGAGGCTTCTGAAGGTTATTGTGTCTCCAGGGGAAAATTTGTCGCCGTTGACTCCGGAAGTAGGATCCATCGAGATTGTTGGTGTAGATTGTGACATCCTGGCCCAATTAGGATATGGCCCATATGGCCCATGAGTGCGGTGTGCACATGATTAGTACCACCTTGCTAGTTGAGCAAGGGTTGAACCAACTTATAAGGCCTTGTCCCTCCAACCATAGTACTTCCGGGTTAACCCTTTTACACGAAGTGAGGACGAAAGTGTAAGTGGGGTGCTATGTGTAAGTGGGCCCGCCCGTCGGTTGGGCTGGGCTGTGCGGTTCTGGAGGGCAGGGTGTTACAAATGGTATCAGAGCCGACCCTTGCGGTTGCGCGTACGGGTTAGTGTGCGGGCATATGGCGCATGGCGCATGTGGGCTCGGTGTGAGGCACATGGCATGGCATATGGCGCCGGCACTGGACGTACGGACGTGCGCTAAGAGGGGGCGCGTTCCTGGACATTTGCCTATATGCCTGTGTGGCTATGCGGGTAAGTTGGACTGGCGGGGATGCCAGGTCCTTTGAGGGGGGTGTGTGTGACATCCTGGCCCAATTAGGATATGGCCCATATGGCCCATGAGTGCGGTGTGCACATGATTAGTACCACCTTGCTAGTTGAGCAAGGGTTGAACCAACTTATAAGGCCTTGTCCCTCCAACCATAGTACTTCCGGGTTAACCCTTTTACACGAAGCGAGGACGAAAGTGTAAGTGGGGTGCTATGTGTAAGTGGGCCCGCCCGTCGGTTGGGCTGGGCTGTGCGGTTCTGGAGGGCAGGGTGTTACATAGATCTCGCTGAAGCCTCTACCTGGCGTGCCAACTATCAATGTTTTACACTAGCAATATGATTATAGGGCTGCTCGGCGGATGGAAACTCGGTGGATTGCAAAGGAACACAAAGAAGTTTATACTGGGTCAGGCCCTCGATGTGAGGTAATACCTTACGTCCAGTCAGGATGTATTCCTTTGAGGATTATCGTGGTGGTTCTGATGAACTCTTGATGATCTACCCTTATAGGGCGCCCTGCCTCCCCTTATATACCGGGGGACAGGGGTACAAGGTAGGAACCCCAGCTAGATACGACAAAGGGGTTTCCTTCTTAGAGATACATCTTACCCTACTAGGACTGTATATTTCTTATTGTACAAGGCAAAGTCTGCCAGGTGCCACTATATCTCGAATTACAAGTCTCGGTCCATTCTCTATCTGAGTGGCCCATATGCTTGTGGTGAGGTACCCGGGGCCCACGGACTCCACAATGTGTTCACTTATTGTAGCACCATTGTTTTTATTTACTAAAAACTCTTTCGAAAAATCCCTGGTTTTAAATTTGGAGGTTATTTGGAATTTTTGAATTATTTATGTGCCAATCTTCGGATCTCAATTTTTGTGGTGCCTCGAGACTAGCATCCCTGGAGGCCATAGCTATACCTGTGTTACATGTACCAGTCCTAGGATACACAAGCTGGTACACACAGAACATCGGTGATCCATCTCAGAGTACATTATTACATCACTGGGATAATTCTTACAGAAGTTGCCATTATGGACAGACCCCAGATGGACAACAGCATAACACAGAAGAACAGCAAGAAACGACAACGATAGAGCGGAAGCAAAAAGTAGGAAACGACTATGCGACTAAGCACTAACCTAAACCACTAAGATGCTAACGAAGCCATAGGCATGGCTGGGGGACTAGGCCCAAAACCCTAAAAATCCTCAAAGTCTGCTTGATCTTGGAGATACTCTTCAACAGTTGGATTGGCTTCTTCCTCTTCAAAACCTGGTATAATATACATATATAGGAAGCAAGGGTGAATACTTTTGTACTCCGCAAGCCAGGGGGGACATGCTAGGTTAGTCAAGGGGGCTAGGGTTTCATTTGCAAAGAACAACTTTTTATATAAATGTTTATTTGCCAAAACGCTAGTGTGTCAAGTTCTAGTTGCCCAGAAAGAGGCTCGCGCCTCAATCCATCCTGCAAGTTGCTCTGCAACAACCTGCTTAAATAGTGAGTGAATCAATAATTTCTTATTACATTTTCCCCTCTTTTCCTCTATTATTTTCCTAGTGGCTTCAACCATCTATTCACTCTAAGATCCGGCTCCAACCGGTACTTAGCCCTCTTTGATGATTCCAGCTACAACTGGTTATTAGTTTATTTTCACTTTGTGGCTACTACCGGTTAATCTGCTCTTTTTCAACTTTTGGCTTCAACCAGGAAGCTTTTCTCCAGTTAGTATCCATACACTTTGCCTACCTCTATGGTGCCTCAATACCCCGGGTCACATAGTCCCGTTTCTGGCCACATAGGCCCTCCATTTACCACACAGGCTAACTCTGGTCATGACTCCCATCCCACAAATCAATTTCACAAATTATTGGCAAACAAAAGTACGCGATGGGAATCACCTTACATTCGCCCTTGACAGTGGGCACGGCTGTTCGAACTGTTCAGCTAAACTCTGCAGAGGTTGCATGCTTTACCCACACGACATAAACTCACTCCTACTACCCATCGATAGAGGAGGTTCATGACAAGGCCTTTCCAAAGTCAGCCTAGGGTTGTCGAATGCCTATAGAAGGGTCCACACAGGACCGATGCTTAAGGCAGGCTACAACCGCCATCAACACAGGAGCTCACGAGCCTCAACTCCGATGAGTCCACTCCCATTGGCACTAAACTTCCCTAAATCTACTATTTACTTAGCCAGGGGCATCCCATTATACCCGTATGGTCGCACTGTAGGATGCTCGGATGTAATTCCCAAAGAAAATGATCCTTAATGACAATACATAGCCAGGCCACACAGGCACTACATCTGCACATCAGAGTTTCACAATCTTCCTTTGTCGAGAGAACGATGTAACTTGCCTTGCTCCGGCTCATCGAACTCTGCAACGACCTCGTAGTACACAGGAGGGTCGGACAAGTCAGTTTCTAAAGCAATCAAAGCACAAACAATTAAAAACAGTACATATGACCACTGAAACATGAATTAAAAGTATTTTTAATGGATTCTTGATATTTTTTGGATTTAATAAAATTTGAATGGAATTAATCGTAGCTCGTATGAATTAGTTATGAACTTTTAAAGGTTTTATGTGTTTTTCCTATGCAAAAATAAACCCTAAATGAATTATTGCGCATTATCGGAGTTATGATGTCAGCGGATTAGGAGATTGGCGCCGACAGGTAGGCTCCACCGGTCAGCGACGCCTAAGAGGTTGGCGCACGTTGGACGTGGTCTATCGTGGCCCGATGGGATCAAGCCACGTGGCTACCGATGCGGTAGCCACGGCGGATCGAGGAGCCGATGCGGCGCCAAGGTGGTGCCGATGTGGCAAGACATGGGCGCCCACGGCGGGTGCCACATGGCCGGTCTAGATCTACCCCGAGGTAGATCGGATGGCAGGATGAAAGGGCCTTGGCCCCCACCGGCATGGCCATGCTACGACAGGGCGAGCGGCCCGATGCTTACCGCCGGTGAACATTTGGCCCCCTGGAGAGCGGCGGCGAGCGGCGGAGGAGAAGAGGAAGTGAAGGGATGTGTGGAGGCCATGGGCCCCGGGTACCTCATGACAAGCATATGGGCCACTCGGACAGAGGATGGGCCTAGCCTTGTAATTAGGGATATAATAGGACTCGGTAGACTTAACCTTGTATGACAAGGAAGATACAGTCCTAGTCGGGTACGTTGTATTTCTAGAAGGAGATCCCTTGGTCATAGTCCGATTGGGACTCCTACTTTGTAACCCTGTCCCCCAATATATAAGGGGAGGCAGGGTGCCCTCTGAGGGCAGAAGAAAAAGAAATCTCACCAGAGAAACCTCAAAGGCAATATACCACAACTGGACGTCGGGTATTACCTCATCTCGAGGGCCTGAACAGTATAAATCGTTCGTGTTCCTTTGCAATCCATCAAGTTTCGGTCCGATGAGTAGCCCTATATATTTATTGCCGATACAAAATATCGACAGTTGGCGCGCCAGGTAGGGGCTTCGTTGAGATCATCTTCATCAAGCCTGATGGATCCAATCAAGGGAGTCAACGGCATCAACTTCTCCCCCAAGGAAACAATCACCTTTGGGAGGCTAGACTTCGTCACCGACAAGTTCGGCAACCTCACCCTGACCTACTCAGACTCGATCCGATCGGTCGAGGAACCAGCCGACTCTGTGCCGGTCGGCCCACTCGACGCTGCAGCAACCCTCGTCGACTTGCTGCGGCAATCTTCTACATGCTCGGGTCTCGGGACAACTCTTTCCTTTGGTGTTCAACTCGGACTCGGCCTCAAGCCGGCCGAGATTGGGCTAAGAAGGGAGGAGATCATCAATCTACCATGGAGACTTGGCAACACCACAAATACTTCCAATCTACATCCGACGCAACAAAACCGATCCCCTAAGGTCCAACTCAGATACGGCCTAGAGCTGCTCGAGATTGGATCTAGGGAGGTCGGAGTCTTAATCACACCCATCAATTACTCCGATTCCGACTCCAGGTCGGACAGTAGTTTGAACAACAGTTTAGACAACAGTTTGACAAGCTTCTTTCTGCCCCGCGAAGTCTTCATGGCGTCCAAGGGCTCTACTCCCTCTCAATAGGCGTGCCGACTACGCGAGCAGCAAGAGGAGGAGGCCCGCCGACTACGACAACAACAGGAGGCTGAGCGCGATGCCCGTAACGACGAGCTACGTAGGGTTGGGCAAACTGCTCAGCAACAAATCCTCCAAATTCGAGTCGGCGACCACGACGTCTTCGTCACGCCTCAACAGAACGTCATGGCCGCTGCAACCCTACTGGATACACTCCAGTTTGGCCCTGATCACCAGGCCACCCCGACTATAGCAAGGATAAAATCCATGATCACCGCTGTTGCATATCAGCAGCACCAATAGTTGGGCGATACCCTCATACCGACCAACCGGTCGGCATCTCCAACGGCAATCTCATCCGCCTCAATGCGACGCCGAGTGGCCGGCTCCAGTCAGCCGCACATGGAGTCATGCCAGATGTCACTTGGCAACCCCAACAACAACCGGCGGTGTCAAAGCGACCGTCGGGACAACCAGGATCTCCGAGGTCGACTACGGCGTGACCTTCGGCAGGACATCAATGCTCGGCGCTGCGAACGAGAGGAAGACGAGCAATGCCGACTGGAAGACGAGAACGAGCGCTTCAGCCTCCACCACGAGCAGTTTCGCCATCGTAGGCGAAGTTAGAGTGCTCATACAGATGAAGGTGTACCGGCCTTCACCATGAGCTGCAACAAGTCAACTGGCCAACAGGCTTCAAGCCGACTGGAATTGAAAAATATGACAAGAAGACCAACCCCGAGTCTTGGCTCACAGTCTACACTCTAGCAATCCGAGCAGCCGGAGGAGATCGCAAAGCCATGGCTAACTACCTCCCAGTCGCTCTAGCCGACTCGGCGAGGACATGGCTAATGGGACTTCCCAAGCAATCAATCGGCTCCTAGGGAGAACTCTGGGAACGCTTCATCGCCAACTTCCAGGGAACATACGAGAGGCCATCTTCCAAGTACGACCTATATCAGTTGCATCAAAGAAAGAACGAGTCTCTTCATGTCTTCATCAAGAGGTTTTCTGAGAAGAAGAATTCAATCCCAAAGATCAAGGACGAGGTCGTCATCGCCGCCTTTCGAAAAAGAGTCAAAGACACCCGTTCATCGCTAAATTCACTCGGAAGCCTCTCAACTCTGTTAAGGCTCTATTCGACATGGCGAACAAGTACGCCGACTCTACCGACGCTGTTGCTGAGGCCCTCAATGACAAAAAGGCACCCTGATAGAAGAAGCGGAAGGACACCGATGACGTGGCCCCGACTAAGGCTGGGAACCACAAACGCAAGTCGGATGACTTCATTGTGGTAGTCGGTCACAAGCGTCTTTGACCTCCTACAACCGAAGATTATCAGAACAACAAGTGACATGCTCGGGGGCTCAAAAGCCCAAACGCAGGGATGGCATCCCCACTCCCAAATACCGAACAGCTAAGTCGCTTTCTGATAAATATTTCCTCACTCGGCCTCGCCAATGCCGCAGCCGCTTACACCTAATAGGTATACAAGCTGCACATTTAGGTGTACAAGCTGCACATTTTTCTGTTTTTTCTCTTAATGATTGCAAAAGTACTCGAGTAGCATAAATTCCGATCCGTGAAACTTTGCTCCATGAAAGATGAACTCAAGTCACCCAAAACGTGTTTCTAGGAAAGAGCCATGAGCCGACTCCCGACGCTAGGGGGCTATGACTAGTCGGGCAGAGTGCTTAAATGTAAGGGGTCAACTACTCGGAGAAACTAATATCAATAAGAGGAGGAACACATATTTACATATATTGTAAAATACACAAATTTTCTTCGGGTGATTATTTTCATCATCAGATGCTACTCATTCGATATGTTTATAATGCAGGGCCAATTCCGGATACGCGTAACAGGAACTCAGGGTTACGAGCCTATCTCCTACGCTCGGGGGCTGGACCAGTCTGCCATGATACACTTGGAGTGTGACGCTTCAAGAATCACTTGGAATGCTCCATGAGAGTCATTGTCCGAGTACTCGCACTAGTTGGGACTCATGTGTCAGCTAAAAACCGACCTTCGGCACCAGTCGGAGCTCGGGTACCACTCCGCTGAGTTGGGTACGCCCCATGAGGGTCGCCAGCCGAATCCTATGCTAATGTGAGGTTCGGGTACCTTATTCGGCTAATATAACCGACCTCTGGCGCCAGTCGGGGTTCGTGTACCACTCGGCTAGGTACGGTACGCCCCATGAGGGTCGCCAGCTGAATCCTATGCTAATGCTAGGTTCAGGTACCTTATTTGGTCACAACTCTGCCAGGTTGGGTTCGCCCCATGAGGGTCGCTAGCTGAATCCTATGCTAATGCAAGGTTCGGGTACCTTATTTGGCCATAATTCTATTGGGTAGGTTATGCCTCATGAGGGTCGCCAGCCGAATCCTATGCTAATGCAACGTTTGGGTACCTTATTCGGCTTTACCGAAGTCAGAGAAGACCTATATCGTCAAATCGCATCCGGAGTTCTCATGCACTGCATCACACCTGAGGAGGGCAAGCAGATCCTGCAATATACCTACTCGGGCATCTGTGGCAACTATGCTGCATCCAGAACATAAGTCGGAAACGCTTGCGGACAAGGATTCCTCTGGCTGATTGTGGTTACCTACGCTGGAGTACTCATCCTGACATGCGAGGGATGATAATTTCATAGGGTTGCGCTAGGTAGGTCGGTTTAGGCCGGCTTATTCAATAGTAGGCCAAAGATATGAGTTTCTCGATAGCACGCTCTATTGGGCCGCTCGTTGACTATGTTAAAATCACAGTGCAAGTGCTATTCATAGGAACCGATTAAATAATCAGATATGCTTCATGCTAAGCCTACAGTCGGGTGTATACATTCGGGTATCTACATTATTTACCAGGTATTGAGGATATATCCTTATAAGGATCAACAACTGGTCTCCATTAAAATTGGGGATGCAGGTATCTCTCAAGTACACCTGACCACGTATTGGGTGAAAATCCATAAAGTGGTACTCAGCTTACATGCTTAGACATTATTTGCCATGAACAAAAATCATTCCAACTGACATGATGCTGAAGAGTCTCATATACCAGTAGTACACTACTCGGAAAAGACTACAAGGTTAAAAATCTTTGACTTTATGTTTAATTGTTTCATAATTAAGCACATAGTCAGGGCCTATACCTAATAGGTGCCCCTATTCGGTGCAAACTATTCATATTTCTACATGATGCCCTTCATAGCCTCGTTGCCAGCTGACATGAAGCAGGACTCGAGAGAAGAAGCACTCGGACAAAGAGTACTCAGGAGCAATGCACCTGGGAATTCTTCATCATGGAGGATGAGCACTCAGCATCAGCTGTGACTTAACTATGAAGGTCTTGGGGGCTACTGTGGAGGCCATGGGCTCCGGGTACCTCATGACAAGCATATGGGCCACTCGGATAGTGGATGTGCCTAGCCTTGTAATTAGGGATATAATAGGACTCGACAGACTTAACCTTGTACGACAGGGAAAATACAGTCCTAGTCGGGCACGTTGTATTCCTAGAAGGAGATCCCTTGGTCATAGTCTGACTGGGACTCCTACTTTGTAACCTTGTCCCCCAGTATATAAGGGGAGGCAGGGCGCCCCCTGAGGACTGAAGAAGAAGAAATCTCACTAGAGAAACCTCAAAGGCAATACACCACAACTGGACGTAGGGTATTACGTCATCTCGAGAGCCTGAACCAGTATAAACCGTTCATATTCCTTTGCAATCCATCAAGTTTCGGTCTGACGAGTAGCCCTATATATTTATTGCCGATACAAAACATTGACAGGATGCCTCATCGAGGTTCGGCGACGGTCAGAAGACGACGAATGGCCGCGAGGAAGGGAGGTTGGTGGCAGCGAAGCTTCGGGATGACGAGGCCGACAGGGTTCCAGTAGCGCAAAGGGACGATGGAGGTGCGGACGATGCTCGAGGGATCCTGGCGATGGAGTAGAGTGAGTTAGGGGAGAAAATGGTTTGAGTTAGGGGAGAAAATGGTTTATGGAAACGGCAAAATTCTACGGCCGAAGGCCGGTGGAAGTGCTCACCGAAGAGGATGACGGAGAGAATGGGCCTCCAGCGGCGATGGAACTTGAGGGGATGGGGGCCTAGGCACTCCGAAGCGTGGTGAAGCTAGTGGCGGTGAGAGGCTGGCCCAGCGGTGGCTATAGTGATGGTGGCGGGTGACTGGAGTCGGCGGAATGCGGTGGCGCTTCGGGATTTCGGTGCTGAGAAGGTTAGAGGGCGCTAGGGGCTCGGGATGTTGAGGGAAGAGGGGGGGGGGGGCGAGAGTGACGGTTTAAGTAGGCACGGGGAGGGCGAGATTGTGGCCGAGGTGGCTAGATTTGGCAAAAAGGGAAACGGAGGCGATTGCGGGATGTCCGAAATTCACACGGGAACGTACGCGAGGGGCGGAGGACGTGGAGGAGTGGAGCGGGGACTCAGTCCGCGTTTTTTGAACCATGGGCGGAGGGGGGATGAGGCAGGCCGAGGCAAAATCAGACGGCAGGAGGAGAGCGATCCCCCCCGGCCGATTCAGCCGGAGGTTGAAGACGGGGCTAACATGTGGGGCCCCAGTCCCACATGTCAGGGGGAGGGAGAGCAAGTGCAGTGGAGCGGCGCATTGATGGGTGCGCATAGGCTAGGCTGCGTGAGGAGAGAGAGAGGAAGTGGGCTGGCCCAGGAGAAAAAGAAAAAGGACAAAGAGGAAAGGAAAAAGGAAAAGAGGATTTCCAGAGCAAATTTAATTCCGATAACTCATTTTGATTTATTAAAATTAGTTCCAGTTCTCTAAAAATTCCAATAAAAATCCTTTTAAAAACCGTATTTTGGTAAGAGGAATACAAGAAAAATATTCTCAGCCATGATGGATTGTTATTTTGTATTTTCTCCATTAATTAAATCCATAGCCTTATTTAAATAATTTCTTTGGGCATTTTCTTTAATATATTTTTGTGTGGCTCTATTATGGGGAAAATCTCAGGGTGTGACACTTCCCACCGCTCCGAGAGCATTGACAGCTCGGGCCCGCAACCAGTCCCCCGTCTCTTCTCTCGGCCAGCTGACTGGTGGATCCCCTTTCTAGAGAAAAACTTATTTAACCCCCTCCCATTGCTGTGAGTGCATGACATATGGGCCCCATCTTTCCTTTTTAATATTTTTCTTTCATAGACATGTCGGCCCTTCCCCCTTTTAATACATTCACTCACTGATAGCCTGGCCCCACTGGGCAGGAATATTCCCTTGGAATATTCATTTCTTTTCTGAGATTCAACATTTCCAAAATTCCCAAATAACTTTTTTGCTTCAAAAATTCTAATAAACCAATCGTAACTCCATTTGGCTCTGTTCAACTCCCAAAATTTTTCTAAAAATGAGATCTACCTTTTGGCACTCTTGATTTTCTGAGTTAAGGTGTTTGTCCTTGACTTTTGCTTATTTGTCTCGTATCGCACATAGAACCCACATACGAAGGTCTGGGCGCCGCCTTCGAAGGAGAAGACCCGTTTCCGGAGCGAGGGAGGCCCCCTTGACCACATTGCCCCTATATTTTATGAGTAGTTTGTTTGCCAACGCTGCATGAATTAGGTTACACTTTTAAACTATTCGGCCTCGGTGAATCGCCGACGGACCTACCCATATAGTTGCACTATTTTATCTAGGCCATCAATTTTTTTTCCTTATCCTTGATAGCCCCACAAATTAAATGCCGGTGTTGTGTCATTCAGATATGGCTACCGTGGTAGTTTGCTTAGCCATGCTTACGATTGTTTGTCGTGCGGGAAATATGGACTATTTTACTCAAATGTTTGGAAAAACCTGATACCTTGGGTATTGGAATTTTTTGATAAAGTAAACGTTATGTTGACAAAACCTTGATGGTGCAAAGTCAGTGTCTTTGTGGCTTGGCTACGTATTGTCAATAAGGACCGTTTCCATTGGAAGTCCATTCGCACATTTTACAGTACGATCATACAGGTATAATGGGATGCCCCTGGCTAAGTAAATGGTTAGTTCATGGGAATCTTGTTTGTCAATGGTTATGGAACACTGGGGATGAGGTGATGAGTGGATAAGCATGTTTACAAACCTTGATTTATTGCCTTTACAGTGGCGAGATGTTGATGATAAGGTGTAGCGTCACCGGTGTTCCAGAGTGAATGATGGCATGGACTTGCCCAATGCTTGGTTGTGGATTCAACCTAGCCATGTGACAAAGGATCTTCATGGGTTAGCTTGGGAAAGGCCTTGTCACGATCTTCCGGTACCAGCTACTATTCGGTGTAAGTTTTGTGTCGGGTGGGTAAAGCGTACAACCTGTGCAGAGATTAATCAAACTGTTCAAACAGCCGTGCCCATGGTCATGGGCAAATGTGAGGTGTTTCTCATAGCATAGATTTGGTTGCAAATTGTTTGAAAAGGATATTTGGAGGATGGGTAATTGTTTCTAGAGTCCGCCTGTGTGGCAGACGGCTAACCTCAATGGTTAGGAATGGGCCTGTGTGGCCTGGGGTGGCCTATGGCACCTTGGTTGGGGCCGTGGGGGGGATCGACTAGGTGTAGACTGTGCCGAGATAGCGATGTTAACTGTGAGAAGCAGTTAAGTGGTGGTTTGTGAATGATGGTTATAATTGCTGAGAAAGCGAAAGGAAAATAATAGAGGAAAAGAAAATAAATGTTGTTGTCACATGTAACTCTCTCAGACAAGTTGTCGTAAAGCAACTTGTGGCATGGGTTGATGCGCGAGCCTCGGCCCGACAAGACAAATTGTCTCACTAGTGTTTTGCAAAAGAACTAGCTCTTGCTTAAAAAGGTTGTTTTCGCAATAAAACCCTTAGCCTCTTTTGTTAAAGCTAATCATGTCATCTTTTCCCTAGCTTGCTGAGTACATTTGCACCTACCCTTGCTATATAACTCTATAGAGTATGCTAAAGACGACGTCGACCTGACCGCAGAGGAGTTCCTCCAAGAGCAAGCAGTGTTTGAAGACTGTTTCATCCCTAGTTCCCAAACCATTCCTGTGGTTTGGTTAGTTGCCTAGGTGCTTAGTCACCTAGCGCTGTGTGCTAGTTAGCCACGTAATAAACACCACTGTTGCTTCCGTCTTGCCACTATGTCACTGTTCTCTATGTTATGGTGTTGCCCATCCGTGGGCCTGTCCACGATGGCAAATTTTGTAAGGACTAATTCCCAGTAATGTAATTTCGGATTAAGTCCACTATTATTTCTGTGTGTACCAGTTTATGTATCCTAAGACTGGTACGTATTCCATAGGTAACAATGACTCCTGGTCTGTGTCAGCTTGTGTTTCTCTTTGGCAGGCAGGGTTCGGGACGTCACAAGGTGGTATCACAGCATAGGTTTGGCCCTAGGAACAAAACCCTACGCTTAGTCTGACCTTAAGGAATTACTTTACAAAATTTTTTGCAGAAAGAGTAGATAATGCTTATACTCTCTCCTTCACTCCTACATTTTTGAAAATTGATTACTGATCTCTCCTATATTCGAAATGTAGATGGATGATACATACGATTCCGACCCCAGCTTTGAGGGTTCTAACCCAACACCCCCTCCGATCCCTCCTCGATTTCATTTCACCCTTCGTCTAGCTCCACGCATCAACTTCCTCAGCGCTCGCCAGTATCGCTCCTTCTTCAAGCCAAAGACTGCCCCTATTGATCCAGCTACCACTCCAGTAGTTTCTGCCCTCGCTACACCAATAGTTGCAGCTACACCACCTCAAGATATGTCTGCAGCCTTGCAGCGTATCTCCTGCCCGTCCTCCTCTTCCGAGGATGACTCCACCGTGCCTTCAACCCCGTCTGTGCCTTAGAAGAGTTGTAGTGGCAGGAGTAGTCAGGCAGACCCTTGTATCGTAGCCAGCTCACTAGGAGTTGTGGCAAGGAGCGCGTGAGTGGGTTATGTACTGGTAGTTTGTATCTTGATGTGCTTCCAATCCGGCTTTGTGATTAGGCCACATCCTTGTTTTAATGGATTTTCTCAGATTTGCGAAAATGTGTTCCCTCCTGTGTGACTTCCCCTCCTTACACTGCCCTTTCGAATAAACCAGATGGCTAGATGCCCTCATCGTAACGTTTGTGCCCTAGCCTGTCTCGGATTTGAGGACCAAGCGCAGAATACCAACAACGTAGCTTAGGCAGCCGAAGAACAAGAAGTAGAGCAGGAGAATGATCAAGTGTCTGGAAACGGTCAAGCAGCCGCTCAAGGAACCAATGCAGCAGCTGCTGTTGGCCAAGGGGATTTACCCCCGCCCCCTCAACTTTAGATGGACCAACAACACCTTTTAGCCATCCAGACCTAGATTCTCTAGGGCATCGCCCAGAATCTTGCTGCATTACAGCCTCAATATCACCAAGCTTCCCTGGCCAACGACAGATCCAAGCTAACTGACTTTCTGAGAGCCCGTCCACCTAAGTTCTCTCAAACAGCCGAACCCATTGAGGCTGATGACTAGCTAAAGGATGTAGAAAGAAAGTTAGACTTGGTCCAGTGCACTTCCTGAGCGAAGGCTCTGTATGCTGCACACCAGCTTAGAGGTCCCGCCGCCAACTGGTGGGAGAACTATTGTGCAGCCTACCAGGATGCCACCAACATCGCATGGACAGAGTTTGCAGATGTTTTCAGAGCCGCATACATCCCAGAAAGTATCATGGATGTCAAGAGAGAAGAGTTCAATAACCTCAAGCAAGAACACTCCAGCATCATGGAGTATTTGAGCAGGTTCAACCACCTAGTCCGCTATGCCACGGATGAGGTGGATACTGACAAGAAGAAGATTAGAAGGTTTCTAAAAGGAATGAACGTAGGGATAAATCTTCATCTTGTTGCTCTTGAATTCCCCACCTTCCAGCATATGATCAACAAAGCTTTGATGGTGGAAGAAACACAGAAGGAAGTTGAGAACTTTCGTAAGCGTAAAATGTTTTAGTCTGGATTCCAGTTTCATGGTGGTCCACGCCCTAGGACCAACCCAACTCCTCAATACCGCCAGCAAGCATTGTTGGGAAGGAGGGCTCCGCCCCCTCTCCCTCTAGGCAGGAAGGGGTTACCCCCAAACACATGCTCTAGGCTAGCTTCGTGGAGCCCTCCGGAGCCTGCCCGGAGCCTGCCAAGCAGTGCATGGGGACGAAGCCCAAGAACCGCCAAGAAGCCCCACACAGCATTCATGTCGACAAGATGGGGGCATTCATGACCCCCACCTACCCGGTTGACGCACTCCAGACGAGCGAGATGGGGGAGCGGCAGTCCAGGCCATGGATCCCGGGAGCATGTCGCTATGTTGTCAATCCCAGGATCCGCGGGATTCACTCGGCCAGGAACATAATGTGCCATCCCCTCTAGCCTCCCATTATTTTACTATTTGGCCCTAGGAGTGGGAGCCACTTGTTAGTCACCCTGTCGTTAGAGGATAGTTTTGTAACTTCCTGTATGTGCCATGAGGCTATAAAGGCATGTGACAGTCCCCCAAAGGGGGGCAAGCATAACAAAATACACACTTCTTGACATTCAGTATTTCCCTGTCGGACTCAGTTCCAACAAGCACCACAGCAGAATCGAGGGACTCCAGTTCATTCTTTTCCTCCCCATCCACCAGCTTCAGCCTAACCAAGAGCTTACAGTGGCAATACAGGAGGAAGTAACCCAACCTCCTTCAACACCCAACTGAGGAATCCTCAAAATACAGCCGAAGTGACATGCTACCGCTATGGAGATGTTGGACACTATGCCAAAGATTGCTCACAGAAGAAGGTTCCCACAGGTTCAGGAACCTCCAACATCAGCACCGCCAGAGCACCTGCATCAGGTCAATTTAGGGTCACTACCCATGCTAGTGGACAAGCCTCCCGAGCTACTCCAACCTTTGGACGAGGCTGTGTCAACCACATGAAAGCCGAATCAACTCAGGAAGCTCCAGATGTTGTGATAGGTACGTTTCCTGTTAATAATGTACTTGCTATTGTCTTATTTGATTCGGGAGCTTCGCATACTTTCATTTCTCGAGCTTTTGTGGGAAAATATAGTTTGGATACCAAGGTTTAAGGGTACCTATGATTATACACTCCCCTGGCAAGGAGACTAGATCGGATCGATCGTGCCCAAAAGTTAACATAGTCATAGAAGGAGTTAACTTTATGGCTAGCCCCATTATCCTAGAATCCCAAGGACTGGATTTGATTCTAGGTATGGATTGGTTATCTAAATATAAAGGCCAGATAGATTGTGCCACAAGAACCATAACTATACAAGGACCACCAGGTAAAGAAGTCAAGTTTACCCCTGGTGAGAACCCTAGAGGTCAGCCAACTCTGAATAGCATTGAAACCATCCCATTGGAAGAAGTACCTGTGGTTAATGAGTACCTAAACTTTTTCCAGTTGAGTTGCCTAGAATGCCCCCTGACAGAGAAATCAAGTTATCCATAGAACTTGCACCCAGCACAACCCCAATATCCAAGAGACCCTATAGAATGGCTGCTAATGAACTGGCCGAAGTTAAGAAGCAGATAGAAGAATTGGAAGCAAACGGTTTTGTGCGACCCAACATGTTACCTTGGGGAGCTCTAGTGCTCCTAGTTGAGAAGAAAGACAAAACCAAGAGAATGTGTGTGGATTATAGAGCTCTAAATGAAGCAACAATCAAGAACAAGTATCCGCTACCTCAGATCAATGACCTGTTTGATCAACTGCAAGGAGCAGCAGTTTTCTCCAAGATCGATTTTTGATTTGGATACCATCAGTTGAAGATATGACAAGAAGATATACCCAAGATAGCGTTTTCAACTCGGTACGGATTATATTAGTACACAGTGATGTCCTTTGGACTGACAAATGCCCCAGCATTTTTATGAACCTTATGAACAAGGTATTCATGGAATATCTCGATAAGTTCATTGTGGTGTTCATCGATGATATCCTTATCTACTCCAAGAATGAACAAGAGCATGATGAGCATCTCAGATTAGTTTTGGGAAAGCTAAGAGAATATCGGTTATATGCAAAATACTCCAAGTGTGAATTTTGGCTAAACCGAGTTGCTTTCCTAGGCCATATCATTTCAGCTCGTGGTGTAGAATTGGATCTAGAAAAGTAAGAGATGTGCTTTCATGGAAATCATCAACCATGGTCACGGAAATCAGAAGTTTCCCTGGTTTGGCAGGATATTACAGAAGATTCATTGAAGGTTTCTCCAAGATTGTTAAGTGTCAATGTTTTGTATCGGAAAAAATTATATGGGGCTATTCATCGGACCTAAATTCAATGGATTCGAAAGGACATATGAGATTTATACTAGTTTAGGCCCTCGGTGTGAGGTAATATCCTACTTCCAGTTGTGGCGTATTGCTTTCGTGGTATTCTCTGGTGAGATTGTCATATGCCCCGGGGGCTCCCTATCCCTCCTTATATACTGGAGGGATGAGGGTTATAGGGTAGGACACCTAGTCGGATACGACCAAGGGCTTTTCTTATCAGTACATAGAGTATCCAGCTAGGACTATATCCCTTTCCTTGTCATGCAAGGTAATATGAAGCCGAGTCCTACTCTATCTCCAATTGTAGGGACCGGCCCACCCTCTGTCTGAGTGGCCATAATTACCTTCCTTGAGGAAGGGACCGGCCCACCCTCTGTCTGAGTGGCCATAATTACCTTCCTTGAGGTACCCGGGCCCATGGCCTCCACAGTAGCCCCTAAGACCTTCATAGTTGAGTCACAGCGTGGAGGCCATGGGCCCCAGGTACCTCATGACAAGCATATGGGCCACTCGGACAGAGGATGGGCCTAGCCTTGTAATTAGAGATATGATAGAGCTCGGCAGACTTAGCCTTGTACGATAAGGAATATACAGTCCTAGTCTGGCAGGACATATCTCTAAGAGGAGATCCCTTGGCAGTAGTCCGGCTGGGACTTCTACTTTGTAACCCCGTCCCCCAGTATATAAGGGGAGGCAGGGCGCCCCATGAGGGCAAGATCATTAAGATCAAGTCATACATCCTCAAAGGAATACACCACAACTGGACGTAGGGTATTACCTCACATCGAGGGCCTGAACCAGTATAAACTCCTCGTGTTCCTTTGCAGTCCACCGAGTTTCGATCCGACGAGTAGCCCTATATTCATATTGCCGGTGTAAAACATTGACACACAGTTGATGCCGAGTGCTCATCCTCCACGATGAAGAGATTCCCGAGTGCTTTGCTTCTGAGTACTTTGTCCGAGTGCTTCTTCTCTCGAGTCCTGCTTCATGTCAGTTGGCAATGAGGCTATGAAGGGCTTCATGGAAATAGATGAATAGTTTGCACCAAATAGGTACAGCTATTAGGTGTAGCCCCGATTTTGTGCTTAATTGGGAAACAATTAAACATAAAGTCAGAGATCTTTAAACCTTTAAGTATTTCCCGAGTGATATGTTTCTCAGAAATTGGACTCTTCAGCTATATATTAGCTGGAAATTTTGCTGAAAACAATTTGGCTAAGCATGTAAGCTGAGTATCACTATGGAATAAATCCAATGTGTGACGAGGTGTACTTGATAGATACCTGCATCCCCAATTTTAATGGAGATCGGAATCCCAATGTGTGATTATTTAATCGGTTCTTGTAAAATAGCACCTGCATCGTGATTTTAACGTGACCAGCAGGCGACCCAATAGGGCATGCTATTTAAGAACTCATATCTTTAGCCTACTATTGAATAAGCCGGCCCAAACCGACATACCCAGCACAACCCACAAAATTAGCATCGCTCGCATGTCTGAACAATGTCATTAGTGTTAGGAACCGCAGTCGGCCAAAGGAATCCTTGTCTGCAAGCCTTTCTAACTTACGTTCTAGATGCAACATGGTTGCCACATATGCCCGAGTGGATAGATTGCAGGATCTGCTTGCCCTCCTTAGGTGTGACGCAGTGCATGAAAACTCCGGATGTGCGTTGACAATATAGGTCTTCTCTGACTATGATAAAGCTTTTGCTCCGTCGCTTGACTTACTCAGCTTCGTTGCGATCTTTAGGAAGTTCATCTTCCAGTAGGAATCAAATGATTGGGGTCTTCCAGTCTTAAAAAATAATGAGCACCTCCGTAGGTTCTGGGTTTGGTGCTACCTCCGATTGAAAACTCCAGTAGTGGCTTGTTTCCTTGTTTTGACCAAATAGGTACCCGAATGTTGCGCTAGCGTAGGATATAGCTGGCGACCCTCTTGGGGCATACCCAACCTAGCAAAATGGTAGCCGAATAAGGTACCCGAACCTTGCATTAACATAGGATTTGGCTAGTGACCCTCATGGGGCGTACCCTACCCAATAGAGTTGTGGCCAAATAAGGCACCCGAACCTCGCATTAGCATAGAATTTGGCTGGTGAAACTCATGGGGCGTACCTTTCCCTAGTAGAGTGATACTCGAGCCCCGACTGGTGTCGAAGGTCGGTTATTGGCCCATATGGAGCATACCAAAGTAAAGGTGACATCCAAGGTCCGATTGGCACGAGTACTCAGACAGTCGCCCTCGTGGAGCATTCCGAGTGGTTCTTGAAGCGTCGCACTCGAAGTATATCATAACAGACTGGTCCAGCCCCCAAGCATGGGAGATAGGCTCGTAGCCATGAGTTCCTGTTACACGTATCCGAAACTGGCCCTGCATTATAAACATATTGGATGAGTAGCATCTAATGAAGAAAACAATTACCCGAAGAACATTTATGTACTTTACAATAGATGTAAATATTGTTCCTCCTCTTATTGATATTAATTTCCCCGAGTAGTTGACCCCTTACGTTTAAACACTCTGCCTGACTAGTCATAGCCCCTAGGCGTCGGGTAGTCGGCTCACGGCTCTTTCCCAGACACACGTTTTGGGTGACTTGAGTTCGCCTTTCGTGGAACAAAGCTTCATGGATCAGAATTTATGCTACTCGAGTACTTTTGCAATCATTAAGAGCAAAAACAGAAAATGCGCAGTATGTACACCTATTAGGTGTAAGTGGCTGCGGCATTGGCGAGGCCGAGTGAGGAATTGACGATCTCATTCCCCTAGATCCGATCCTAACTAGCACTAAGCAGTATCCGAGTCAAACCATATGGAAGTGAGTTGCCTCCTAGCCCATTTAGATGAGAATATCATATAAAGGAGGAAATATGTATCAGAAAATGACTTAGCTGTTCAGTATTGCACAAGTTGGGAGTGGGAATGCCATCCTTGCATTTGAGCTTTTGAGCGCCCGAGCATGTCACTTGTCGTTCTGATAATCTGCGGTTCTAGGAGGTCAAGGATGGTTGTGATTGACTGCCGCAATTAAGTCCCCAGGTTTCCGCTTGCAGTTCCTAGGCTTGGATAGGGCCGCGTTGTCCGTCTCCCGTCACTCCTTCTATCAGGGCTTGTCGTCAAGTGACCTCTGTCACTGTGTTGGCTGAATCAACATATTTATTGGCCATCTCGAAGAGAGCTTTGATGGAGTTGGGTGGCTTCCGAGTGAACTTGGCGATGAACGGCGCGTCTCTGACTCCCTTGCGGAAGGCAGTAATAATGACCTCGTCCTTGATCTTAGGTATTGAGTCTTGGAAAAATGCTTGATGAAATCACGGAGGGACTCATTCTTTCTCTAGTGGCACTGATATAGATCGTACTTAGAAGATGGCCTCTGATGCGTTCCCTGGAAGTTCGCGATGAAATGTTCACGGAGTTCCCCCCAGGAGCCAATTGACCACCTAGGAAGCCCTATCAGCCATGTCCTTCCCGAGTTAGCCAAGGCGACTAGCAGGTACTTAGCCATGACCTTGTGATCACCTCCGGCCGCACGGATTGCCAAGGTGTAAACTGTGAGCCAGGACTCTGGGTTGGTCTTCCCATCGTACTTCTCTATTCCAGTTAGCTTGAAGCCAGTTGGCCAGTCGACTTGTTGTAGTTCATGGGTAAACACCAGTACTCCTTCATCTGGGTGAGGGCTCTGACTTCGACTACGGCGATGAAATCGCTCATGGTGGAGGCCGAAGCGCTCACGCTCATCTTCTAGTCGGCAGCAATCATCCTCCTCGTGTTCTCGACGTCGAGCATTAATATCGTGGCGGAGATCCCGCCGTAGTCATCCTCGGGTGTCTTGGTTATCACGGAGGTCGTCATGATTATGCCGCCGTCGATTGTTACTCGGACTGCCGAGTGACGTATGTCGTGACTCCGAGTGATGCTGACCAGAGCCAGTTGCTCAGTGCCGTGCTAAAGCAGATGAAACCACCGTGTTTGAAGTCATCTTGTTTGACGGTATGAAAATATCTCCAGGTTGTTGTCGCTGCTAACAAGCCGCAGCGGTGATCATTGCTTTGATCGTCGCGATTGTCGGGGTGGCCTGGTTGTCGGCTCGAATTGCAAGGTGTCAAGTAATGTGGCAGTGGCCACGATGTTCTGTTGTGGGGTCACGAAGATGTCATGGTCGTCTACTCGGATTTGGAGGATCTCCTGCTGAGCAGTCCGCCTAGCCTTGCGCAGGTTGTCATTACGAGCGTCGCGCTCGGCTTGCAAGCGTCGTGCATCTTCCTCCTGTTGTTCGTGCAATCGGCGAGCCTCCTCTTGCTGATCACGTAGTCGGCGTGCATCTTGAGTGGGAGTTGATCCCTTGGACTCCATGAAGACTTCGCGTGGTGGAGAAAAGCTTGCCGAACTGCTGTCCGACTGGGAGTCGGATGTGGAGTAGTTTAGTGGTGTGATGATGACCCCAACTTCCTTGGACCTGGTCTCGAGCTGCTTTGGGCCGTATCCGATTTGAATTCCAGAGGATTGAGTCCGCCGCATCAGATTGGAATTGAAGATTGTTGCGGCATTGTGGAGTCTGAGTGGGAAATTGACCATCTCGTCTCCCCTGGACCCGATCTCAATCGGCTCAGAGCCGAATCCAAGTTGAATATCAGGAAAGAGAGTTATCCTAGAACTCGTAGATCTTGGGTGTTGCCGAAGTAGGATGTTGAAAACTGCTGCGGTTTTGAGTAGGCCAACCAACGCTGAGTTGGCTTGGTCCCTGGCCGATCGGGTTGAAATCAAGTTGGACAAGGTGAGGTCGCCGAGTTTGTCGGCAACGAAGTCGAGGTTCTCGAAGGTGATTGTTTGCTCGGGGAAGAACTTGACACCATCAACTCCGGTGATTGGATCCATCAGGCTTGATGAAGATGATCTTGGCAAAGCCCCTACCTGGTGCGCCAACTGTCGATGTTTTGTATCGGCAATAATTATATGGGGCTATTCGTTGGACCTAAACTCGATGGATTCGAAAGGACACACAAGATTTATACTGGTTTAAGCCCTTGGTGTGAGGTAATACCCTACTTCTAGTTGTGGTGTATTGCTTTTGCGGTATTCTCTGGTGAGATTGTCATATGCCCCAGGTGGCTCCCTACCCCTCCTTATATACTGGAGAGATGAGGGTTACAAGGTAGGAAACCCAGTTGGATACGACCAAGGGCTTTCCTTATCAGTACATAGAGTAGCTGGCTAGGACCATATCCCTTTCCTTGTCATGCAATGTAATATGAAGCCGAGTCCTACTCTATCTCCAATTGTAAGGACCAGCCCACCCTCTGTCCAAGTGGCCGTAATTGCTTTCCTTGAGGTACCTAGGGCCTATGGCCTCTACACCAAGTCTATGACAGAGCTGCTCAAGAAGGAAAAGAAGTTCCATTGGACAAAAGCTTGTGAGAAAAGTTTCCAAGAACTAAAGAAAAGGTTGACCACGTCACCAGTATTAGTTCTACCCGACATACGGAAGGACTTCGAGGTCTTTTGTGATGCATCCAGACAAGGTTTAGGATGCATTCTGATGCAAGAAGGAAGGGTAGTTGCCTATGCCTCAAGGCAGCTAAGGCCTCATGAAGTGAATTACCCTACACATGACCTGGAGTTAGTAGTAGTAGTGCATGCCCTCAAGATATGGCGGAACTACCTGATTGGTAACAAATGTGAAGTATACACTGATCATAAAAGCTTGAAATACATCTTTACCCAAACAGAGCTTAACCTTAGACAAAGAAGATGGCTCGAATTAATCAAGGATTATGACTTGGGGATACATTATCATCCTGGCAAGGCTAATGTAGTCGCTGATGCCCTAAGCCGCAAGGTTCATTGTAATGCCCTTGTTGTTTCCCCTCATCATCTAGAGTTGTGCCGAGAGTTGGAACGGCTAAGGATCGACATGGTTAAGCCAGGAACTCTAGCAACCCTGGTGGTTTGACCAACGCTAGAGAATCAAATCCGTGAAGCTCAAGAAAGTGACGACAAGATTGAAGATATCAAAGCACTCATGAATAAAGGCAAAGCTCTAGACTACTCCATAGATGAGAAAGGAACCGTTTGGTTTGGAAGAAGAATTTGTTTACCTAACAAAAAGGAAATAAGGGATCTAATACTCCGAGAGGCTCATGAATCTGCCTAATCCATTCATCCCGGGAGTACGAAGATGTACCAAGATATGAAAAGTCACTATTGGTGGTCTGGAATGAAGCGAAATACTGCTGAATATGTTGCCCTTTGTGATATCTACCAAAGAGTAAAGGCTGAGCACCAAAATCCTATAGGGTTACTTCAACCGTTGAAGATACCGGAATGGAAGTGGGAAGAAATTGGAATGGACTTCATCACAGGATTCCCGAAGACAACTGCAGGATATGATTCCATTTGGGTAATATGGATCGACTCACCAAGGTTGCCCACTTTATCCCTGTCAAGACTACATACTTTGGCAAGAAGCTAGCTGAGTTATATATGACTAGAATCATCTGTCGTCATGGTGTTCCAAAGAAGATTTTGATTGACAGAGGTACCCAGTTTACATCTCATTTCTGGCAGAAGTTGTATGAAGCAATGGGTACCAACCTTAATTTTAGTATAGAATATCACCCTCAGACAGATGGACAAATAGAGAGGACGAACCAGATTCGGAAAGACATGTTGAGAGCCTGTGCCTTGGATTTTGCAGGCACATGGGATCTATCTTTGCCCTATGCAGAGTTCTCCTACTACAATAGTTATCAAGCCAGCATACAGATGACCCCCAACGAAGCCTTGTACGGACGTAACTGCCAAACCCTACTCTGTTGGATAGACATCGGAGAAAAGAAAGTTTTTGGGCTAGATATACTGAAGGAAGCTGAAGAGCAAGTGAAAGTGATCAGAGAACGGTTGAAAGTGGCTCAGTCCTGACAGAAAAATTTTGCAGACAACCGAAGAAGGGATCTTGAATTCCAAGTTGGAAATTATGTATACCTACGGGTATCACTGCTACGCAGAATGAAAAGATTTGGAATGGTAGGAAAGTTGGCGCCACATTTTATCGGTCCCTACGTTATTACCACTTGACATGGAGAAGTGGCATCCTAGCTTGAGCTACCTACAGAGCTAACCGGAGTAGACAATGTGTTTCATGTGTCTCAACTAAAGAAATGCCTTTGTGTTCCTGAAGAGCAAGTTCCCCTTGGGATCATTGATGTGCAAGACAATTTGACCTACGAAGAGAGGCCTGTTCGTATTCTTGAGGAATAGGAATGCTGCACTAGACAAAAGACAATTAGGTATTGCAAAGTTCAGTGGAGTAAACACTCAGAAGAGGAAGCCACCTAGGAACATAAAGATTACCTTCGAGCCGAGTACCCAGAGTTGTTCGCCTAGCCGCGGAGTCTCAGGATGAGATTCTCTTAAAGGGGGTATGTTTGTAGCACCCTTGTTATTTTTACTAAAAACTCTTTCAAAAATCCCTTGTTTTAAATTTGGAGGTTATTTGGAATTTTTGAATTATTTATGTGCCCATCTTCGGATCTCAATTTTCTCCCCCAATTAAATCCCCTCAAGCCTTGTGCAGTAACCTAGTGCCATTTTTAAATTTAAATTCAAAATTTGCAGATCAAAAATCCATCCAAAAACCCTTCAAACTCTGGAAATCTTCCTGCTGTTACTGTTCATTTAGGCCGATTTGCCATGGCCCATTTCCCCCTCCCTCTCTCTTTCTCTCCTTTTCCTCTCTCCCGGATTGCGGCCCATCTTAGTATTTGGCCCAGCCCTTGCCACCTCATGCCGAACCGCCCTGTCTGACATGGCCTGCCTGCACGCGCATCTGTCGCTATGCTCCTCCATGGGCCCCACACGCCAGTGGTTGCGCTGTCTCACGCCCGCCCGCGCCGGCCGCAGCGCGCGGTCGTCTACCCCCACTGCCAGCTGCTTGTGCTTGTGTGCTATTCGGTGAAATGCAGACGCGCCACTGTCGCACTCAGCTTGCTCGCGCTGCACCACCCCTCCTCGCCCGTGTGCCGCGAATCGCAACACCGCCGCTCCACGCCAAAATCCTAAAAACCGTCATGAATCCTACGATTCTCTCTCCCATATCTCTATATCTCGTCGAGAATCTGACCACACCGGGATCCCCTCCGAGAATCCCTCTTGCCACGTCGTCCCATCCTAGGATCCTCTCCGAGAACCTGCCGCCACACCGCTCTCTCTCCCTTACCTGTCCGTGGATCCCGCCCTCTACTGTGTCGCTTCGCCGTCGCATCTCGGAGCCCTGCCACCATCTCGCCCGAACCCCCGCCATCAATGCCGCTAGCCGGTGGCACCGCCACCTCACCGCCTCCCCCACACCGTCTATAAAATGGGGCCTCAGCTTCTCCCTTGCACCCCATCACTGCCTCTCTATCTCTTTCCTTTTCCCTCGGTTTCTAGTAGGAAGCAGGGTGCCGATTGCCGTCCTTCGACGCTGCCGAGCTTGCCATCGACGGCGGCACCGTCACCACCAACTACAGCGACATTCCGCCACTCCATCGCCGTCGCCATCACCCTACTGCCAATTTTCCCCGTCGGCCTCGCCCCGGCTAGGTGCAAGTGCGAGGAAGTAGACTAGCTCCTCATGAGCGGCTGACAGATTGGGCCCATGGCTCAGTCTCTCGTTTTTCTTCCTCCCGGAGAGCACTGAGAGCTCGGGCCCACAACCAGTCGTACGTCTCCTCTCTCTCGGCTAGCTGACAGGTGGACCCCCTTTCCAGAGAAAAACTTATTTAATCCCCTCCCATTGCTGTGAGTGCATGACATACGGGCCCCATCTTTCCTTTTTAATATTTTTCTATCACAGACATGTGGGCCCTTCCCCTTTTTAATACATTCACTCACGATAGCCCAGCCCCACTGGCCAGGAATGTTTTTTTGGAATATTCATTTCTTTTCTGAGATTCAACATTTCCAAAAATTCCCCAAAAATCCTTTTTAGCTTCAAAAATTCCTAATATACCAACTGTAACTCTATTTGGCTCCGTTCAACACCCAAAATTTTTCTAAAAATGAGATATACCTTTTGGCACTCTTGATTTTCTGAGTTAAGGTATTTATCTCAGAGTTTTTGCTTATTTGTCTCATTTCAGATGTAGAACCCATGTACGAAGAAGGTTCGAACGCCGCCTTCGAAGGAGAAGACCTGCTTCCGGAGCAAGGCAAGCCCCTTTGACCACATTGCCCCTATATTTTATGAGTAATTTATTTGCCAACGCTGCATGAATTAGGTTACACTTTTAAATTGTTCGGCCTCGGTGAACCGCCGACGGACCTACCCATATAGTCGCACTATTTTATCTAGGTTGTCAATTTGTTTTCCTTATCCTTGATAGCCCCACAAATTAAACGCCGGTGTTGTGTCATTCAGATATGGCTACCGGGGTAGTTTGCTTAGCCATGCTTATGATTGTTTGTCGTGCGGGAAATATGGACTATTTTACTCAAATGTTTGGAAAAACCCGATACCTTGGGTATTGGAATGTTTCGTTAAAGTTAAGGTTGTGTTGACAAAACCTTGATGGTGCGAAGTCAGTTCCTTTGTGGCTTAGCTATGTATTGTCAACAAGGACCGTTTCTGTTGGGAAGTCCATCCGCACTTTTTACAGTACGACCATATGGGTATAATGGGATGCCCCTGACTAAGTAAATGATTAGTTCATGGGAATCTTGTTTGTCAATGGTTATGGAACACTGGGGATGAGGTGATGAGTGGATAAGCATGTTTACAAACCCTGATTTATCACCTCTATAGTGGCGAGATGTTGATGATAAGGTGTAGCGTCACTGGTGTTCCAGAGTGAATGACTGCATGGACTTGCTGTTAACGCTAAAATTTGGTACGGCTCTGTATCAGATTCGGTCAGGAAGAAAATTACAGTTAACTAGCGGAAGTTGATCCAGAACGAACCGAGTCTAGGAAGGAGCCGTGAAGACCACAGTATGGTAGTTAATTACTGTATCTATTAATTAGGCAAGTGCTGATGTTTATCTTTAGGAAATCTGACCTCGTGTCCGGTCGGGTCTTGTTAAAGTTTCCTTCTGTAATTAGGAAATCATGTACCGTGTCCAATAAGGACTCGTATCAACTCGGGGTATAAATACGTATGCCCGGGTGCTTTGTAATCTATCTACATCAATCAGATCAATATAATTTCGGCGCATCGCCACCCCTTCGATGGGTTCTTGCTTCTCGAGCCGGGCTGCATTGGTTAGGTTCGACCTCCTGCGAGAAGGTAAGTCTCGTCACCCCAGACACTGCATCGGCTAGGACTTCCTCGGTTAAGTCCGATATTCTAGTCGGTTTACGGTGGACGGCTTACCACGGTATATCTATTTTATCTATGGCTGCATCAGTTTAGTTTGATCTCATAGATCGATTAGGTATATCACATCACGCGTGCGCAGATCATATCGGCTTACTGGGAACGATTTATCATCAGTTTGTGCTGCATCGGTTGGGTCCGACCTACTAAACTGCCAGCGATAAATCGTTCCTGCTAGGTCGATATTTTGTGTGCAAGCATCTTATCGGGATGTATAGCCGATAAGTTATCACACCTTACATCACGATCGCATTAGATCTATCGGCTCATCGAGGTCTTGTTATCATCACCAGTTTGTGCTGCAACAGTTGGGTCTGATCTACTAGACTGTTGATAATAACTTTACTCTTAATAAGCCGATGGGTTTTATGCGATGTTTTATCGGAGTGTTTTAGCCGGTGAGTTATCTTTGTATCCAGCCGATTTGCCACAAACATGTTTAGAGAATCACTGCCAACTCGGGCGCGAACACAAGCGAGAACACGGACATGAACAAGCAGGCAAGTACCCGGGTACGGGCACGAGGACCCGGCGCGGGCACGAAGATCCGGGCGCGGGCACGAGGACCCGGGCACGGGCAACAGGCGAGGATCCGGGTGCGGGCACGAGCAAGGGCCCGGGCACGGGCACGGGCAGCATCTTTGGGGCAGTGCTAGTTATTACTAATGCAATCGGCTGAAGTTTACTCAATCCGTTTATTTACGCATTCTGCCTGTTTATTATGTCAAGATTATAGCCGATTTTCAACATCCCTTCGGTGATTGGCTAGTTTGATATTTGCTTATTATTATGTTACTGTTCATGCCATCATCGGCTTCCAGTCGGTGTATAAGTGCTACAGTTCATATCAGCCATCGGCCGATGAGACGAGTCAAGATCGCCTTCCAGCCGATTGGCTCATTGATCTAATATTTTCTATCTCCTTGTCAATTACAGGGTCAAATTGACTGGCACGCCTACGAACCTCAAGATTTTAGGACCTGCACTGGAGTGAAGCAAATCTCCCAGGCCTTCACGTGTCTCTAGGCACCGAACGGCCCCCGGCGGTTTTCGGCGTCAACACGTTTTTGGCACGCTCGGTGGGACTCGAAGTTTCAATCCGAAGTTTCAAGATGGCTGGAAAAGAGATCAAAAAAGACAATATGATTCCGGTCACCATGGAAGATCTAACCGAAGAGCAAAAACAGCAAGTCGAACAGAATATGGCAAATTTTCAGAAGCTTTGCTTGGAATCCTTTGGCATGACGCGACAAGGGCCGATTCAGAAGACGTAGTTTCCAAAACCAGTTCTGTTTGGTGAATCGAGCCTCACACCACCTGAAAGTCCACCAATAAAACCCTTACAAGATATGGTGAATGAAGCAGTGCATCACACACTCATTAATCAATCTGGAATCCTGGTGAACACGCTCCATAACCTCATCAAGAAGACGGTGGATGGATCAATCGTTCAAGAGCCTACTCGAGGTCCTGTCTATCTCCCGCCAAAGACGGAGCCCAAACAGGTTACTTACGGGATAAACAGAGACATACCAAAAAACCTGTTTACACATAACCAGGCTGGGGGGCAACATGATATTCCTGCTGGATACCATCGGTCTGCTTATTATGGGGGATATCATCAAAATTATCCAGTAGGTGGGGCCAATCCAGGTTGTTACCAGAGAGAATATCCTAGACAGAATCGGCAACCAACTCCATCTATTCAGTATCAACAGGACAACCCGAGGGAAGAGGATTTATCAACAAGGGTGGCAGAAATAGTAAGGGAACAATTTGGGATCAAGCCCAAGGAGCAGACATTTATGTATCGGCATCCATATCCCGAGTGGTTTGACAGAGTGCCATTGCCACACTGATACAGGGTTCTAGATTTTTCCAAGTTCTCAGGGCAAGACAGCACATCTACAGTAGAACACGTCAGCTGGTTCTTGGCACAGTGCAGAGAGGCATCGGCAGAAGAGGCTCTGAGAGTTAGGTTTTTTCCCTTGTCGCTATCTGGATCGGCTTTTACATGGTTCTCCTCATTACCACCGAATTCAGTTCGGGGATGGGCCGATCTAGAAAAACAGTTTCACAAATACTTCTTTGCTGGAATTCATGAGATGAGATTGACAGATCTAACATCGGTTAGGCAACGACCAGATGAAACGATACCAGAATATATTCAGCGATTTCGGGACGTTAGAAACCGATGTTACAGTCTGAACTTGAGCGATGGACATCTAGCCGATTTGGCTTTCCAGGGTCTTTTAGCGCCAATTAAGGAGAGATGTTCATCACAGGAGTTCGAGTCCTTGGCGCACCTGGTTCATAAGGTATCGGCTCATGAAAGCCGATTTCAAGAGGCAAAAAAAGATAAATATCAGAGAAGGGTTGCTTAGGTACAGGTTTATTCATCGGACTCAGATGATGAGGGATCCAATGCCGAAGTCGGATTGGCGGAGTGGACTAGGAACAAAAAATCAGTATCATGCCCGTGGGTCAAGGATATCGGCAAGGAGGAGCGATATGACTTTGACGTCAATAAAGCCGATAAAATCTTCGACCTGCTACTTCAAGAGAAACAGATACAACTTCCGCCAAATCACATGATTCCATCAGCCGAAGAACTGAAGAAGAAAAGATATTGCAAGTGGCACAATACGATATCACATCACACCAACGAGTGCAAAGTTTTTCGGCAACAAATTCAATCGGCTGTTGAGCAAGGAAGAATCAAATTTGAAGACAAAAAGCTGATGAAAATCGACGGACACCTGTTTCCCGTGAACATGGTTTATGCGGGATCGTCGTCAAGGACTCAAGCCGATGAAGGAAGGCACATGGATCATAGAAAATCAAGGATTACTTCATCGGGTATGATAGAAAAATATTCAAAGCACGAAGGACAGCGGATTGAGCCAGACAGGGAAAGATATAATCCGCATTGGGATTGTCTGTTTTTCCGATTCTGCTGGGATCAAGGGATGAGATTGCCATCAATTGAAGATTGCCCTGAGTGCGATAATCTGAGGTTTCTGCAGGATCAGCAGGAAAGTTTTTCGCAGGATCGACCACCTAGGAGACGAGTATCGGTACATAGCCGATTAGGGCCGGTCCACGAAGAATTCTTTGAAGAAAATAAAGAGGAAGTACATGAAAAACAAATCCAAAATCCTCAGTGGTGTCCTAGCGGAATATTCACAAAGAATCAGAAGAGAAGGGCACAACGGCTACGACACTGAGAGCAACAGGAAGAACAGAAGCAAGATCAGGAAGAAGCCGATCATCGTCACAAGAGAACTAAACAAGTATGGCGTATAAAGATGAAGGACGATGAAGGTGATGCATCGGCTCCAATAAATATGGTTTTCTTTTTGCCTCGGGAATATAAAGCACTTTCATCAGACGAAGAAGGCAGTGAAGAAGTTTTCGCTTAGCTAACGTTGCAACCCGATCAGGCCATATTTGATAAACCTGAGGAATCAGAGCATCGGCACTTAAAGCCATTATATATCAAGGGCTATGTGAATGGGAAGCCGATGACGAAGATGCTACTTGATGGGGGAGCAGCTGTTAATCTAATGCCTTATGCTACGTTTCGAAAATTGGGCAAAACTGCCGAAGACTTGATCAAGACAAATATGGTACTAAAAGACTTCGGTGGGAATTCGTCAGAGGCGAAAGGCGTGTTAAACGTGGAGTTGACAATGGGAAACAAGACATTACCTACCACGTTTTTCGTTATTGATGGGAAAGGATCATATAGTTTGCTTCTTGGCCGGGATTGGATTCACGCGAACTGTTGCGTGCCCTCGACGATGCATCAATGTTTGATACAGTGGCAAGGAGATCAAGTCGAGGTAGTCCTAGCAGATCGGTCAACCAACATTCAATGACCGATTTGCCGGTCTGGGAAGCCGATGGTGTTGATTGATTGTCTGGAAAAACATGGGAAGGGGATTATCTCAAGGTCACCAGCCAAGGGATACAGCCGATTCAGCAAGTCGGCTCTGAATTGTTACTCTGATGGGCTCCATTGAAGATTTCGAGGGGAAACTGGGACAAGAGTTTACGTCGGCCGATGATTTAGAGGAGATCGACATAGGACCAGGAGATAAGCCAAGGCCGATGTACATATGTAAAAGGTTATGCCCTGAACTTCGAGAAGAATTGATAACACTGTTGAAGGAGTATCAGGATTGTTTTGCTTGGGAGTATCATGAGATGCCAGGACTAAGCCGATCAATTGTTGAACATCGGCTACCCATTAAACCAGGATATCGGCCGTTCAAACAGGCTCCAAGGAGGTTCAAAGCAGAGTTATATGAGCTGATCAAAGCGGAGATCACAAGGTTGTATGATGCAAAATTTATAAGACCATGCCGATATGCTGAGTGGGTTTCTAATATCGTCCCGGTAGAAAAGAAAAATGGAAAATTGAGGATATGTATCGATTTCCGGGATTTAAATAAAGCTATCCCCAAGGATGAGTACCCAATGCCGATAGCAGATTTATTGGTGGACGCAGCATCAAGCCACAAAATTATCAGCTTCATGGACGGCAATGCAGGATACAGTCAGATTTTTATGGCAGAGGAAGATATACACAAGACTGCGTTTCGGTGTCCTGGAGCTATCGGCTTATATGAGTGGGTAGTAATGACGTTTGGGTTAAAGAGTGCCAATGCGACTTATCAGAGGGCGATGAATTATATATTTCATGATCTCATCGGCTTGTTAGTGGAAATTTATATTGATGATGTGGTGGTTAAGTCTAAGAGTGAGGAAAGCCATATAGCCGATTTGCGAAAAGTGTTGGAAAGGGCCAAGAAATACGGACTAAGGATGAATCCCAATAAATGTGCTTTTGGTGTATTGGCTGGACAGTTTTTGGGTTTTATGGTTCATGAGCGAGGAATTGAAGTTAGTCAACAAAGCATCAGAGCCATTAAGACTACAGAGCCACCAAGCAACAAGACAGAGTTACAGTCATTGATCGGCAAGATGAATTTTGTAAGGAGATTTATATCAAATTTGTCAGGGAGAATTGAGTCTTTTACTCCATTGTTGAAGTTGAAAGCCGATCAAGAGTTCGTGTGGGGGGCAGATCAACAGAAGGCATTTGATGGAATTAAAAGATATTTGAGTTCTCCACCTGTTCTAATTCCGCCGCAGAAAGGAGTGCTGTTCAAGTTATACTTATCAGCCGATGAGAAATCCATCGGGTCTGTTTTAATTCAAGAGTTTGAAGGAAAGGAGCGAGTCGTGTTCTATCTGAGCAGAAGGCTTTTGGATGCTGAAACAAGATATCCTGTGGTGGAGAAATTATGCCTTTGTCTGTATTTCTCATGCACTAAGTTAAGGCATTATATCCTATCGGTTGAGTGTACAGTGGTTTGCAAAGCCGATGTGGTGAAATACATGTTGTCGGCTCCAGTTTTGAAAGGGCGAGTTGGTAAATAGATCTTTGCTTTAACAGAGTTCGACTTGAGGTATGAATCGGCTAAAGCGATTAAAGGACAGGCGGTGGCCGATTTCATTGTGCAACATAGAGGGGTTCACGAAGATTATGTGGAGCTGATTCCTTGGACTTTGTTTTTTGATGGATCAGTTTGCAAGCATGGATCTAGTATCGGTTTGGTCATTGTATCGCCTCGGGGGGCAAGTTTTGAGTTTGCTTTTACAATTAAACCTTATCGGACTAATAATCAAGCGGAATACGAGGCGGTATTAAAAGGACTTCAACTTTTAAAGGAGATCGGAGCCGATATCATAGAGATTGTTGGTGATTCTTTGTTGGTGATCAAGCAGTTGTCTGGGGAATATGAATGCAGAGATGATGTTTTGAGATCATATTATGAGGAATGTACAGATTTGTTGAAAGGTTTCAAGATGGTATCAGTGGATCATATTCCTAGGGAGCAAAATTTAGAAGCCAATGATCTTGCACAGATTGCTTCTGGTTATCGGCTGAATAGACAGGTTGAGGTTGAAATAGCCGATAATGATATTTAGGATAAAGCCGATGATTGGAGACGGGAAATAATTGGTTATCTGCAGAATCCGTCGCAATCGGTTTCCAGGAAGCTTTGGTATAAAGCTACTAAATATGTGCTGCTTGATGAGGAGTTGTATTATCGGACTTTTGAAGGAGTTCTGCTGAGATGCCTGAATTTGGAAGAAGCCAAAGTGGTGATGTGCGAAGTGCATGAAGGCATTTGTGGGACTCATCAATCGGCTCATAAGATGAAGTGGTTGCTAAGAAGAGTAGGATACATTTGGCCGACGATGTTGGAAGATTGCTTCAGGTACTATAAAGGATGTCAAGATTGCCAGAAGTTTGGAAATGTACAGAGGGCACCAGCATCGGCTATGAATCCTATCATCAAACCGTGGCTGTTCAGAGGATGGGGAATTGACATGATCGGCCAGGTTTTTCCTCCATCAAGTAAGGGACATAAGTTAATATTGGCAGCAACAGATTATTTTACGAAGTGGGTAGAAGCGATTCCTCTGAAGAAAGTTACGTCCAAAGAAGCGATCGAGTTTGTAAAGGAGCACATAATTTATCGGTTTGGGATTCCTCAGACGATAACTACTGATCAGGGATCTATTTTCATATCCGATGAGTTTCAATAGTTCGCTGCCAGTATGGGAATCAAGTTATTAAATTCATCACCTTATTATGCTCAGCTAACGGACAGGCGGAAGCTTCTAATAAGAGTTTGATCAAGTTGATTAAGCGGAAGATTGACGAACAGCCGCAAAGATGGCATACTACATTAGCCAATTCGTTGTGGGCCTATCGGATGGCATGTTATGGATCTACTCGGGTGCCACCTTACCAACTGGGTATGGACACGAGGCAATTTTGCCTTGGGAGATTAACATCGGCTCTAGGAGGATTTCTTTGCAAAATCAATTGACAGCCGATGATTATTATAACTTAATGACAAATAAACTTGAAGATTTGGCTCAGAATCGGTTAAGGGCGTTGGAGAGGATTAAGGAAAATAAAGCTAAGGCGGCGAGGCATTATAACAAAAAGGTGGTGAATAAATCATTTGCTGAGGGAGATCTGTGTGGAAATTAATCTTGCTGATCGGGTCCAGAGACAATAAGTTTGGAAAGTGGTCGCCTAATTGGGAAGGGCCCTATCGGATTAATCGTTGTGTGCCTGGTAATGCTTATATACTAGAAGATCTTGAGGGGACAGAGTTTGCTAAAGCACTTAATGGGAAGTACCTCAAGAGATATTATCCGAGTGTTTGGATCAACTCTTAAATCGGTTAAGTACAGCTGATTTTTAAAACGGTTCAGAAAGCCGATGTTTTTGCATCGCCTAAAGACAGCCGATATCAATTGATATCGCCTTTAGATCAAATAGACAAAAAAAATACTAAGGGGTAATTGGAAGAAACGGGCAATAGAGCTGATCAGATTATGTTATAGCAAAAGTTAGTCGGTGTCTGGAAATCATCGGTTGTTAGTGTCAAGGTTTTACAGAAAGTTCTGAATTGTTTCGATCGCACGCAGACGGATTTGGTCAATCTCATTGATAGCATGAATGTCGTCTTCATCGGAGCCCGAGATGATCTTCAAATTTTTGCGCCGATGAACGACTTGGCGCACCGTTGCTGCAACCTTAGCCTCTTGGTCTTGTATAGCTTGTGGCAGGCCGATGAGCTGGGATTCTGTTGTTTCAAGATCCTTATGAACTTTTTCAAGTTCTGCCAGCAAATCAGCCTCCTTTTTCTTCAGTTGGTTCAATTTGGATTGAAGCTCTTGAGGGGCAGCTACCATGTCATCAAGCTTTTTCTTCTCTGTTTGGGCTGATAGCCGATCGACTTGGATATCTTGGGTTATCTTTTGTTGGTCAGCACGATTGGCTATGCGCTGCCTGAGCTTGATGAGTCTGAATCTGTGAGATTCCAGATATGCTGCGGGAGTCAGTGCATCGATGAGTTCTTCGGGCAAATGATGTTCAATGTCTGCAAGTCTTGCCCGGATCGGCCCGCAGTCTTCCGCTAGTGCGTCGATCGGATTTTCCAGCCGACTGATGATGCTCGTTAAATACTCACGCACATCGGCTGGGAAGGATGGTTTGGTTGCCGCGCTGGTGGCTGTTGCTTCTTCTGCCTCTAAGTACTTGCTGATGTCAAAGGAGAACAAATCGGCTAAGGACTGCAAATTGACATCGGTAAAAGAATCAGTGGAGAGTTAAAAAAATGAAGTATGGATATAGAGGGATTACCTGAGGTAGGGCATCGGCAGCTTGGGTGGCATTGGCTTCAAATGGACGAGTAGGTTGTTCTTCAGAACGGTCGATGTCAGGCGATGTAGTAGGAACAACCTCATCAACGGCTTGGGGACTGGGCACTGAGATTGGAGCGGCTGGAGAGGTCATCGGCTCGGTGCTTGGAGGGATGTCAGTAGAAGGTTGAGGTTCTGGGGCCGATGACTCGAGCTGAAGATAAAATTGATGAAAAAGATGGGAAAACAGATAATAATATCAAGACTTAGCACATACCTGAGGAGATGAGGGGGCTGATGTTGTTTGGGGAGTAGGTGGCGTCGTGACCATGACATCGGCATTAGTTTTCTGCTTCTTGAGGGAAGGGCGATGCGCCAGCTTTTTGCATTTCTGTCCTGTCGGCCGGGGCGCCTGGAAGAGAGCCGATGGAGAGGGAGCATCGTGCCCTAAGTTCGGAGTGGCCAATGGGGGTTGATACATGATCGGCCAACCGCTAGTGCTTGTTGTTGGGGGCTCGACGTTGGTAGCCTGCAAAGTTAAGAGTAAGAGATGATCAGAGATGATGATTAAGGCTTATGGATGTTACCTCGTCATCGGATTCGATGTAGTCGGCATTGAGGCGAGAACAGTAGTGGATGGCCGCTAAGTTGAATAGATGTCTCCTCCATTCTGACCACCATCGGGCAAAAAGCTTTGTGTTGGCGGTACATATATTCACCTCAGTGGCGGCGCCCAGGGGTAGAGATTCTGTTAAGGTCCGCATCCGATCATACTCTAGGGCATTGTTGACGTTGCCCCGGGCTTGGAGTTTGTCGATGAAGAATAGGCCGATCGGAAGTTGACCAAGACCAAGTTGACGGGAGCCGACTGATGGGTGGTAAAATTCATATGATGGTTGTGATCGGCCCAGAGAGAAGCCAGTCGGCAGCAGACAGGGGGTAACAGCCGATAGAAATATGGCCTTCGATTCATCGTCTTCCAGAGCATTGAGGGGGTTGAAGTTGGAAGGCATTTCGAACGATGATGCATCGTTGTATGCAAACCAAAGTGTGGCCTCCCTGGTGAAGCCGTAATAAAACCCCTTGAACCATTGACTGAGTCCAGCGGGTGTTATCTTGCCGCCAGAAAGAGCCGATGCAGCTTCGCCCATGGAGATACATCGGCGGTAAATGGGTTCCTGGTCTTCTGTGTGATCGGCTAGGAAGGATTGGTTAAGAAAAGAAGTCTCTTGAAAGGCCTTGGAGGTGTAGACATTGAGCCATAGTTGCACAAACCACCAAGGACCCCCAATATGGCCGATGGGCTGGCCGGCTGATAGCTTGATCGCTACTTGATGTAGCAGCTAATAAGTGGCACCGAGGAGGTATTTCCCCAAGGGGATTTGTTTCCGATCGGCCAAGCACTCTGCCAGACATTGCATGTTGGTCGTTGGGCCGAGGGTCGCACCACCAAAAACAAACCGTTCCAGCCACAAGTTCAAGAAGGCGACATGTTCCCGATCGTCGACTGGTCCAGTTCCCTTGTTGTGGATTGATATATGCCTGGACCAGCCACCAATGTTCTTCGCTTGAAGCCGATGAGCAGGCTTGAATCGGAGCCTGAAGGGATCGATGTAACTCGTCGTGTCGAGGCAGGTGAGCATAGTTACATCCATCAAGGTGGGGGTCATCGGCCCGTGCCCGAACATGAAAGCATTGAGAGCATCTGACCAGAAATATGAAGCCGATGCGAGCAGAGGTTCGTTCTTTTCCATATCGGCCAGAGAGAGGTTGATGCAGTGGCCGATGTTTGATTCTTCCCAGAGGGTTCTCTTCGCGGCTGATACTCTAATATACCAATCCCTCCACCCAGGGAGCTTGCTCGGCCATGATATGAAACTATTGGTCCAATCACTGATTAGCATGGCGGAGTTCTTGAAAGGAATACGTTGAGTCTCGGCGCTGATGAAATCTGTGGGATCCTCGCTACCCATTGGGCCGTGATAGAAGAAATCTGGGTAATCGGCGGCTGGGATCAGAACTTGGTTCCTAAGGTGCTACAGTAAACAAGAACATGATGAAGAACAGGTGAAGAACATAGCAGATTGGAATCATCTAGGCTACAAAATCAGAAAAAACAGTCGGGCAGAAAGATTACCTCGGGGACTGTGGATGCTGATGCCATTGCGCTGGAAGAAGAAGAGCGGGAATCAGCGGTCGAAGAAAGGAGATGCGACGGTTCGTCTGAGTTCGCATGAGTTCGTCGAGGTCTTGGAAGATGAAGCGGTAGTGCTCTGGTGATGTGAAAGCATAAAAAGGCTAGAGAGACGAAGCGGTTTATAGAGGTATGATGACCGGGCAGGAATCGAGGCCGTTGGCACTGTTTCAAACAATTAAGGCAAGTGGGCTACCTTGGGCCGCCTCGGTATGGAAGGAATCTAAAGGCCTAAAATGAAAGAATTTCGTAGTCCTATAGAGAACTCCGAAATTGGGGGGCATGTGTTAACGCCAAAATTTGCTATGGCTCTATATCAGATTCGGTCAGGAAGAAAATTACAGTTAACTAGCGGAAGCTGATCTAGAAGGAACCGAGTCTAGGAAGGAGCCATGAAGACCACAGTATGGCAGTTAATTACTGTATCTATTAATTAGGCAAGTGCTGGTGTTTATCTTTAGGAAATCTGACCTTGTGTCCGGTCAGGTCCTGTTAAAGTTTCCTTTTGTAATTAGGAAATCATGTACCGTGTCCAATAAGGACTCGTATCAACTCGGGGTATAAATACGTATGCCCGGGTGCTTTGTAATCTATCTACATCAATTAGATCAATATAATTTCGGCGCATCGCCACCCCTTCGACGGGTTCTTGCTTCTCGAGCCGGGCTGCATCGGTTAGGTTCGACCTCCTGCGAGAAGGTAAGTCTCGTCACCCCAGACACCGCATCAGCTAGGACTTCCTCGGTTAAGTCCGATATTCTAGTCGGTTTACGGTGGACGGCTTACCATGGTATATCTATTTTATCTATGGCTGCATCAGTTTAGTTTGATCTCATAGATCGATTAGGTATATCACATCATGCATGCGCAGATCGTATCGGCTTACTGGGAACGATTTATCATCAGTTTGTGATGCATCGGTTGGGTCCGACCTACTAAACTGCCAGCGATAAATCGTTCCTGCTAGGTCGATATTTTGTGTGCAAGCATCTTATCGGGATGTATAGCCGATAAGTTATCACACCTTACATCACGATCGCATTAGATCTATCGGCTCATCGAGGTCTTGTTATCATCACCAGTCTGTGCTGCAACGGTTGGGTCCAATCTACTAGACTGTTGATAATTACTTTACTCTTAATAAGCCGATGGGTTTTATGCGATGTTTTATCGGAGTGTTTTAGCCGGTAAGTTATCTTTGTATCCAGCCGATTTGCCACAAACATGTTTAGAGAATCACTGCCAACTCGGGCGCGAACAGAAGCGAGAACACGGACACGAACAAGCAGGCAAGTACCCGGGTGCGGGCACGAGGATCCGGGCGCGGGCACGAGGACCTAGGCATGGGCAATAGGCGAGGATCCGGGCGCGGGCACGAGGACCCGGGCACGGGTAGCAGGCGAAGATCCAGGTACGGGCACGAGCAAGGGCACGGGCAGCATCTTTGGGGCGGCGCTAGTTATTACTAATGCAATCAGCTGAAGTTTACTCAATCCGTTTATTTACGCATTCTGCCTGTTTATTATGTCAAGATTATAGCCGATTTTCAACCATCCCTTCGGTGATTGGCTAGTTTGATATTTGCTTATTATTATGTTACTGTTCATGCCATCATCGGCTTCCAGTCGGTGTATAAGTGCTACAGTTCATATCGGCCATCGGCCGATGAGACGAGTCAAGATCGGCTTCCAGCCGATTGGCTCATTGATATAATATTTTCTATCTCCTTGTCAATTACAGGGTCAAATTGACTGGCACGCCTACGAACCTCAAGATTTTAGGACCTGCACTGGACTGAAGCAAATCTCCCAGGCCTTCGCGTGTCTCCAGGCACCGAACGGCCCCCGGCGATTTTCGGCGTCAACCCTTGCCCGATACTTGGTCGTGGATTTGACCTAGCCATGTGACAAAGGATCTTCATGGGTGAACTTTGGAAAGGCCTTGTCATGAACTTCTAGTACCGGCCAGTACTCGGTGTAAGTTTCGTGTCGTGTGGGTAAAGTGTACAACCTCTACAGAGATTAATCAAATTGTTTGAACAGCCGTGCCCATGCTCATGGGCGAATGTGAGGTGTTTCTCATAGCGTAGATTTGGTTGCAAAATGTTTGAAAAGGATATTTGGAGGATGGAAAATTGTTTCTAGAGTCCGCCTATGTGGCAGACAGCTAACCTCAGTGGTTAGGAATGGGCCTGTGTGGCCTGGGGTGCCCTATGGCACCTTGGTTAGATCCGTGATTGTCATCGACTGTGCCGAGATGGCGATTCCTTGTGCCGTGATGGCGTTAGTCTGTGCCAAGATGGCGGTAGACTGTGCCGAGATAGCGATGTTAACTGTGAGAAGCAGTTAAGTGGTGGTTTGTGAGTGATGGTTATAATTGTTGAGAAAATGAAAGGAAAATAAACGAGGAAAATAAAATAAATGTTGTTGTCACATGTAACTCTCAAACAAGTTGTTGTAAAACAACTTGTGGAATGGGTTGAGGCGTGAGCCTCGGTGTGACAACTAAAATTTTGTCTCACTAGTGTTTTGCAAAAGAACTAGCTCTTGCTTAAAAAGGCTGTTTTTGCAATAAAACCCTTAGCTTGTTTTGTTAAAGCCAATCATGCCATATTTTCCTTGGCTTGCTAAGTACGTTTGTACTCACCCTTCCTATATAACTCTATAGAGTATGCTGAAGACGACGTCGACCCAACCACAAAGGAGTTCCTCTAGGAGCAAGCAGAGTTTGAAGACTGTTAGTAGTTTCATCCCTAGTTCCCAAACCGTTCTTGTGGTTTGGTTAGTTCCTTAGGTGCTTAGTTGTAACGGCCTACCCTCCAGAACCACGCACCCTAGCCTATCCGACAGGCGGGCCCACTTACACATAGCACCCCACTTACACTTTTGTTCTCGCTTCGTGTAACAAAGGACCTGGCGTCCCCCAACTTACCCGCATAGCCACACAGGTATATAGGCAAATGTCCAGGAACGCGCCCCTTCTTAGCACATGTCCATACGTCTAGTGCCAGCACCATATGCCATGCCATGTGCCTCACATAGAGCCCACATGCGTCATGTGCCATATGCCCGCACACTAACCCATATGCACAACCACGAGGGTCAGCTTTGATACCATTTGTAATGGCCTGCCTTCTAGAACCACACAGCCTAGCCCATCCAACGGGCGGGCCCACTTACACATAGCACCCCACTTACACTTGCGTCCTTGCTTCGTGTAAAAGGGTTAACCCGGAAGTGCTATGGTTGGAGGGACAAGGCCTTATAAGTTGGTTCAACCCTTGCTCAACTAGCAAGGTGGTACTAATCAAGTGCACACAACACTCATGGGCCACATAGGCCAGATCCTAATTGGGCTAGGATGTCACATTAGTCGCCTAGCGCTGTGTGCTAGTTATCCACATAATAAACCCCACTGTTGCTTCCGCCTTGCCGATGTGTCATTGTTCTCTATGTTATGGTGTTGCCCATCTGTGGGCCTATCCATGATGTCAAATTATGTAAGGACTAATTCCTAGTATTGTAATTTCGGATTAAGTCTACAATGATCCACTGTTATTTCTGTGTGTACTAGTTTATGTATCCTGGGATTGGTACATATTCCACAAGTAACAATGACCCCCGATCTGTGTCAGTTTGTGTCTCTCTCTAGCTAGTAGGGTTCGAGGCGTCACACTTACACTTATTATGCGGCTCGACAAACAAATCGTTTAAAAAATTGGTGCAAGATGGTCAAGAGTGACTTCAACAATCTTCGGGATCCTCACGTCCGACGAATCTCCGAAATGTTGCCACATGAACACGAGATAAAACCACACCAAAATCATACAAATAAGTAATATTATTATAAACTAATAGTGCCATTAGGTAGATCTCAATTTTAGAAAAATTCTGAAAGTTGAACAGTGTCAATCGAAGTCATGGTTAAAAAGTTATGAAACCCACATCAGTGTCATAGATGGGAGAAAGAAGGGTGGGGGGGGGGGAGCCATGGCTGCCTACCTCGGCTTAACACGGCGTGCACGGGCTGGCTAAGGAAGAAGGGGCACGATGGCGGTGGCCGGGAAACAAGGCGGTGGCACTAGAAAAGGGTGATGCAGCAGAGAGAGAGAGAGCGTGGGGAGGATGTGTGGGGAGGGGACGTGGCGAGAGGCAAGCTCGGATGAGGGATTTAAAGGCGGTGGCCAGTTGGCAGTACACCAGACTTCTGAGACGAGCCCAAGCTAGCATATTGAAGCCAATGGGACAGCGCAACAAGGGGAGAGGCAAGGCGACATGACGGGGAAAATGACATGAGAGAGAGTGGGATTCACGACGGCTTCCTAGGAGGTGACGCACATCATCTGGTTTCCTAGGAGCGAACAACGAGTGGATGGGAGATGTGGTGGCATCGAGGTGATGCATAAGAGATGCCTTAGGGGATGGGCAATGGCGATGCAGTGCACGGGAGAGCAAGGCCGCGGCGGGAAACTTGGGAACAGAGGGTACGGGGCAATGCAAGGTGATGCAACACAGGGGAAAGGCCGGCGACGGTGATGCGCGAGGGAGCGAGAGTGCGGTGACCGCCATCACTGACAAACCCCCCTCAAGAAGCACCGTGGTGCATGCCCATCTCGATGAGCTCCGGGCCATGCTGGTTTCAGTGCAAGCCACCACCGGGAGCGCAGCCGCAGACGGAGCCCCGGCCACTGACTTGACTACACCTAGAGTAGCCACAGATCCGATGAGGCTGATCAGCGCTACGGACAGGCACACAACCACCTCAACGTTGGCCAGATATGCACGCCCGGTGCCCGTACTCAACGGGGACTCACCGTTAGCCCAAGAGCTACAGTTGGAGCCATACCCCTCAGGGTTCCGCCCCCCGAAGCTAACCAAGTACCGGGGAGAGGCAGACCTGGAGGAGTTCGCCAAGAACTACGCCCTCGCGATCGAGGCCAGTGGCGGAGCAGCAGCCACGATGACCTAGTGCTTCCCACTAGCCCTCGACGACGTCGCCCAACGATGGTTCTGGGCGCTTCAACCCGGCTCCGTGTACAGCTGGCTGCAGCTTCGGGACGCCTTCTGCAACAACTTCTAAGGCACCTTCGTTGAGCCCCCGACCTCGGGGAGCCTGTTCGCCGTAAAACAGCGTCCCGGAGAGTCGCTCCGTGACTACTTCAAGCACTTCACGGAGGCTAAGTCCCAAATCCGCGGTCTGTCAGACACCACCGTCATCGACGTGGCCAAGCAAGGCCTATTGGAAGGAGGTGACCTCTTCAACAAGCTACACCGCAAGCCAATGACCTTAGTCGAGGTGCTAATGAACAAGTTTGAGGAATACGCCCGGTCAGAGGAGAAGACCATACGCTGGAGAGTGGCCTGCGGGCTCCCCCCCTCCCAGTAATCCAAATGGCGGCCGCGGTTGTGGCGGAGCCAACCAACCAGCCCCAGCCCGCCATAGCCCCTGACGCTCCACAGCCGCCGCCTCCGCTGGCGGCTGTGGAGCCCAAACCCTAGGCACAAGCAACCCCGAATCAGGCCGAAGACAAGCCCCTGCGTGCCAGATGGTCCAGGGGCAAAAAGGGCCTGGCAAAAGGAAAGTCAACGCGATCGAGCAAGTCCCGGGCCACGGCCGAGGCTACGGCCGGGGACATGGAGGCGTTCACACTGCCGGCGGCCGCGGTCGTGGGGAGGCACGGGGCACAGGAGAAGGCCTCCACTGGTGCACCTTCCCCGGCCAGAACAACATGCATGTCTTCGATGATTGCCGGAGCATCACGGCGAAAAGGGAAGAATACTTGGGCTGCCCCGTCTCCGGCGGCCTAGGTGCGCACGGAGTAGAGCACGCCGTGTACCACTACCACGCGGTGGACCAATGGTATCACCCCCCACCGCCAAGAGCAGTGGAGCACATCCCGTAGGAATACCACACCTAGGCATACCACCCCCTACCGCCCCCTCACGCGTACCATGTGCTCCGCCGCGCCCGCTTGTGGGGGCGCCTCCACCAAGGCGGAAACCCACCATGTGTAAACAGTACCCGATCCCTGGATCAGTAGTCGGATACACACATAGTCATCGGTGGTTACTCCATTGCACTTTGCAGAAACTGATTGTCCTTCGTCTTGTACATCTGTCCTTTTTCTCTAGAATCCGAAGTGGGCGTTCTTTGTACGTGAGGTTGCGTTGCATGTCGATTACTTCCAACGGGACTTGTTCTCCTAGGATGCGAAGGCACTTCTTCAACTAGGATACATGGAACACATTGTGGACGTCAGAGAGTTCTGCAGGTACCTCTAGCTGATACGCCACCGTTCCGCGCCTGGCAATGATAGGATACGGACCGATGTAACGAGGCGCTAACTTTTCACCCATTCCAAATCTCTTGATTCCGCGTAGGGGTGATACTCGGAGATAGACATGGTCACCTGTTTGAAACTCAAGCTCTCGTCTTCGATTATCGGCATAATTCTTCTGTCGGGATTGGGCCACCTTCAGGCGTTCTTGGATAACCTTAACTCACTCTTCCGCCTCCTTCAAGATATCGGGCCCGAAGACCATCTTTTCTCCCACGTCTGTCCAACAGAGTTGAGTTCTACATTTGCGTCTAAACAGAGCTTCATTAGGGGCCATCTAAATACTAGCTTGGTAGCTGTTGTTGTATGAGAATTCGGCATATTGCAGACAGAGATCCCAAGTCCCTTCAAAATCCAGGGCACAGGCTCTCAGCATATCTTCCACAATCTGATTTACTCTCTCAGTCTGTCCATCCGTCTGGGGGTGATATGCGGTGCTAAAATTGAGATTAGTGCCCATTGCTTCGTGCAACTTTTACCAAAAGTGAGAGGTGAACTGGGTTCCTCGATCAGACACGATCTTCTTCGGGACTCCGTGTTGGCAGATAACTTTAGTCAAATACAACTCAGCTAGCTTCTTAGCCAAATAGGTGGTCTTGACAGGGATAAAGTGGGCGACCTTGGTTAGTCGGTCCACTATTACCCAGATGGAATCATGTCCTGCTGGAGTTCTAGGCAAACCAGTTATGAAATCCATCCTTATTTCTTCCCATTTCCACTCGGGTATCTTCAGGGGCTGAAGCAATCCTACTGGCTTCTGGTGCTCTGCTTTAACTCTTTGACAAATGTCACAAACTGTGACATACTCAGCAATGTCTCACTTCATTCCAGACCACCAGTAATGATCCTTGATATCCTAGTACATCTTGGTACTTCCTGGTGGATGGAATAAGCAGATTCATGGGCTTCTCTCAAAATCAAATCTCGAATTTCTTTTTGACCGGGTACGCAAATGCGTTTTCCAAACCAAACAGTCCCTTTATCGTCAACAGAGTACTCGGAGGCTTTCCCTTTGGTCATGTTTTCCTTGATAACCCTGATTTCTTCATCCTCTTTTTGAGCTTCACGGATTTGATCCTCCAATGTAGGTTGAATCAACAAGGTTGCTAGGGTCCCTGGCATAACCACATTTATCCTTAGCCTTTCCAATTCTCGGCTTAACTCGGGTCAAGGGGGCAAGTTCAGGATGGCATTGCAATGGACCTTCCAACTTAGGGCATTGGCAACCATATTTGCCTTTCCAGGGTGATAATGTATTCCAAGGTCGTAATCCTTGATTAATTCAAGCCATCGTCTTTGTCTGAGATTGAGCTCAGTCTGAGTGAATATGTACTTAGGCTTTTATGGTCAATATAGACCTCACATCGATTCCCAATCAGGTAATGTCGCCATATCTTCAAGGCATGCACTACTGCCGATAACTCTAGGTCATGTGTAGGGTAATTCATTTCATGAGGCCTTAGCTGTCTTGACGCATAAGCGACCACTCTTCCTTCCTGCATAAGCACACAGCCTATGCCTAGTCGGGATGCATCACAATATACCTCAAAATCCTTCTTGATATCCGGAAGGATCAGCACAGGTGGGGTAGTTAGTCTTTTCCTCAATTCCTGGAAACTTTTTTCACAAGCATCATTCCACTCAAACTTCCTTTCCTTCTTCAGCAAGTCTGTCATCGGTTTGGCGATCCTTGAGAATCCTTCAATGAATCTCCGGTAATAACCAGCCAAACCTAGGAAGCTTCTCACCTCCGTGACCATAGTCGGGGGTTTCCAAGAAAGCACATCTCTTACTTTTCCCGGATCCACTTCTACTCCTTGGGCAGTAACAATGTGACCTAGGAAAGCAACTCAGTCTAGCCAGAACTCACACTTCGAGTACTTGGCATACAATTGGTGTTCCCTTAGCTTTCCCATTCTCAAATGTTCGGCATGTTCTTGCTCACTTTTAGAGTAGATTTGTCGATGTTTTACACCGGCAATAAATATATGGGGCTAGTCGGCGGATGTAAACTCGGTGGATTGCAAAGGAACACAAGGAGATTTTTATACTGGTTCAGGCCCTCGATGTGAGGTAATACCCTACGTCCAGTTTATATGTATTCCTTTGAGGATATACGGTGGTGGTTCTGATGAACTTGTGTGCACCTTTGAGCTTATGAGTGCTCTTCTGCCCTCATGGGGCGCCCTGCCTCCCCTTATATACTGGGGGACAGGGTTACAAGGTAGGAGTCCCCATCGGATTACGACTAGGAGATCTCCCCTTAGAGATATAACGCACCCGACTAGGACTGTATATTCCTTTCTATACAAGGCGAAGTCTGCCAAATCTAGCTATATCTCTAATTATAAGGCTAGGCCCATCCTCTATCCGAGTGGCCCATATGCTTGTCATGAGGTACCCGAGGCCCATGGCACCCACAAGATTAAGATATCATCTATGAATACCACAACAAACTTGTCGAGATAGTTCATGAATATCTTGTTCATGAGGCTCATGAAGAAGGCTGGAGCATTAGTGAGTCCGAAGGACATCACTGTATACTCATATAGACCATAACGGGTCGAGAAAGCTATCTTGGGTATATCCTCAGGTCTAATCTTCAGCTGATGGTATCCGGATTTTAAATCAATCTTGGAGAAAACTTTAGCACCTTGCAGCTGGCCGAACAAATCATCAATCCTGGGCAACGGGTACTTATTCTTGATGGTTACCTCATTCAGTGTGCGATAATCAACACACATTCTCTTTGTCTTGTCTTTCTTTTCCACTAGGAGCACTGGAGCTCCCCAAGGTGATGTGCTAGGTCGCACAAAACCTAGAGCCTCAAGTTCTTCTATCTGTTTCTTCACCTCGGCTAATTCCTTAGCTACCATTCTATAGGGTCTCTTGGATATTGGTGCTGTGCCGGGTAACAACTCTATGGAAAACTCAATCTCCCGATCAGGGGGCATCCCGGGTAAACTGTTTGGAAAGATATCGGGGTATTCATTAATCACTGGTACTCCTTCCAGAGGAACGGCCTGCACAGAACTTAGGAGAGACTGGTCTTTAGGGTTTTCAGGCGGGGCAAACTTCACTTCCTGCCCTAGGGGGCACTGCAGGGTTATGGTGCTGGTTGCACAGTCTATCCGACCTTTATGTTTGGCTAACTAGTCCATACCTAGAATCAAATCCATGCCTTGTGATTCCAGGATAATAGGATTGGTTGCAAAACTAACCCCTTCAATTACCAGGTTAACCCTAGGGCAAGATTGGTCTGACCTAAACTCCTTGCCAGGGGAGTGTATGATCATAGGTACCCTAAGGCCTTGAGTATCCCAACCATATTTATCCACAAAAGCTTGAGAAATAAAGGAATGCGATGCTCCTGAATCAAACAAAACAACTACAGGTATGGAATTGACAAGAAACGTACCCATCACGACATCCGAAGCTTCTTGAGCTGTCTTCGACTGGATGTGGTTGACACGGCCTCGTCCAAAAGTCGGCGTGGCACGGGAGGCATGTCCACTAGCCTGCGTAGTCGGCTGTCCCCGACTGAGCACAGGGGCTCTTGTAGTGCTGATGTGGGAGCGTCCAGGAGCTGCAGGAGCTTCCTTCTGAGGACAGTGACGGGCAAAGTGACCCAACTCGTTACAATTGTAACATCGGCTCCCTGATGTACTCGGGGTGCTTCTCTGCTATAGGCTGACTGGGGTAGGGTGGCTCACACCGGTACTTGTACTAAAGGATCGAGATTAAATAGATGGAGCTGGGCGGGAAGCAGTCGGGCGAGACATATGCCCTTGAAACTGGGGTGGAGCAAACTGACGGTGAGGATTGGGGAGATTGGGCCTGGAACGCAGACCACCACGAGTCTGCATCTAAGAGGCTTTGCGCTTGCGAAAGACCTCGATTTCCTTCCTAGCGTCTTCAACCACTAGAGCTCTGTTGATCATGTGCTGAAAGGTAGGGAAATCATGAGCAAGGAGCTGAATCTTCATTGCCACATTCATTCCCTTCAGAAATCTCCTGATCTTCTTCTTGTCCGTGTTCACTTCCTCGGGCGCATAACGGGCCAGGTGGTTGAATCTACTCAGGTACTCGCTGATGCTGAAATATCCTTGCTTGAGATTGTTGAACTCTACTCTCTTGATGTCAATCACTCCCTCGGGGACATATGCAGCTCTGAAGGCTTCAACAAACTCGGGCCAAGCAATGTTAGCGGCATCCTGATGGGCAGCACAGTAGTTCTCCCACCAGTTGGCAGCGGGGCCTCGAAGTTGATGTGTAGCAAACAAGGTTTTCTCAAGGGGTGTGCATTGCACTAGGTTCAGTTTTCTGTCCATGTCCTTCAGCCAATCGTCAGCCTCCACTGGGTCGGCGATTTGCGAGAACTCTGTCGGACGGGACCTCAGGAAGTCGGCAAGCTTGGAACGGCCATGGGCTTGTGCTGGTTGAGCTTGGTGAAAAAGGGGTTGTAAGGCGGCCAAGTTCTGAGCAATGCCTTGCAAAATCTGTGTCTGGATGGCCATAAGCTGCTGCGGGTCTACCGGAAGCTGAGGGGGTTGAGGCAATCCTCCATGGTTGGTGGCTGCAGCGGCAAAGGTACCAGGGCCAACTGCACAACCATTACCGGACATCCGATCATGAGTCTGCTCTACTTCTTGCTCATTCACTGCAGGAGGCACGTTGTTGTGGGCTGGAACTTGGTCTTCATAACCTAGGCGAGCTGGAGCACGAACATTGCGACACTGACGTCCTGCCATCTGATTCCAGAAAAGGAGAAACCAAGGGAGAAAGGCTCAGAAAGGTATTGGCAGTCAAACAGATAGAACAGATAAGGGAAACAACCAGAACACCATGATTGTCGATGCTTTGCACCGGCAATAATACTATGGGGCTACTCGGCGACCTGGAATTCGGTGGATTGCAGAGGTACACGGGAGAATTATACTGGTTCAGGCCCTCGATGTGAGGTAATACCCTACATCCAGTTGAGGTGTTATTCCTCTGAGGTGGTTTTACGATCAATGATCTGGTGTGCCCTCATGGGGCGCCCTGCCTCCCTTTATATACTAGGGGACAGGGGTACATGGTAAGGATCCCAATCGGATACGACCAAGGGATTTCCTTCTTAGAGATAAAATCCTATCCGACTAAGGCTATGTTTCCTTATTGTACAAGACACAGCCTGCCGGGTGCTATCTTATCTCTAATTACACGATCTGGCCCATCCTCTATCCGAGTGGCCCATGTGCTTGTAGTGAGGTACCCGGGGCCCATGGCTCCCACAATGATGGAATCGAGCAGCAAACCAAGAAACGCACTCGGGAACTCGGAAACTCGGCTTTGGTGAAGGGTGATGGATAGGGCAGAGCACTAAACCCTAAGGGCTGACGCCAGAGCTATACACAGGAGCCAAAGGTCTTTTGGATAGCCAAGAGTTCTAGAGATATTTTCAAAATCTACCACGGCAGAAGGAGATGACTGGGCAATCCCTAGCTTTTGCAAATAATAGAGTTTTCAAAATAAGATCTCTAAGGGCATCTACACGCGTAGGGTTTCGCTCCTAGGGCCAACCTATGCTCTGATACCACCTCTTGTGGGGGCGCCTTCACCAAGGCGGAAACCCACCATGTGCAAACAATACCCGATCCCTGGATCAGTAGTCGGATACACACATAGTCATCAGTGACACAAACTTAGAGTACACTAAACATTAAATACATAATAGAGTACATATAATACAAAGGTTTCCATCCAGGACATGCCCTAGATGGACAACGGCAAGAACAGGGTGACTAGCGAGATACAACACAGACAGGGTGGAAGCAGGGGAGGAAAACTACTCAGCGATGGAACATGACAATACCACAGACTTGGTTGGGAGCTAGGCCCGAAACCTCAGAAGTCCTCGTAGTCGGCTTGGTCCTGGAAGAACTCGGCAGTAGTCAGGTCGTCGTCTTCTTCTTCAAAACCTAATATAATGTATATACAAATATAGGAACAAGGGTGAGTACTTTCATACTCAGCAAGCTGGGGGAAAAGTGCCATGTTGACTAGACAGAAGGGGCTAAGAGTCTTATTTGCGAAAACAGCCTTTAGAAACATTTTGCTTGTCAAAAACTAGTGTGTCCAATTTTTAGTTGTCGGAAAGCGGCTCACGCCTCGATCCATTCCGCAAGTTTCTTTTCAACAACTCACCACATATAGTTACTGAATCATGTATTTCCATTTTCATCTTCCGGTGATTAACCGAGTGACCACACAACTCGGCTGTCACTCGAGTGGTTTCGACCACTCCTTAGGTCTGTTACTTCTCCCGAGTGGCTTCGACCACCCGTTGACCCTGAGACTCGGCTACAACCAAATCTCAGCTACCTCTTTTAGCAATTTCGGCTACAACCGGTTATTAGCTCATTCGCTACACTGGCTACAACCAGTTAACACAAACTCACTGCCCTGGCTACAACCAGGTAGTCTGCTCTTTATCGTCTTCTGGCTACAACCCGAAGACTTACTCCTGTTAACTTTCACCCACTTGCTTATGGTGCTTCAACACCCCGGGTCACACAGACCCGTTTCTGGCCACACAGGCCTTCCGTTTGCCACTCAGCAAACTCTGGTCACGATTCCCTTCCCATCAATCCATTTCACAAATCACTGGCAATCAAATCTACGCTATGGGAATCACCTTACATCGCCCTTAACCGTGGGCACGGCTGTTCGAACAGTTCAGCTAAACTCTGCAGAGGGTGTACGCTTTACCCAAATGACACGAAACTTACACCGAGTACTGGCCTGTACCGGAAGTTCGTGACAAGGCCATTTCCAAAGCCAGTCTAGGGTTATCCAATGCTAGCAAAAGGATCCACACAGGATCAATGCTTCAGGTCGGCTCCAACCACCATCAGCACCAGGGCTCACGAGCCACAACTCCGATGAGTCCACTCCAGTCGGCACCAAACTTCCCTAAACCCACAATTTACTCGGCCAGGGGCAGCCCATATTACCTGTATGGTCGTACTATAAAATGCTCGGATGCAATCCCCAAAGGAAACGGTCCTTATCGATAATACACAGCCAGGCCACACAGGCACTGTCTCTGCACATCAAGGTTTTCACAACTTTCATGTGTCGTGAGCTTGACCGGATTGGGGCAGGTCGGGGTGGCAAGACAGAACGGGTTAACAGGGTAGTCGGTAACGCAAGGGTTACTCGGCGGCAAGGGTGGCCGAGTGAACAAAGGTAAAAGAGCAAGATTCAGGAACTGAGTAGAAATCTACTCGGCACAAGGGGAAAAGCAGTCGGCTGGCCGGGGAGAGAAAAACTGGGGCACAGCTGAATGGGAGTAGAGAGGAGTTCGCATTAAGAAAACGATTTCCAACAGGGAAAAGAAGAACGGGTCATTACACCGCTTCTACCGATATACACTCCGGCGGCCGTAGCCCTGGTCCAGCATGTCAAGGACAAAGAACCACACCAGGTGGTCCTACCGATAACAGGCAGAAGCGCCTCCCACCACGACTCCAAGCGATAGCGGCACGACTACGCCCGCGGTGTCCACCACATCGGCACAACAGAGTCTAGTAGGCACCCAAGCTGGGCAGACATGCCCATCTCCTTCACCGCTGAGGATGGCCGAGGGCGTCTGTTCCCACATAATGATGCCCTTGTGATCACCGCATGCGTAGCGGAGGCCCACGTGCACTGTGTATTGGTGGACGGAGGCACCACCGCCGACATCCTTTTCGCCTCCGCCTTCGACCAGCTGCGCATTCTGCACAGCAGACTGACGAAGGGCTGGCGCCCTGTGAAAGGGTTCAGCGGTAGCTTAGTCGAGGCCTTGGGACAAATCGAGCCGCCCATGCGCTTCGGGAGGGGACCTAGAGCGTGCTCGGAGGGAATCACCTTCGTTGTTGTCGACATGCCATACGCATACAACATCATAATGGGGCGTGGGTCCCTAAACAAGTTTGGGGCTGTCGTCCACCAAAATTTCCTCTGCATGAAAATGCCGAGCCCTACCGGCATCATAACAATCCGAGGGGACCAAGAAGTAGCCATGAAAATTGACAAAGGCCACTCCTCCCTCCCAGGGAAAGATGGTGAACACCGTGGCCCAAACAGAACCAAACAGCCAAGTATTTCCCAACAAAGAATGCCCCGTGCGGGTAGAGGCCAACAGTGGAACGCACGCCGTCACTGTGGATCCGTCCCACCCCGAGCGTCACTTCTAGGTTGGGGACGGACTCCCGCCAAAGGCTGAAGAGGAAATCGTCAATGTGCTCCAAAGAAACACGGATGTATTTGCTTGGTCCCCAATGGACCTGCCCGGTGTGGACCGAGCAATAATCGAGCACCGCCTGCACGTCTGATCAGATGCCCGCCCTATCCGCCGGGGGCTCTATAAGATGTCTGTGGAGCGAGCGCAGGCTGCGCAAGAGGAAGTATGGAAGCTACTGGCGGCAGGTGTCATTCAGGAGGTGAAACACTCTGAATGGTTGTGCAACCCGGTGCTGGTCCACAAGGCCAACGGGAAGTGGCGCATGTGCATCGACTTCACCACGCTCAACAAGGCATGCCCACGTGACCCTTTCCCCCTCCCACGCATTGATCAATTGGTCGATTCCACGGCCAGGTGCGAGCTTCTAAACTTCCTCAACGCATACTCCGGCTACCACTAGGTGTGGATGGCTCCAAAGGACGAAGAAAAAACGAGCTTCATCATCCCGGACGGAGTAAACTGCTACGTTCGGATGCCGTTTGGCCTCCGCAACGCCGGAGCAACCTTCTCGCGCCTAATCCACCAGGTGCTCCACCATCAGCTGTGGCGGAACATTGAGGCCTACATCAACGACATTGTCGTCAAGAGCCGACTAACGAGCCACCACGTCGCTGACCCGCAAGAAACGTTCAACAGCCTCCGAGTGATCGGCATCAAGCTGAACCTAGAGAAATACGTCTTCGGGGCAAAGTCCGGGAAGTTGCTCGGCTTCCTAGTGTCCAAACGGGGCATCGAAGCCAGCCCCGACAAAATTAAGGCAATCACAAGTATGTAGGCTCCACGGAGCCCAAAGGAGGTGCAGCGCCTCACCGTGCTCAGCCGCTTTCTAGCAAAGTCGGCCGAGAATTGTCTCCCCTTCTTTGTGGTGCTCTGAGGGGCGACCCCGTTCAGATGGACGCCGGAGTGCCAACAAGCGTTCGAAGGCCTCAAGACGCACCTGACCAGCCACACTGGCAATGCCGGAACAGGGCTAAGGGCTGCTCCTGTACCTGTCGGCATCCCTGGCCGCGGTCTCTGCAGTCTTGGTCCTCGAAGACAAACACGGCCTACGCCCCACCCAGCGCCTGATATATTATGTATCCGAGGCACTAGGCGGGCCCAAGCTTTGTTACACCGAGCTAGAGAAGTTAGCCTATGCTGTCTTGATGGCCTCCCGCAAGCTGCACCACTACTTCCTAGCGGACGATATAACAGTACTCACTGCGTACCCCCTGGGCGATATGTTCCACAACAAGGAAGCCACTGGCCGCATCTGCAGATGGGTTGTCGAGGTGGCCCTGTTCGTCCTCTGTTTCGTCGCACGGACAACCTTCAAATCACAAGTCTTGGTAGACTTCGTCGTGGAGTGGACAAGGCCGATTCACACCTTGGACCCTTTGCCAATCGACGAAATATGGACATCGCACATCGACGGTGCTTGGGGCACCACCGGAGCCGGAGCGGCAGCCATCATCAGCTCCCCTATGGGGAGGGCAGCCGCCTTCGACATGAGGCTGGAATTCCGAACCACCAACAAGATGGCAGAATACGAGGCGATCCTCTTGGCCCTCTGGAAAGCGAGAGCCATGGGCGTCCCCCATATAACCATACGGACGGACCTTCCAGGTGGCTGCAGGACAGATCGACAAGTTGTTCCAGGCCCGCCATCCGGAGCTTGCCAAGTACCTTATGGCATTCTGGAAGGCTGAGGCCCACTTCAAGGGCATCTCGGTGCGGAGCATCCCTCGCTCCGAGATAGCGGACACGGACGCGCTCACCAAGGCGGCTGCCAACAACAAACCCCTTCCTGCGCACATTCTGTACGAGGTGTTGCACAGGCCAGCGGTGCAGGACGTGGACCATGACGCCACACTGGCCCCCGTAAAGGCCATCACTATGACCCCGGACTAGCGAGGTTTGATCATGGATAGCCTTTCCGGCCGCCCCGAGGGGTCCTCCGGCACGGAGGCACGACGGCTCCATCAAAAGGCTAGGGGCTACGTCCTAATCGAGGGGGCACTGTATAAGGCGGGCGTCTGTGCCCCCTGCTCTGATGCATCTCCTGAGAGCAGGGGGTCAGCTCCTGAAGGAGATACACGAAGGACACTGTGGCACGCACCTCGCCTCGAGGGCACTCGCTGGCAAAACACTCTGCCAAGGGCTATATTGGCCCACTATCATGGTAGACGCAGAGCAGCTCATCCGCTCGTGCCAAGGTTGCCAGTGGATGGGCTGATACTCGCATTGACCCCCGAGCCTGCTCACCCCAATACCACCGATGTGGCCATTCGCAAGGTGGGGAGTTGACATAGTTGGCCCCTTCCCAAGAGCTCCCGAGAACCTCCGCTTCGCCGTAGTCACCATCGAATACTTCTCCAAGTGGATCGAGGCGGAGGCGCTAGCTACCATCACAGCACAGAGCATCCAGCGCTTCGTGTGGTGCAACATTATGTGCCAGTTCAGGTACCAAGCAGCTAAACAATGGACAACGGCCGCCAGTTTGACTCAACGACCTTCAAGAGCTTTTGCATCAAGATGGGCATGGAACTGTGCTTCGCCTCGGTCTGGCACCCCCAGAGAACCTAGGCGGTGGAGTGTGCAAATGGCAACATCCTCTCAGCGCTCAACAAGAGGCTCGTCGATGGCCCCAAGGGCACATGGGCCAACGAGCTCCCAGCCGTCCTGTGGGGGCACAGAACGTCCGTCACAAGGGCCACAGGCTTCTCACCGTTCAAGCTGCTCTTCGGCGACGAAGCCATGACACCCACGGAGGTCAAAGGAAGGTCCCTGAGAACCGTACTCTCGGAAGGGGTGGACAAGTGAAGCATCTCCGTCGACCTAATCGACGAAGCAAGAGGGCATGCGGCCCAGAACCTGGACCACTACATCACAGCCACAACGGCATGGTTCAACACCAAGCTGGCCCTGCGCAGCTTCGCGCCCAGTGACAAGGTGTTGAGGCGGGCACTCAATGCCGGGAAATTGCAGAACAAATGGGAAGGCCCCTTTGTGGTAACACAAACCAGCACACACGGTGCCTCCGCCTAGCCGGGCTGGACGGTGCCCCGCTACCACATCCATGGAACACGGAGGCCCTCAAGAAGTACTATATTTAAGCCCCCCGTGTAACTATCGCCACGCTACAAGCTTTTGCCACCGTACAGTGTACTAGGCCCGACAGCCGGGCTGCTAGTTATCATTAAATGAAAAAGGAGCGCCACTCCGCTTCGCGCATATGCATTTCAATACAACTAAGTCAAAACAAGGCCTCCGCACAAACCCGCGTCGAGGCCGCGCATCTCCACTAACAAATGTTGTAGGTGTGTTTACAAACCCTAAGCAAGGCGCCGCACTAGAGCCACATCTCCCCCACCAAGCAAGTAGGCACACGCTATATATATATATATATACACGCGCACACAACAATATAACCCGCGTCGAGCTGTGCATCTCATCTAAAAAAACTATGGAGGCCATGGGCCCCAAGTACCTTAAGGAAGGCAATTACGGCCACTCGGACAGAGGGTGGGCTAGCTCTTGCAATTGGAGATAGAGTAGGACTCGGCTTCATATTACCTTGCATGACAAGGAAAGGGATATAATTCTAGTCGGACTCTCTATGTATAAATAAGGAAAGGCCTTGGTCGTACCCGACTAGGTTCCTACCCTGTAACCATCATCCCCTCCAATATATAAGGGGGGTAGGGAGCCCCTGGGCAGAAAGACATATCACAATTCATCAGAGAACCTCAAAAGGCAATACACAACAACTAGAAGTAGGGTAGTACCTTACCTCGAGGGCCTGAACCAGGATAAATCATTTCGTGTTCCTTTGCAATCCATCAAGTTTAGTCTCACGAGTAGCCCATATTATTATGTCGATATAAACATCAACAGTTGTCTCGCGCACCAGGTAGGGGCTTCATCGAGATCATCTTCATCAAGCCTGATAGATCTAATCACCAGAGTCGACGGTCTCAAGTTCTTCCCCGAGCAAACAATCAGCTTCGGGAGCCTCGATTTCGTCGCCAACGAATTCGGCAACCTTACCCTGTCCGACTTGGATCCAATCCGATCGGCCAGGGACCAAGCCGACTCCGCGCAGGTCAGCCTACTCAACGCTGCAGCAATCTTCGGCGACATGCTGCGACGATCTCCCAACATGCCGAGTCTAGGAAATCTCTTCTTTCGGACTGTTCGACTCGAACTTAGTCTTGAGCCGGCCAAGATCAGGTTGCCCGAGTCAAGGCAATGATCACTATTGCAGCATGCCAGCAGTGACAACAATCTGGAGATACTTTCATACCGTCAAACAAGATGGCTTCAGACATGACGGTTTCATCTGCTTCAGCACGGCGCCGAGTAGCTGGCTCTGGTCAGCATCACTCGGAGTTAGGACATATGTCACTCAGCAATCGAGAACGATCGATGGCAGCATCATTGTGTCAACTGTTGCGATACCAGGACGCCAAGGACAACTGGGCGATCTCCACCAGATATTAACGCTCGATGCCGAGAACATGGGGAGGATGAGCACCGCCGACTAGAAGATGAGCGTGAACGCTTCAGCCTCCACCATGAGTGATTTCATCACCGTAGTTGGAGTCGGAGCCCTTACCTGGATGAAGGAACAGGAGGCAAAAAAAGACAAAGAAAGAGAAAGAAAAAAAAAAGGAACGAAAAAAAAAAATAAAAGAAAAAAAAGAAAAGAAAAAAAGTAGTACTGCGTTCACCCACGAACTACTACAAGTCGACTGGCGATCTAGCTTCAAGCCGACTAGAATAGAGAAGTACGATGGGAAGACCAACTCGGAAGCCTGGCTCACATTTTACACCTTGGCAATCCGTGCAGCTGAAGGCGATCACAAGGTCATGGCTAACTACCTGCCAGTCGCCTTGCCTGACTCAGCAAGGACATGGCTGACAGGGCTTCCCAGGCAGTCAATTGGCACTGGGAGGAACTTCGTGAACATTTCATCGCGAACTTCTAGGGAACGTATGAGAGGCCATCTTCCGAGTACGATCTATATTAGTGCCACCAGAGGAAGAACGAGTCCCTCCGCGATTTCATCAAGCGTTTTTCCGAGAAAGGAAACTCAATACCTAAAATCAAGGACGAGGTCATCATTGCCGCCTTCCGCAAGGGATTAGAGACGTGCTGTTCATCGCCAAAGTTCATCGGAAGCCACCCAACTCCGTCAATCTCTCTTCGATGGCCAATAAATATGCTGATTCAGCTATGCAGTGGCAGAGAGCACTTGACGACAAGCCTCGATAGAAGGAGCAACAGGAGACGGACGACGCCGCCCTATCCAAGCCTAGGAACCGCAAGCAAAAATCTAGGGACTTCATTGCGGCAGTGGATCACCACCGTCCTCGACCTCCTAGTATCGAAGATTATCGGAACGACAAGTGACATACTCGGTGGCTCAAAAGTTCAAATGCAAGGATGGCATCCCCACTCCCAACATGTGCAATACCGAACAACTAAGTTGTTTTTTGATACATATTTCTTCCTTTATATGATATTCTCATCTAAATGGGGCAGGAGGCAACTCACTTCCCTATGGTTTTACTCGGATATGGCTTAGTGCCAGTTGGGATCAAATCTAGGGGGATGAGATCGTTGATTCCTCACTCGGCCTCGCTAATGCCGCAGCCACTTACACCTAATAGGTGTACATACTGCGCATTTTCTGTTTTTGCTCTTAATGATTGCAAAAGTACTTGAGTTGCATAAATTCCGATCCGTGAAGCTTTGCTCCATGAAAGACGAACTCAAGTCACCCAAAACGTGTGTCCGGGAAAGAGCCATGAGCCGACTCCCGATGCTAGGGGGCTATGACTAGTCGGGCAAAGTGTTTAAATGTAAGAGTCAACTACTCAGGGAAATTAATATCAATAAGAGGAGGAACACATATTTACATCTATTGTAAAATACATAAATTTTCTTCGGGTGATTGTTTTCTTCATCAGATGCTACTCATCCGATATGTTTATAATGCAGGGCCAGTTTTGGATACGCGTAATAGGAACTTAGGGCTACGAGCCTATCTCCTACACTCGAGGGCTGGACCAATCTGCCATGATACACTTGGAGTGCGACACTTCAAGAATCACTCGGAATGCTCCATGAGGGCTAATGATCGAGTACTTGCGCTAGTCGGGACACGGATGTCACCCCTACCTTGGTATGCCCCATGGGGGCTAATAACCGACCTCCGACACTAGTCGGGGCTTGGGTACCACATTGCTGGGTAGGGTACGCCCCATGAGGGTCGTTAGCCGAATCCTATGCTAATGCGAGGTTCGGGTACCTTATTTGGTCATGACTCTGTTGGGTAGGGTACGCCCCATGAGGGTCGTCAGCCGAATCCTATGCTAATGCGAGGTTCGGGTACCTTGTTCGGGTATCTTATTTAGCTATAATTTTGCCAGGTTGGGTATGCCCCAAGAGGGTCACCAGCTGAATCCTGCGCTAGTGTAGCGTTCGGATACCTATTTGGCCAAAACAAGAATAGAAGCCACTACTGGAGCTTTCAGTCAGAGGTAGCACCAAACCCGGAACCTACAAATGTGCTCATTATTTTTCAAGACTAGAATGCCCCAATCATTTGATTTCTACTAGAAGATGAACTTCCTAAAGATTGCAATGAAGCTAAGTAAGTCAAGCGACGGAGCAAAAGCTTTATCATAGTCAGAGAAGACCGATATTGTCAACACATATCTGGAGTTCTCATGCACTGCGTCACAGCTGAGGAGGACAAGCAGATCATGCAATTTATCCACTCGGGTATCTGTGGCAACCATGCTGCATCCAGAACGTAAGTCAGAAAGGATTGCAGACAAGGATTACTTTGGCCGACTGCGGTTACTGATGCTAATGACATTGTTCAGACATGCGAGGGATGCTAATTTTGTGGGCTACGCTGGGTATGTTGGTTTGGGCCGACTTATTCGGTAGTAGGCTAAAGATATGAGTTCTTAAATAGCATGCCCTATTGGGTCGCCCATTGGTCGCATTAAAATTGCAATGCAGGTGCTATTTTACTAGAACCGATTAAATAATCAATACGCTTCATGCTAAGCCTACAGCCGGGTGTATATATTCAGGTATCTTGATTATTTGAAGGTATTGAGGATATATCCTTATAAGGATCAATAGCTGGTCTCCATTAAAATTGGGGATGCAGGTATCTCTCAAGTATACCTCATCACACATTGGATTTACTCTAGAGTGATACTCAGCTTACATGCTTAGCCAAAATTGCCTTGAGTAAAAATACTTCTAGCTGACATGATGCTGAAGAGTCTAATTTCTGGGTAGTACACTACTTGGGAAAGGCCAAAAGGTTAAAGATCTTTGACTTTATGTTTAATTGTTTCACAATTAAGCACAAGTCGGGGGCTACACCTAATAGGTACGCCTATTCAGCTCATACTATTCATATTCTTCCATGAAGCCCTTCATAGCCTCGTTGCCAGCTGACATGAAGCAGGACTCGGGAGAAGAAGCACTCGGACAATGAGTACTCGGGAGCAAAGCACTCGGGAATCTCTTCACCGTGGAGGATGAGCACTCAGCATCAGCTGTGACTCAACTATGAAGATCTCAGGGGCTACTGTGAGCCATGGCCCCGGTACCTCAAGGAAGGCAATTAAGGCCACTTGACAAAGGGTGGGCTGACTCCTGCAATTGGAGATAGGTAGGACTCGGCTTCATATTACCTGCATGACAAGGAAAGGGATATAGTTCTAGTCAGACTCTCTATGTACTAATAAGGAAAGCCCTTGGTCATATCCGACTGGGTTTCCTACTCTGTAACCCTCATCCCTCCAGTATATAAGGAGGGGTAGGGAGCCCACTGGGGCAGAAGACATATCACAATCTCACCAGAGAAACCTCAAAGGCAATACATAACAGCTGGAAGTAGGGTATTACCTCACCTCGAGGACCTGAATCAGGATAAATCGTTTCGTGCTCCTTTTCAATCCATCAAGTTTAGGTCTCACGAGTAGCCCCATATTATTATTGCCGATATAAAACATTGACACAAATGTTGTAGATGTGCAACATAAGTCCTCCACAAAGTGCAGCGTCGAGGTCGTGCACCTCCGCGGTTAGCCATAACGGACATGTACATGCAGCGTCGCGTCTCCGCCAACAAACGTTGTAGATGTGCAACATAAGTCCTCTGCAAAACGCAGCGTTGAGGCCACACACCTCCGTAGCTAGCTATGACAAGCATGTACATGCAGCATCGAGGCTGCGCATCTCCACTGACAAGCATTGTAGATGTGCAACATAAGTCCTCTGCAAAACGCTGCATCGAGGCCATGCACCTCCGCAGCTAGCTATGACAAGCATGTACATGCAGTGTCGAGGCCGCGCATCTTCGCTGACAAGCGTTGCAGGTGTGCAGCATATGTCCTCCGCAAAATGCCGCGTCAAGGCCACACGCCTCCGCAACCAGGCCTAACGGGCACACACAAAAAATAAAAAAAAAAGAAGAGAGAGAAGAAACAACGCCACACGCAATAAAAGCAACAGAGCTGTGAGGCTCCCTGATCAATTTATTATTACTCTTATAGTATAGGAGTTAAAGAGCGGCACATAGTCGCCACATAGGTTAAGCTAACATTACAAGTCAGGAGCTACGGGGGGTTATTGTCTAGACCTAGCCAGAACGGCATCCCCTGCATCGTCCCTGGCTCCTAGGGAGGGCAGCGCTGGAACTGGCAGTGGGCCTCCCTGCTCCCAGCGAAGCACTTCACGTCCGAGGAACAGGAGGTAGGCCTCCATGATAGGCCCCTCGCTGATCACCCTCATGGACGGAGGCCCTCAAACCTTGCAGACCATGCGAAGGATGGCGGCTGGCCCCCAAAGCTGACGAGTCACACCCGTCTGCCCGCGGAAGGTGAACCAAGTACGCCTCCGTCTCAGGCTTGAACGGGCTGAAGTCCAGGAACAGAGCCGGCACGGCGGATGCCCCCGCAAGGTGCCGATCCAGAGCTGGTGGCAGAGCAACGACATCCCGGGTCGGCAGGTTAGGCGTAGGAGCTTGTCGATGCTTTGCACCAGCAATAAAACTATAGGGCTACTCGGCGAAGGTGAATTCGGTGGATTGCAGAGGAACACAGAAGATTTATACTGGTTCAGGCCCTCGATGTGAGGTAATACCCTACGTCCAGTTGAGGTGTTATTCCTCTGAGGTGTTTGATGATCGATGATCTTGTTGTCCTTGCCCTGAGGGGCGCCCTGCCTCCCTTTATATACTAGGGGACAGGGGTACATGATAAGGATCCCAGCCGGATACGGCCAAGGGATTTCCTTCTTAGAGATAGAGTCCTATCCGACTAAGACTATGTTTCCTTATTATACAAGGCAAAGCCTGCCGGGTGCTATCTTATCTCTAATTGCATGGTTCGGCCCATCCTCTATCCGAGTGGCCCATATGCTGGTAATGAGGTACCCAGGGCCCATGGCCTCCACAGTAGCCCCTGAGACCTTCATAGTTGAGTCACAGCTGATTCCGAGTGCTCATCCTCCACGGTGAAGGTTGCCCGAGTGCAGTGCTCCCGAGTACTCTTTGTCCGAGTAAGTCTTCTTCCGAGTCCTGCTTATGTCAGCTGGCAGCGAGGCTATGAAGGGCTTCATACAGATGTATGAATAGTGTGCGCCAAATAGGCGCACCTATTATGTGTAGCCCCCGACTTTGTGCTTAATTGTGAAGACAATTAAACATAAAGTACAAAGATCTTTAACCTGGAAGTCTTTCCCGAGTAGATTACTACTGGTATATGAGACTCTTCGATATCATGTCAACCGGGATAAACTTTATAGTCTTGCCGAGTGTTCGCACCAAAAACCACCGGGTGTGCCAAGAAGCTTGTTGATGATCTGGTTTGATGCGATTGAACATACGAAGGCCTGGGAGATCTGCTTAGCTCCAGTGCAGGTCCTAAAATCTTGAGGTTCGCAGGCGTGCCAGTCAATTTGACCCCGTAATTGACAAGGAGATGAAGAAATTTGATTACTGATCCAATCGGCTAGTAAGCCGATACGGACTCCTTCCAGCCGATCGCCGCTATGCTCGTGCCCAAGCCCTCGCCTGTACTCGCGTTCTCGCTCCCGGGTCCTCGCTCGTGCTCGTGCCCGGGTCAGCAGCAACTGCACATCGGCTATCGGCCGATACGGACTGATGTAGGCTCCTCGTAGCCGATGGCCGATGGCTCCTGTGTATCGGCTAGGAAACCGATAGTGCTATAAACAAATAGATAAGCTGTTAGTACAACGTGTGCATCGGCTAGAAGCCGATGATAAAATAGATATGCAGGATGGTAAGCCAGCCGACTGCCGAGGAAACACATGTGCATCGGCTAGAAAACCGATGATAATATAGATGACAAACAGTAAGGATAATACAGTCGCTTTATAAAAGATAACCTATCGGCTAATCACTCCGATAGAACGTCGCATATACACCGATCGGCTCGGCAAGGATAAATCTATTATTATCGATCTAGTAGTTCAGACCTAACTGATGCAGCACAGATCGATAATAGTAAAGGAACCTCAACAAGCCGATAGACCTAATGCAACTGTGATGTAATGAGATAACTTACCGCTATTCCGATAAGACGCTTGCACAAAGGCTATCAGCCTAACAGGAATAATTTATCGCTAGCAGTTTAGTAGGTCGGACCCAACCGATGCAGCACAAACTGATGATAAACTACCCCCGATAAACTGATAAAAACTATGCACGCGTGATATGATATACCTGACCAGCCTAAGAGGTCGGACCGAACCGATGCAGCCGTAGACAGATCCGATACACCGTGGTAAGCCGACTACCATATACCGACTAGAATATCGGACCTAACCGAGAAAGTCCTAGCCGATTGGTAGTCGGGGTAACGAGACTTACCCTCTCGCAGGAGTTCGGACCTAACCGATGCAGCCCCGCTCGAGAAGCAAGAACCCGTTGGTAAAGGGTGGCGATGCGCCGAATTTGATTGATCGAGAGATAGATTACAAGGTCCCCGGGCATACGTATATATACCCCGAGTTACAAGAGTCCTTATAGGACACGAAACAGGACTTTCCTAACTAGAAAAGGAAAACTAACAGACCTGATCGGACAAGAGATCAGGTTTCCTAAAAGATAAAACTATCTAATAGATAAGATAAATAACTGCCATAACGTGGTCTTCACGATTCCTTCCCAAGCTCGGACTCTTCTGGATTAGTTTCCAATGGCTGATATCGCTTCTTTCCTTAACCGAACATGGTAACGACCCGTACCAAATTTGGCGTTAACACCGAGTAGGAGACTACTCGTATGTTGGACTCTTTCGACTTCATGTCAGTCAAAATAGTGTTTATAGTCTTACCGGGGTAGGGATGCTACTCGTATATGGGACTCTTCAGCGTCATATCAGCTGGAAAAGGGGGTTTATAGTCTTTTCCGAGTGGTGTCCCACTCAAAAGTTAGACTCCTCCGCATCATGTCAGTGGAAAAAGATATTTATAGTCTCTCCCAAGTAGTGCACTACTCGAAAGTTAGACTCTTCCGCATCATGTCAGCGGGTAAAATGCTGCTCATGGCAACTGATGGCCACGCATGTAGGCCGAGTACCACTTTATGAAAATAAATCCACGGCGTGGTTAGGTGTACCCGAGAAAGATACCTACATCTCCAATTTTAATGAAGACCAGCTTGTGATCCTTGTAAGGATATATCCTCGAAACCTGGTGGATAAAACAGATACCCAAACATATATGTTTAGCAATAAGGCTCTCATGAAGCATATCTGTTTACTTCATCGGCTCCTATTAGAAGGCACCAGCGCCTATAATTTCAACTCAGCCTGCGGGGCGGCCCACAAGGAGCATGTTACTGTAGGAACTCATATCTTGGTGGCCCAGTGCTGACTGTGTAGGCCCAAGCCCATCTAGTCGGCATCGGCTTTATAAAAGCAGGGAGAAAGAAAAAAGATTCCTTCGTCTTCCCCAAATCAGCCAATCGCTTCGTCTTCCACCTTCGCGCCCAACTTTTCACCTCCCGCCCGGCTAGGGTTAGCTGCTACCATTCCCCACCCGAACTCGGGTGATTCCAATCCTCTTCGTTTGTTCCAAGCCCCCGATTTGCTTTCCCCAAATCTCACCGCCTCCAGTCATGCCGAAAGCTTCGGATCTTGCGGGTGCACCGGGGAGTTCTTGGCCGATTTCAGATTGCGGCTCGGTGAAGCTGAAGCAGCTGGAGAGTGAACTGAAGTTGTCCAGCCAAGAGGTGATTCACTGGCGGTCGGCTAGGGATGAGTCAGAGCCAAATCCCGACCTGTGAAACGGTAGTTTTTGCCTCTTTTTTCGATCGAGGCTTGTGCCTTCCGTCTTTCGATTTCTTCCGCCGCATCCTTGACTTCTATAAGCTAGAGTTGTGCATTTGAATTCCAACTCGATTCTTCAAGATCTCCATCTTTGTCACTCTGTGCGAGTGCTATTTGTGTGTGGAACCTCATTTCAACTTCTTTAGGCATTTGTTTCCACATTAACCCAGCCCTCCAAAAAAACATCAGCATAATTGGGGGGCTGGTCTTTCAATTGAGAGTGATAGGAAAAAGTCATATCTTGATCTTCCCTTGAAATCCTCCTTGAAGGCTGGCACAAGGAGTGTTCATTGCACAGATCTGGCTCCCTCCTTGCGGCCATTCACCGGCTCGCCGCCGGTAGTTTTGCCGAATTGGTCGGCGGACCCGACCTATGAAGAGATGGGTCAAGTGCACCAACTGCTGACGAAGCTGGATAATTTCAACAAGGCCGGCCTAACTGGTCCCTGGGTGGCCAGGCGGTTCCTGACTCAGCGCTTCCAGCCCCTGAAGCTGAGGAGCGCGTTCGGCTGGGATTACCAGGGAAAACATGACCCTGACCGGATCAGCCGGGAGTCGGCCAATGAGCAGAAGGTGACGGAGACCCTGTTCGAATACTTCTCCAGCGGGGTAATTGAAACCGAAGACAAGAAGAGAACGCATTGCGTCTTATAGGTGCAGCTGGCCCCGGTCCGAGGTAACATCCGTCTTTCCTTCGTAGCGCATGCCTGCGGACTCGGATGTCTAAGTCCCCGGCAATATATGATGTATCTTGTTAAATTTCTTGTAGTGGTGCATGGACTTTGATGAAGACTCCCGCCCATTGTCGGCCGTCGCGTCGAAGAAGAGGCCGAGGAGTCCCTCTGCTGCCCAACCCGACTCCAAGAGAGCGGAGAATAAGCCGATTTTATATCGGGGCGAGGGCCCATGACGGCACGGCGCCGGGCCGGAAAGCTTGAAAAATAAAGGAACGCCGTCGCCGCGGCGCCCAGGCGATCAAAGTCCTAGGTTGAGACCTGCGGGTTTGAGCCCGAGTTGTTCGAGCCCGACCGCAGCGCCACCGAGGGGCCGACTAGAGCAGACGCCGTTAGGGGCGGAGGCGCCCAAGCCGACCACACCGGAATCGGAGCCGACTCGGGCTGATGCGCCACCACCGACTGTGACGCCGACCGGGCCGACTGCCGGAGCTAGCGCTCCGCCGGGGACTGGGTCGCCCGGCAAGAAGCTGAAGTTCTCCAAGAGGTGCGCTGCTCCAGGTCTTCTGAAATTCTTGTGTGTTGAAGTAGTGTCTTGATGTCTTGTTTCGTCGTGCAGGAAGCGGGCCGATATCGATCTCAAGGAGATCAGTCCGACCTCTCCCCTTGAAGAGCCTCCCCAGCCGAGCCGGGGGCCGCGAACACACCAGCTGAGCCGGTGGTCAGCCCAGTCATGGAGACCGAGGTGGTCCCAACAGCAGGGTCGCCGCCGCCACCCGACCAAGAGGCGGTTGCTGAGGTTGGGGCCCCAGCCCCTGAAGCGTCGCCCGTTGCGGAGCTGCCGCCGGGCCCCTGGGCTGGCCCCTTGAGGCCACGGGGACGGCGGTGCGGAGGCCGGGACCCCATCGCCGTCGTGGTCGTCGTCGTCGTCATCGCCGCCGCCAGAGATCCCACACCTGCCTCGGATCGAAGCTCCTCCACGTGTGATGCCCCGGACATTTACATGGATGGCTCCTGATGGGACTGTGAAGAGCTTCAGGCTTGATGAAGTCATCGCGAGGAGAGAGCACGAAAGCTTGCTTCGCGCCACTATCAGTGGGTCCAAGGGAGTTGGGGTATGATTCTTGTGGTAGAGTCTTGGCAATCTTGTTTTGACGTCTGACTCCGTCCTTGATTTGTCTCTTATCCTGAGCAGAAGCTTGTCGACCGCAATGAGGCGATGACGGAAATCTTGGTCGAGGTGGCTCCCCACCTCGCAGAATTGGAGCAGCTCCGGGCATTGAAGGCCGAAATGGAGGAGCGCCATGCGGGGAGGGAGGCCTGGCTGAAGAGTGGTGCCGATCAGCTCAAGGAGGAGACTTGGGCCCAAGCCAGAAAGATCAGAGGTAAAATCCCCGAATATATCTTCCCGACCGAACCGTTGATGTATTCATCCAGCCGCGTTGTTCCCGACTGCCCAGTTATGTCATGACTGCACTGTTGAGCTCTTGGCTAATCTGTGGTGCAGCCCTCGAAGCGGAGTTGAATACCCGAACAGAGAGGGAATCACAGCTGAAGGAAGCCGAAGAAGCCAGGGCCGAGCTTGAGAAGGTCAAGGCCGACCTGACAAAAGCCAACACCGAGCTTGACCGGGAGAAGGCCAAGTTGAAGGAGGCCGTCGTCAAGCTTGGTAAGGAAAAAGCTGAACTGGAGAAGACCATGGCCGGGTGGGAGGCCGACTACGAAAGTAAGTCCTCAACCTGACTGTGATCTTAGCCAATCCATTAGTCGTTCCGTCTGTAGCCGAATCTGACAAGTTTGCTTGCCGGCGGACCTAGGCAGACATGAGAGCCAATGTCCAGGCCCAGTATCGATTCTACACAGAGGAGATAAGAGTGATCAGGGAGTCACGGGAGGCCCTTGTCGGGTCCGTGAAAGGGCTCCTTGACCTCATAGATCCCCGCCCTGTGGGGACCAGTTGCAGCAGAAATCCCCAGATAGAGGCGCGTCTCGAGGATGCACCGAGTGCCTTGAAAAAGTACTCGGATGAGCATGTTGTTGCCGGCGTGGCCCAGACCCTGGCGATGACCAAGTCCATCTACCAAAGGGCAAAGTATTGAAGCCATCGGGGAGGGGTTTGCCGAAGAGACGACGCCCGAGGAGGCACTGGAGCTGATTGCTCAGGCGAAGCCAACTGCTGAAATAATTACCCAAGACCTGGGTCTGTAAGGGCAACATGTTATGCAGTCAATATATATAAACTTTTGTAAACAAGCGTGTGTAAATATGTGTGCAGTGCCGCCAAGCTCATTACTCAGTTGTCATTAGCTTTACTTGACCGTGTAGTATGCACCGAGTTAGTCTGTCAGAACTTAATAAAAATGTTCAAAGTAAGAAGCTGTACTCGGGCAAACGTGACAGTCGTAGTAAGGCTTCATAACCGAAGTAAGATAAGCTCGTATGTTATTGACAAAACACATATATACATGCAGCCCCCGACTCACTACTCGGTTGATACAAGCGGCTTAGTGAGTCAGAAGAACTGTACACATGAAAATTATAGAACTCAGGTATAGAAAGGACGTAGCTGTTCTATATTCCATGAGTTGCTGATGAGAGCGCCGTCTTCGGTCTTTAGTCGGTAGGCGCCTAGCCGCGTGACCTTGGCTATAATGAACGGCCCTTCCCAGATTGGGGATAATTTGTGCCTGTCTTTGGTGGTTTGTATTTTCCTCAAAACGAGATCCCCGACCAAAAAGGCGCGGCCACGGACATTGCGATTGTGGTAGCGACGTAGGCCTTGAAGATACCTTGCCAACTGGATTGTTGCGGTGTCTCTTGCTTCTTCCAACTGATCTTACTCGACCAGTCGGGTATTGTTGGAGATGTCTTCTAAGTAGGCCCGGACTCGCGAAGAGCCGAACTGTAACTCTGTCGGTAGCATAGCCTCGGAACCGTAGACCAGGAAGAAAGGGGATTGCCATGTTGCCCGACTAACCGTGGTTCTGAGAGACCAGAGAACCGATGGGAGTTCTTGTACCCACTGGCCCGCGTATGGCTGTAGTCGGTCAAATATCCTGGCCTTGATGCCTTGTAAGACCATACCGTTGGCTCATTCGACCTGCCCGTTGCTCCGCGGGTGTGCCACAGATGCGTAGCAGATCTTGATCCCGAAATCTTCGCAGAAGTCTTGGAATACGCCGGCCGCGAACTGAGTACCGTTGTCGGTGATAATGCGGTTAGGGACCCCGAACCGGTATAGTATACTCATGACGAAGTCCTTTGCTCGTGCTGCTGTAATTGTTGCAACGGGTTTAGCCTCAATCCACTTGGTGAATTTATCCACCGCGATGAATAAATGTGTGAACCCTCCTGGCGCTTTCTTGAAAGGCCCGACCATGTCGAGCCCCATACTGCGAATGGCTAGGAAATGGGGATAGTTTGGAGTTCCTGGGCTGGGAGATTTGTTTGTCTTGGGTAGAACTGGCAACCCTCGCACTTGCGAACGATATCTTTGGCGTCTGTTACTGCTGTGGGCCAGAAAAATCCCTGCCGATAAGACTTTCCGACTAACGTCCTGGATGCAGCGTGGTTGCCACATATGCCCGAGTGGATCGAATGCAGAATCTGCTTGCCCTCCTCGGTGACACAGCGCATGAGGACACCGGATGCGCTCCTTCGGTACAGGTCTTCTCCGACTAGTAGGAAGCTTTTGCTTCGACGCTTGATCTGCTTGGCTTGGTTGCGATCTTCTGGGAGTTCATCGTCCAGGAGAAATTTGACAACAGGAGTCCTCCAGTCTTGACATATGTGCAGCACCTCATCTATGGCCGAGGTAGGCTCGCCTCCCGACTGCTCCGGCGCCGGTTTCTTCTTGAGTGATGGCTCCATAAGTTGCTCGACAAAGATTCCAGTCGGAACTGCTTCTCGCTTGGATCCCATGTTTGCCAGCTCATCTGCCGCGTCGTTGTATTGACGTAGGACGTGTGTGATTTCCAGCCCATCGAACTTGTTTTCCAGCTTGCGGACCTCCTGACAGTATGCCGCCATGGTATCGTCGAGACAAGTCCAGTCTTTCATGACTTGGTTTACCACGAGTTGAGAATCCCCGCGCACAACCAGTCGACGTATGCCGAGTGATATAGCGATGCGGAGACCGTGGATAAGTGCCTCGTACTCGGCGACGTTGTGGGAGGCCGGGAAGTGGATTTGTAGAACGTACTTCAGTTTTTCGCTAGTGGGGGACGTCAATATGACTCCGGCCCCGGCGCCGCCGATTCGTAGAGAACCATCGAAGTACATTGTCCAGTACTCTAGCTTTGCTGTTGGTGTTGGGAGTTGAACTTCTGTCCACTCGGCCACGAAGTCGGCTAGAGCTTGAGATTTAATTGCTGTCCGTGGCTGAAAGGTGATGTCGAACGCCATCAACTCGAGTGCCCATTTAGCGATTCGGCCAGTGGCCTCGTGGTTATGAAGGACGTCCCCGAGTGGAAACGATGTGACCACCGTGACTTGATGTGCTTGAAAATAATGCACCAGCTTCCGGACTGTGATGAGTAGGCCATATAGCAGCTTCTGGACCTGCGGATATCTCGTTTTGGAGTCGGCAAGGACCTCGCTGACAAAGTAGACTGGCCGTTGTATTTTCTAAATATGACCCTATTCGGATCGCTCCACCACCAATACCGTGCTGACTACCTGAGTGGTTGCCGCCAGATATAGCATTAGCGGTTCTTGGGGCATGGGTGACGCCAACACGGGAGGTGATGTGTGGAATTGTTTGAAGTCTTTGAAGGCTTGCTGGGCTTCCGGAGTCCATTGGAAATTGTCCGCCTTTTTGAGCAGCTTGAAGAAGGGCGTGCCCCGTTCGCCCAGTCGGGAAATAAACCGGCTGAGTGCCGCCATGCAGCCTGTCAGCTTCTGGACGTCTTTGCGGTTAGTCGGGAGTGCCATGTTCCTGATGGTGTTGACTTTCTCCGGGTTGGCCTCGATGCCGCGATGCGAGACGATGAAGCCGAGTAACTTTCCGGATGGCACACCGAAGGTGTATTTTTCCGGGTTCAACATCATCTTGAATCTTTGAAGGTTTTGGAAGGTTTCTTCCAAGTCAGCGATGAGGTCTTCTTTGGACTTGGTCTTGATCACCACATCATCGACGTAGGCTTCCACGTTGCGCCCGATCTGGGTGTGCAGACACCGCTGAATGGCCCGTTGATAGGTTGCTCCAGCGTTCTTTAGACCAAACGGCAATGTGATATAGCAGTACGCTCCAAACGGCGTGATGAAAGATGTCTTTAAGCAGTCTTCTTCCCTCAGGCTGATTTGATGGTATCCCAAGTAGCAGTCGAGAAAGCTGAGTAGGTCGCACCCTGCCGTGGAATCAACCACCTGATCTATCCGAGGAAGACCAAATGGGTCCTTGGGGCACGCTTTGTTATGGTCGGTGTAGTTGACGCACATGCGCCATTTACCATTTTTCTTCCAGACCAGAACTGGGTTTGCCAGCCAATCCGGGTGATAGACCTCTTTGATGAACCCGGCTGCGAGGAGCTTGGTAATCTCCTCCCGAATAGCATCTTTGCGGTCTTGTGCGAAGCGCCGCAGCCGTTGCTTGACTGGCTTGGCGTCTGTCTTCACGTTTAGGGCGTGCTCGATCACCTCCCTTGGTACGCCCGGCATGTCGGACGGTTTCCACGCGAAGATATCCTTGTTGGCTTGGAGGAAGGTGACGAGCGCGTCTTCCTATTTGGGATCGAGTCCGGTCCTGACTAGAGTAGTCTTGGAGGGGTCGGAAGGGTCTAGGGGGATCTTCTTCGTGTCAGAGTCTGCTGAAATTCCCGACTTCGCTGCTTTTTTCGCCGGTACTTCATCCTGCTCGACTTTGGTTGTGGCAGCTTGCCGAATGCTATCGCGCCCGACTGCCGCCTCTTGTGATTGAGCCAGTTCGCAGCTCTCCTTGTCGCAGGTGAAGGCTTCCTTGATGTCGCTGCGGAGGGAGAGGACTCCTGCTGGCCCAGGCATCTTCAGCACCATGTATGTATAGTGCGGTATCGCCATGAATTTGGCGAGTGCCGGTCGTCCGAGTATCGCGTGGTACGCGGTCTCGAAGTCGGCCACCTCGAAATAGACGTTTTCCGTGCGGAAGTTATCCCGCATGCCGAAGGTTACCAGCAAGGTAGTTGATGACAGGCCGGGAATTATCCCGTGGAAGGGCGTAGTTGTTAACGCCAAAATTTAGCACGGCTCATATCATATTTGGTAAAGATAGAAGCTATATCAACCGGAGGAAATTAATCCAGAAGAAACCGGATTTGAGAAGGAATCGTGAAGACCACGTTATGGCAGTTATTTATCTTATCTATTAGATAGTTTTATCTTTTAGGAAACCTGATCTCTTGTCCGATCAGGTCTGTTAGTTTTCCTTTTCTAGTTAGGAAAGTCCTGTTCCGTGTCCTATAAGGACTGTAATAACTCGGGGTATATATACGTATGCCCGGGTAGCTTGTAAATCATCTCTCGATCAATTAAACTTCGGCGCATCGCCACCCTTTCGACAGGTTCTTGCTTCTCGAGCGGGGCTGCATCGGTTCGGTTCGAACTCCTGCGAGAGGGTAAGACTCGTCACCCCTTACCCAGGTGTATCTGCCCTGTCTACGGCTGCATCGGTTCGGTCCGACCTCTTAGGCTGATCAGGTATACCACATCACGCGTGCGTAGATCTTATCAGTTTATTGGGGGCGATTTATCATCAGTTCATGCTGCATCGGTTGGGTCCGACCTACTGAACTGCCAGTGATAAATCGTTCCTGCTAGGTTGATGGTTTTTGCGCAAGCGTCTTATCGGAATGTATAGCCGATAAGTTATCTTATTACATCACAGTTGCATTAAGTCTATCGGCTTGTTGAGGTTCCTTTACTATTATCGATCTGTGCTGCATCAGTTAGGTCTGAACTACTAGATCGATAATAATAGATTTATCCTTGTCGAGCCGATCGGTGTATATGCGACGTTCTATCGGAGTGCTTAGCCGATAGGTTATCTTTTATAAAGCCAACTGTATTATCCTTACTGTTTTGGTCATCTATATTATCATCGGTTTTCTAGCCGATGCACATGTGTTTCCTCGGCAGTCGGCTAGCTTACTATTCTGCCTATCTATTTTATCATCGGCTTCTAGCCGATGCACATGTTATACTGACAGCTTATCTATTTGCTTATAGCGTTATCGGTTTCCTAGCCAATACACAGGTGCTATCGGCCATCGGCTACGAGGAGCCTACATCAGTCCGTATCGGCCGATAGCCGATGTGCAATTGCTGCTGGTAGTCGGACGCGAGCACGAGCAAGGACCCGGACACGGGCACGAGACCCGGGCGCAGACAGCTGGGGCCCGGACAAAGTTTTATTATCGCCTTTCAGCCGATGCTCAAGCATTCCTTCGGCAATCGGCTAGCAGGATTCTTATTGGCTGATTGAATCCCTGAGCTAATATTCTCCTTGTCAATTGCGGGGTCAAATTGACTGGCACGCCTACGAACCTCAAGACTTTAGGACCTGCACTGGAGCTAAGCAGATCTCCCAGGCCTTCGCGTGTCACCAAGACGCCGGACCAGGACCTCGGCGATTTTCGGCGTCAACACGTTTTTGGCACGCCTGGTGGGACGCGATCTTCATATCATCACAATATATCCTATCGGCTGAATCAACAAGTTTTTGACCCGGTGGGACACAGAACTTCAACATGGCCGGAAAAGAGGTCAGCACAGACAATATGATTCCAGTCACAACGGAAGATTTGACCGAAGAACAAAGACAACAAGTGGAGCAGAACATCGTGGAGTTTCAGAAGCTTTGTCTACAATCCTTCAGCATGACAGATCAAGGGCCGATTCAAAAATTACAGTTTCCAAAGCCTGTTCTTATTGACGAATCGAGCCATATATCGCCTACAAGTTCACAGAAGCCGATCCAAGACATGTTTAATAAAGCAGTTCATCATGCGTTGACCGATCAATCTGGGATATTGGTGAACACATTACAGAGCTTGATCAAGAAGGCAGTGGAGCCGATTCAAATGCCTGGGGGGCAACAAGATGGAATTCCTCAAGGATATCATCAAACTGCATACTATGGGGGGCATCAACAGAGTTATCCAAGAGCTGTCCCTGAGTATAATTATCAGAGAGAATATCAGAGGCAGAATCGGCTACCAATTCCACCTCTGCATTATCACGTCGAAAATCCAAGAGAAGAAGATTTGACAGCAAGAATCATAGAGGTGATGAGAGAACAATTCGGTTTAAGACCGAAGGAGGAAACATTTATGTATCGGCATCCATATCCAGATTGGTTTGATAGAGTTCTGTTGCCACGCCGATACAGAGTACCAGACTTCTCCAAATTCTCAGGGCAAGATGATGTATCTACGGTGGAACATGTCAGCAGATTCTTGGCTCAATGTGGAGAGGCATCGGCTGTAGAAGCTTTGAGAGTTAGACTCTTCCCGTTATCATTATCCGGATCGGCCTTTACATGGTTTTCTTCATTGCCACCTAACTCAGTTCGAGGTTTGGGCCGATCTGGAAAAGCGATTCCACAAGTATTTCTTTTTGAGGAGTCAGAGATGAGTTGGTTAGACTTTAACATCGTAATACAGAAGCCGGAGGAAATCAGTCGCAGAATATATCCAGCGTTTCGTGATGTTAGAAGCCGATGTTATAGTTTAAGTCTGACGATGCACAGCTGGCCGAGTTAGCATTCCAGGTTTGGTGGCTCCGATCAAGGAAAGATTTCATCAGAAAGACTTCAAGAGCTAGCACAACCTAGTACAAAAGGTATCGGCTCATGAAAGCCGATTTCAAGAGGCCAGGAAGGAACTGTGATATTGAGGCCTGAACAGAAGAATTTCGAAGTTTTATAACAAACTCCGAAATTGGGGGATGTGTTAATGCCAAAATTTGGCACGGTGGCTCATATCAGATTTTAAAGATAGAAAGCTATATCAACCGAAGGGAAATTAATCCAGAAGAAACCGGATTTGAGAAAGGAATCGTTTAAGACCACGATTATGGCAGTTATTTATCTTATCTATTAGATTGTTTTATCTTTTAGGAAAACCTGATCTCTTTGTCCGATCAGGTCTGTTAGTTTCCTTTTCTAGTTAGGAAAGTCCATGTTCCGTGTCCTATAAGACTGTAATAACTCGGGCTATATATACGTATGCCCGGGTAGCTTGTAAATCATCTCTCGATCAATTTGAAACTTCGGTCGCATCGCCACCCTTCGACGGTTCTTGCCTTCTCGAGCGGGGCTGCATCGGTTCGGTCCGAACTCCTGCGAGAGGGTAAGACTCGTCACCCCTTACCCAGGTGTATCTGCCCTTCTACGCTGCATCGGTTCGGTCCGACCTCTTAGGCCGATCAGGTATACCACATCACGCGTGCGTAGATCTTATCAGTATTACTTGGGGCGATTTATCATCAGTTCGTGCTGCATCGGTTGGGTCCGACCTACTAAACTGCCAGCGATAAATCGTTCCTGCTAGGTTGATGGTTTTTGCGCAAGCGTCTTATCGCCGGAATGTATAGCCGATAAGTTATCTTTATTACATCACAGTTGCATTAAGTCTATCGGCTTGTTGAGGTTCCTTTACTATATCGATCTGTGCTGCATCAGTTAGGTCTGAACTACTAGATCGATATAATAGATTATCCTTGTCGAGCCGATAGTGTATATGCGACGTTCTATCGAGTGCTTAGCCGATAGGTTATCTTTTATAAAGCCGACTGTATTATCCTTACTGTTTTGGTCATCTATATTATCATCGGTTTCTAGCCGATGCACATGTGTTTCCTCGGCAGTCGGCTAGCTTACTATTCTGCCTAATCTATTTATCATCGCTTCTAGCCGATGCACATGTTATACTGACAGCTATCTATTTGCTTATAGCGTTATCGGTTTCTAGCCAATACACAGGTGCTATCGGCTATCGGCTACGAGGAGCCTATATCAGTCCTATCGGCCGAATACATAGCCGCGATGTGCAATTGCTGCTGGTAGTCGGACGCGAGCACGAGCAAGGACCCAGACACGGGCAAGGATCTGACTACGAGCACGAGACCCGGCGCGAGTACAGGCGCAGCCCTGGGCACGAGCATAGCGCACGATCGCTGGAAGGAATCCGTATCGGCTGCTGGCCGATGGATCAGTAATCTAATTTCTTCATCTCCTTGTCAAATTGCGGGTCCAAATTGACTGGCACCCTACGAACCTCTAATATTAGGGACGTGCCACTGGAAGCAAGCAGATCTCCCAGGCCTTCGCGTGTCCTATGGCGCCGAACCAATCGTCAGCAAGCTTTTTGGCACACCGGGCGGTTTTCGGCGTCACAGTAGTGCTCGGCCGTAATTCTACGAGATTTTCATCTCGTCCAAAGTCTGCGAACAGATATTGAGCGTGCTACCCTTCCGTCGATGAGGGTTTTCTTTAGCCTGATGTTTCTGACGACAGGATCTAGGGACGGGGATAGCGTCCCGGGTGAAAGAAAAACCGATCTGGGTGATCTGTGCGATGAAGGTAATGCCGATCTCTGACTAGCGGAGTATTGGGGTGTCCGCCGTGAGGACCGTGTTGTTTGATGTCGCGCGCTGAAAGCTTCTGTTTGGCGCTTGGACTCGTATGCGAGTGGCCCCCCGAAGATTGTTGAGCTTGGCTTGAGGATCTTGGAAATCATCAGCCGGACCCGAGTCTGGCTTGTCTTTGTCCTTGTCGGCGCCAGACGATGAATCCTGCTCGGAGGAGAACTTCTTGAGCATGTAGCAGTCTTTGGCCGCGTGTTTGCCCTTGGGGTGAAAGGGGCATGGCCCGCTCATGACTTTCTGGTAGTCGTTGTTCCGCTGGGGCCGCGACCGACTACGCTCCATGTTGGCCACCTCGTTGTCCGACTTCCGCTTATGGCTGCCAGACTTATTTTGAGACGGCTCGTTGTCGGCTTTCACCTTCTAGTCTTTCTGTCGGGGCTCCTTCTGGTCGAGGGCCTCAGCGACCGCCTTGGCTGAGTCGGCGTATTTGTTGGCCATGTCGAAGAGAGCCCGGACTGTGGATGGTGGCTTCCGAGTGAATTTTGCAATAAGCGGGGCATCTTTTACCCCCTTACGAAAGGCGGCGATGACGGCCTCGTCTTTGACAGTTGGAATTTGGTTGCACTTCTCGAAAAACCTTTTGATGAATTCGTGCAAAGACTCATTTTTCTTCTGGTGCAGCTGATAAAGATCGTGCTCCGAAGCTGGTCTGTCGTAGGTCCCCTGGAAATTAGCGATGAACCGCTCCCTGAGTTGTCCCCAGGAACCGATCGACCGCCTCGGGAGGCCTGTCAGCCATGTCCTCGCCGACTCGGCTAGCGCGACTGGGAGGTAGTTAGCCATGACTCTGCTATTGCCCCCAGCAGCTCGAACTGCTAGGGTGTAAACGGTGAGCCAGGACTCGGGATTTGTCTTGCCGTCGTATTTTTCAATCCCGGTGGGCTTCAAGCCAGTCGGCCAGAAGACGTCCTGTAGCTCCCGAGTGAAGGCTAGAATGCCTTCGTCTTCGTGAGGGCTCCGACTCCGATCTTGGCGGTGCAGCCGCTCGTGGTGGAGACCGAAGCGCTCGTTTTCGTCCTCCAGTCGGTGGCGTTCATCTTCTTCGTGTTCTTCTCGTCGAGCGTTTAAGGTGTGGCAAAGGTCGCGGTGCAGTCGCACTCGGAGGTCTTGATTGGGTCGGCGATTGTACTGGCGACACCGCCGGTTGTCATTGTTGGTATTGCCGAGCGTTGTTTGCCGGGACTCTTCACGTTGCCGACTGGAGCCAGCCGCCCAGCGTCGTGTTGATGCAGATGAGGCTGCCACCGGAGAACCCGACCGGTTGGTCGGTATAACTGTGTCGCCCGACTGTTGCTGCTGCTGACAAGCAGCAGCTGTGATCATCGCCTTGATCTTGGCGATAGTTAGGGTGGCCTGGTGATCAGGCCCGAGCTGGAGTGTGTCCAGTAGAGTTGCGGCGGCCACAACGTTCTGCTGTGGCGTGACGAAGACGTCGTGGTCGCCAATTTTGGTTTGGAGGATCTGTTGCTGAGCGACTCGCCCAGCCTAGGGTAACTCGTCATTGCGGGCCTCGCGGTTGGCCTCCTCTTGTCGTAGTCGGCGCGCCTCCTCCTGTTGCTCCTCTTGTAGTCGGCATACCTCGGAAGGTGGTGTTGAAGCCATGAAGATCTCGCGGGAGAGGAGGAAGCTTGCCAAATTAGAGTCCGAACTGGCGCTCGAACCGCTGTCCGACTTAGTGTCGGACTCCGAATAGTTTATCGGAGTAAGAACGACTCCGACCTCTCTAGATCCAATCTGAAACGGCGCTTGGCCGTGTCCAAACTGAATTGCTGGAGATCGAGTCTGCTGCGCAGGATATAGATGCACAGCGTCGCCAGAGCTGTGAGGGAGATTGACGATCTCCCCCCTTCTCGGCCCAACCCAGGCTGGCTCGAGGCCTAGCACAAATCGGACGCAAAAGGAGAGAGTTGTCCCTACGCTTGGCGATGTGAAGAACTGCTGCAGTAAGTCGGGGAAGGAGATCGCGACGTCCTGTGAGCCGACTGGCACAATGTCGGCTGGTTCCTCGGCCGGCAAGATTGGATCTGCCTTAGCCAAGGTGAGATTGCCGAGTTGATCGGCGACGAAGTCTAAGCTCCCGAAGGTAATTGCATCTCCGGGGGAGAACTTGTGGCTGTTGACTCCGTTGATTGAATCCATCGAATCTTCTGATGGGGAATTCGCCGGAGCCCCTACCTGGCGCGCCAATTGTCAATGCTTTGCACCAGCAATAAAACTATAGGGCTACTCGGCGAAGGTGAATTCAGTGGATTGCAGAGGAACACAAAAGATTTATACTGGTTCAGGCCCTCGATGTGAGGTAATACCCTACGTCCAGTTGAGGTGTTATTCCTCTGAGGTGTTTGATGATCGATGATCTTGTTGTCCTTGCCCTGAGGGGCGCCCTGCCTCCCTTTATATACTAGGGGACAGGGGTACATGATAAGGATCCCAGCCGGATATGGCCAAGGGATTTCCTTCTTAGAGATAGAGTCCTATCCGACTAAGACTATGTTTCCTTATTATACAAGGCAAAGCCTGTCGGGTACTATCTTATCTCTAATTACAAGGTTCAGCCCATCCTCTGTCCGAGTGGCCCATATGTTGGTAATGAGGTACCCGGGGCCCATGGCCTCCACAGAGCTGCGTGAGAAACCTGGCGAAGACAGATGACGAATAAGGAACATGTGAAGGTGCCCACCTCAAAGGAGATACAACGGAAAAGGAAGGCAACACGTTGAAATTAGAATACATTAAAGTAACATGCTTAGTACAGCCGAAACAGGGGAGTGCTGGCCCTAGGTCCTAGCACGGAGGCAAAAAAAGCGGGGCCCCAACCCGCGTACAACACTTAGAAAAACAAAAGGAAAGAAACGAGGAGAGCGGAGGGGAAAACGGGCTCGCCCTTTGCACCTTTGGAGCGGTGTTCTTCTTGCCCTTGTTGGAGGCCTTCAACTTAGCTACGGTGATCTCGTGGCCCGCCGAAGGCTAGATCGCTTGTGCAAAATCGTCGGCGTCCCGGTGTGGAGGCCATGGGCCCCAGGTACCTCATCACAAGCATATGGGCCACTCGGATAGAGGATGGGTCGAGACTTGTAATTAGAGATATAGTAGCACCTGGTAGACTTTGCCTTGTACAGAAAGGAATATGCAGTCCTAGTCAGATAAGATATATCTCTAAGAAGGAAATCCCTTGGCCGTATCCGGCTGGGACTCCTACCTTGTACCCCTGTCCCCCAGTATATAAGGGGAGGCAGGGCGCCCCTCGAGGGGCAGGAGATCATTGATCGATACACATCCTCAAAGGAATAACACCACAACTGGACATAGGGTATTTCCTCACATCGAGGGCCTGAACTAGTATAAAATCTCCTTGTGTTCCTTTGCAATCCATCGAGTTTCCCCTCACCGAGTAGCCCTATAATCATATTGCCAGTGTAAAACATCAACAGTTGGCGTGCCAGGTAGGGGCTTCGGTGAGATCTACATCTACAAGCTCGATGGATCCAGCAACCGGAGTCAACAGCGGCAAATTCTCCCCCGGAGATACAATCTCATTCGGAAGCCTCGACTTCATCACCGACATGTTCGGCAATCTCACCTTGGCCGACGCAGACCTGATCCAACCGGCCGAGGAATTAGCCGACTCCGCGCCAGTCGGTCCACATGATGCTACAGCGACCATCATCGACTTGCTGCGGCAATCTTCCACTTGCTCGGGTCTTGGGACAACTCTTCCTTTCGGTGTTCGACTTGGACTCGGTCTTGAGCCGGCCGAGATCGGGCTAAGGAAGGAGGAGATCATCAATCTCCCATTCGGACTCGGCAACGCCATGGATATCTTCGAACAACATCTGATGCGGCAAACCCGATCCTCTGGAGTTCGACTCGAATACGGCCTAGAGCCACTCGAGATCGGATCTAGGGAGGTCGGAGTTATAATCACCCCCATCAATTATTCCGACTTCGACTCTCAGTCGGATTCCAACTCTCAGTCGGACTCCGACTCTAAGTTGGACAGCAACTCAGCAAGCTTCTCTCTGCCATGAGAAATCTTCATGGCATCCAAAGGCTCTACTCCTACTCAGGAATCACACCGACTATACGAGGAACAAGAGGAGGAGGCCTGCCGACTGCGAGAACAATAGGAGGAAGAAGCAAGACACCTGCACACCCGCAACGACAATCTACGCAGGGCTGGGCGAACCGCTCAGCAACAAATCCTCCAAACCCGAGTCAACGACCACGACGTCTTCATTACTCCTCAACAGAACATCGTGGCCGCTGCAACTCTATTGGATACACTCCAGTTCGGGCCTGATCACCAGGCCACCCTGACGATAGCAAGGATAAAAGCCATGCTTACCGCTGCTGCATGTCAGCAGCACCAACAGTCGGGTGATACCCTCATACCGACCAACTGGTCGGCATCCCCAACGGCAGTCTCATCCACCTCAAAGTGATACCGAGCGGCCGGCTCTAGTCGGCAGCACACGGAGTCACGCCAAACGTCACTCGGCAACCCCAACAACAACCGGCAGCGTCGAAGCGACCGACGGGACAATCAGGATCTCCGAGGCCAACTACGGCGCGACCTTCGGCAGGACATCAACGCTCAGTGCCACGAATGAGAGGAAGACGAGCAACGCCGATCGGAAGACGAGAACGAGCGCTTCGGCCTACACCACGAGCGGTTTTACCATCGTAGGCGGAGCCAAAGCCCTCATGAAGATGAAGGAGTACCGGCCTTCACCCAGGAGCTACAACAGGTCTACTGGCCGTCGGGTTTCAAGCCTACGAGAATCGAAAAATACGACGGCAAGACCAATCCCGAGTCCTGGCTCACGGTCTACACTCTGGCGATCTGAGCAGCCGGAGGAGATCACAAAGCCATGGCTAACTACCTCCCAGTCGCTCTAACCGACTTGGCGAGGACATGGCTAACGGGACTTCCCAAGCAATCAATCGGCTCCTGGGGAGAACTCCGAGAATGCTTCATCACCAACTTTTAGGGAACAAACGAGAGGCCATCTTCCGAGTACAACCTATATCAGTTGCATCAAAGGAAGAACGAGTCTCTTCGTGACTTCATCAAGAGGTTTTCTGAGAAGAAGAACTCAATCCCGAAGATCAAGGATGAGGTCGTCATCGCCGCCTTTCGAAAAGGAGTCAAAGACGCCTTGTTCATCGCTAAATTCACTCGGAAGCCTCCCAATTCTGTCAAGGCTCTATTCGACATGGTGAACAAGTACGCCGACTCGGCCGATGCTGTTGCTCAGGCCCTAGATGACAAGAAGGCACCTTGACAGAAGAAGCGGGAGGGCACCGACGACGCGGTCCCGACTAAAGCCAGGAATCACAAATGCAAGTCAGACGGCTTCATTGTGGCAGTCGGTCACAACTGTCTTCGACCTTCAACAACTGAAGATTATCAGAATAACAAGTGACATGCTTGGGGGCTCACAAGCTCAAACGCAAGGATGGCATCCCTACTCCCAAATACTGAACAGCTAAGTCACTTTCTGATAAATAGTTCTTCATTTGGCCTTGCCATTGCTGTAGCCGCTTACACCTAATAGGTTTACAAGCTACACTTTTTTCTGTTTTTGCTCTTAAATGATTGCAAAAGTACTTGAGTAGCATAAATTCCGATCCGTGAAACTTTGCTCCATGAAAGACGAACTCAAGTCACCCAAAACGCGTGTCTAGAAAAGAGCCATGAGCCAACTCCCGATGCTAGGGGGCTATGACTAGTTGGGTAGAGTGCTTAAACGTAAGGGGTCAACTACTCAGGGAAATTAATGTCAACAAGAGGAAGAACACGTATTTACATATATTGTAAAATACATAAATATTATTTAGGTGATTGTTTTCATCATCAGATGCTACTCATCCGATAACTTTATAGTGCAGGGCCAGCTCCGGATACGCGTGACAGAAACTCTGGGCTACGAGCCTATCTCCTATGCTCGGGGGCTGGACAAGTCTGCCAAGATACACTCGGGATGCTCCATGAGGGCTACTTACCGAGTACTTGCGCCAATCAGGACATCATCTTCCCCGGCTACGCTCCATGTGAGCTGACAACTGACTTCCGGCACTAGTCGAGGGTCTATATCACTTGGATGGGTGAGGTACGCCCCATGAGGGTTGCCAACTGAATCCTATGCTAACGCTAGGTTCAGGTACCTTATCCGGTCACAACTTTGCTGAGTTGGGTACGCCCCATGAGGGTCGCTAGCCGAATCCTATGCTAATGCAAGGTTCGGGTACCTTATTTGGCTTTACCGAAGTCAGAGAAGATCTACGTCATCAAAGCGCATCCGGAGTTCTTATGCACTGTGTCACACCTGGGGAGGGCAAGCAGATTATGCAATATACCTACTCAGGCATTTGTGGCAACCAGGCTGCATCCAAAGCATAAGTCAAAAAGGCTTGCAGACAAGGATTCCTCTGGCTGATTGCAGTTATCGATGCTGAAATACTCATCCTGACATGCGAGGGATGCTAAATTTATAGAGCCTACGCTGGGTGGGTCGGTTTAGGCTGGCTTATTCAGTAGCAAGCCACCAAGATATGAGTTTCTACAGTAATAAACTCAATATGGGCCACTCGTAGGCTGGGTTAAAATCGCAGTGCTAATACTACCAACAGGAACCGATGAGGTAAACAGATATGCTTCATAAAGGCCTAATTGCTGAACATATGTGTTTGGGCATCTACCTTATCCACCAGGTATCGAGGATATATCCTTATAAGGATCACAAGCTGGTCTTCATCAAAATTGGGGCTGCATGTATCTTTCTCGAGTACACCTGACCACGCAATGGATTTAATTTCATAAAGTGGTATTCGGCCTACATGCTTGGCCAATAGTTGCCATGAGCGACATTATTTCAGCCGACATGACGCTGAAGAGTCTAACTTTCGAGTAGTGCACTACTCGGGAGAGACTATAAACCTTCTTTCCAGCTGACATGACACTAAGGAGTCTAACTTTCGAGTGGGACGCCACTTGGGAAAGACTATAAACATATTTTCCAGCTGACATGAAGCTGAAGAGTCCTATATATGAGTGGCATGCTACTTGGCAAGACTATAAATCATATTCCGGTTGACATGATACCGAAGAGTCTCATATACCAGTAGTATACTACTCGGAAAAGACTACAAGGTTAAAGATCTTTGACTTTATGTTTAATTGTTTTCACAATTAAGCACAAAGTCGGGAGCTACACCTAATAGGTGCACCTATTCAGTGTACACTATTCACACATCTACATGGAGCCCTTCATAGCCTCGCTACCAGCTGACATGAAGCAGGACTTAGGAAGAAGACGCACTCGGACAAAGAGTACTTGGGAGCAATGCACTCGGGCAATCTTCACCGTGGAGGATGAGCACTCGGCATCAGCTGTGACTCAACTATGAAGGTCTCAGGGGCTACTGTGGAGGCCATGGGCCCTGGGTACCTCATGACAAGCATATGGGCCACTCGGATAGAGGATGGGCTTAGCCTTGTAGTTAAAGATATAATAGAACCCAGCAGACTTTGCCTTGTACAGAAAGGAATATACAGTCCTAGTTGGGCAAGTTATATCTCTAAAAGGAGATCCCTTGGCTGTAGTCTGGCTGGGACTCCTACCTTGTACCCCTGTCCACCAGTATATAAGGGGAGGCAGGGCGCCCCCTTGAGGGCAAAGACACACGAGCTCATAGAAGATCATTGATCGACACAAATCCTCAAAGGAATACCACCACAACTGGATGTAGGGTATTACCTCACATCGAGGGCCTGAACCAGTATAAAATCTCCCTATGTTCCTTTGCAATCCACCGAATTTCCCCTTGCTGAGTAGCCCTATAATCATATTGCCAGTGTAAAACATCGACACCCGGCGGGATGAAGCGGCCATCGTCAAAGCCCCCCGCAGCAAAGGAGCCACCAACGAGGTCCCCGAGCGGATGGCAGGGCTGATGTGCTCACATCCCTGGTAGTGGAGGAGGAAAGACAGCATCCGCGTGGTGGCCCAGGAGCACCATGAACCATAAGCCACCACAACCTTGCCGGCAAAGGCCCCCGCCTTCTGGATCCACGTGAGGCGCTCTGCCGCTGAGGCCCCGTCACTAGGGAGCGACGGGGCCCTAATGCCTAGGCCAGCGAGGGCCGCCTGGAGGGCCTGGGCAGCCACCGCAGCGCGAGTGCCAATGGTTGTCAATGAGGCCTCGAGCTAGGCAATACTCCCGTAGAGCCCGTCGGCCTCCTCGGACAAGCGGGCCACCTCCACCTGTGCTTCCTGGTCGCCTCAGATTGGTCGAGGTCTTCCTTAGCCTACTGTTCCCTCTCCTGAGCCCCGCGGAGCTCCCCCTCCGCGGCGTGCTGGGCGGTGACCGCCTGAGCCACCGCCTCTTGAGCTTGGGCGACCTCCTCGTCCCGACGAAGTCGTTCGGAGTGCAGGGTGGCCATGTCCCTCCCGCCGTGCTCGAGGGCAGCGGAAGCGGCCACCATCAACTACCACACCAGCGACCGCTGTAGCTTAGAGAGCTCCGCTGAATTCATGTTCGCCGCCGGCATCCGTGCCCGGTCCTCGACCAGCGAGGCCCAGTCGGTTGGCACCTCCTTGAGCCGTAAACCGGGCAAATCCCTGCATGAACCAGACGCCCCCTACCGAAGCAAGAGGCCCGTGCGGATCGACTAGGGGCCTGGACAAACCCTGCGGCTAGAACTAGCCCTACCCGCATCCTGGGCCTTCGGAGCAGGCCGGTTAAGTTGCGGCCTCGAGGCAGTAGACGGAGGCGCCTCGGTCGGCTAAGGGGAAACCCACGCTGGAGGCGATGTGACCCCTGGTTCAACCAGTCCGAGCGACGGCGAACGAGCCACCTCACCACCTAATAGGGAAGCCAACTGATCTTGCCCTACCCAGTGAGACAAGTCAAAAAAAAGGGAGCAAGTAGCACGACGCGCCCACCTAGCAGGCACACATCCCATGCAGTCTCCCCGCTCCCCTCTGTGGATCGGACGATGGCCTCCTGCTCCTCAGAAGAGCTGGAAGAGACCCCCATGGCGGCCTCCGAGGGCGGATCGTTGGCCGAGGCCTCCGACATGGCCGATGCGGGGTGGCGAGCTTGAAGAGGGACCGCTACTATCGGAGGCGCGGCCCTCGTCAATCCCTTGGATCTCTTCGTGCCACGAGCGTCCTCCGCACCGCGCTTGCCTTTTCTCTTACCCCCCTTGTCAACCTCGGGCTGCTCCGGCTCAGGGAGGGAAGGCAGCGCCAGAAGTGCTAGATCGAACTTCTTGGTGATCCAGTTCCGACATTCCCAAGCCCCAGTCTAGGCCATCCGAGCAGCCTTCTCCTTTGGTAGCGTCCACCTGAGGATCCGCTCGGCCTCCAGGATCGCAACTGAGACAGGCTGCAGCTGGTTTGCAACACCACGCAGTAAGCACAAGGAGAAGAGGAAGGAAAAATACATGTGACAAGCGGAGGAGGAGCAGACCTGACGAGTCCACCGGGCTGAGATATACTCCCATCTCGTCCCGAGTCTCGGAGGAAAGGGAGTGCTTCCACCCGGCCTTGAGCGGGGTAATGCGGACCAGGCAGAACTCCTTAGCAAAGTCCCTCATTCCCTGGTGCAGGGAAAGGCGCCGAGAGATGGAGTTCAACTCTAGGATCTCGGGCTCTGATGCGTCCACCTCCGGGGCCTGGCGGTATGTAACACCCTAAATTATCCTCATATAAAAATAATAGTGAAAAAGGAATTTTAGAAATCAATTTAAAATCCTCAAGGAGTGTTAAAAAAATACAGAAAATCTATAGCAAAATGGGCTTGGAAATAATTTTATAAATTTCTTTGCTCAATCATCTATTTTCTGGAATTTTCTAGGATTTATTTGATTAAGGGAAGTATTTTTTGTGAATTAAATGGAGTTACATCATTTAAAACAAAAGAAAAAGGAATTAAAATCCCTTCTCCTGTTCCTGGGCCGCTTTCGGCCCAACACTATGCACTTAACCCTTCCTCCGCGCGCGCTACAGCCCATGGCCCACAGCCTGCCGATGCCCGTGCCTCTCCACAGCCACCGACAGGTGGGCCCCACTTGTCAACTACGCCTCCTACCTCCCGCTCGGGAATCTTGTTCACTCCCGAGTACCGCCGCCGCAATCCCATGAAATCCGATCGCCTCAGCCTCGATTTCATCCAATCGGTTGAGGGGAAATAGTGCCCCCGACCTCCTCTGCCTTATCCCCAAGAAACCGGAGCCCAATTGTGCACGGACGTCAAGATTCGAAGCTTACCGAGTCGGTTTCTTATCCCTAATCCTCCTCCGCCGCCATAGGGGCCGTAACCGAGCCAATCTCCGCCCCTCTCCGCCTTAAATAGTAGGCCCACGACCCCTAAGAGCTATCCCGCGCACAAGTTGGAGCCCAAGCCGACTCCCCGCGCCCCGAGCTCACCTCTGCCGTCGCCGCCGAGCCCCGGTGGCGTTTCGCTGCCGCTTCGGTCACCGCTAGAACTCGCTGCTATCTCTATGAGCTTTGTCAAAGTCCAAAGAAGCTTGGCCGCCGCCTCTGGACCGCTGGAACTTCGCTGCCACTGAGGACCTGAAGACCGCCGCCGCCAAAATCTCGTCGTCGGCCTCTCTCGTCACCAATCCCTGCCGTTCAGCACTCGGTAAGCATCGCCGTGATCCCCTCTATCCGTTCCTGCACTTGGCGCGCGTCGTCGTGCCGCCGATTGCTGGCAACCATCAGTTCCCATGCTGCTGCCGCCGCCATCTATGCCGACTTAGTCGCCAACTTGGCTGCCACGTAGGCGCCAGCTCAGATCCATTCGAATCTACTCCGAGCCGTCAGTTATCCAACTTATTCTCAGCTATCGGATCTCCCCAGTTGGATCTCAGCCCTAGATCGATGGATCAAACCTCAGCCGTCCGATCCGACCCCCTTTAGATCCCAGCCGTTGGATGAGTTCATGGACCCCTATGGACTCGGTCTACCATGGACCGGCACCCTTTCCTCTCGCCGATAGTGGGCCCCACTTATTAGCCGCTGGCCCATTCCCCTTTCTCTCTCTGATGACGCAAAAATTCCTTTTTTGAATTAAATTAATTCATAAATGACGCAATAAATCAGATTAATTCTTTTAAATAGGCTTTCCAAGGGTTTAAACTTCTAAAATTCATAACTAATTCATCCGAACTCCGTTTGGGGTGATTCAACTTGCAAAATTCTTTAAAAATCAAGATCTACCCATTAAAAATACAATATTGTACTGTTCATGTGTGTTGATGTATTGTTTTGCTCTTTTTTTTTATTGCCTTTAGCCGCCGACGTTTAGTAAGAGCCGCAGTTTCTCGAAGAGAGTTTCGAGGCTTGTGTGGAGCAGCAAGGCAAGTCACACAGATTCCTCAATACCTTTGAGCATGTTGTTCCTATGTTTAAAGCTATGTTTCCCTTCAACTCTGCATTTATTTTGGAATGTCATTGGGACAGGGAATCCCTAATCTTTGTTTATGGCCCCTTTGTTTTGATTACCCAATATTGTATCTATGGGATAAATATGACTAGCTAGCTCTATTTATTGGTTAGCTAGATTACTACTAGGACTCTGCTTAGCCATGCTTAGCAAACTATAGAATAACTTCTAGGCTGTAACATTAACTTCGAATAAATGTTTAGTTCACATAAAATGATGATTCATTTTACGACTATGGTCATGCAAGGCTAATTTAATGGTTCATTAAAATACGGATAAATGGTGGGTTGCGAGCACCAGGGTTGTGAATGTTGCTAGCGGTGCTTGTGACAGTTAAGGACTGGTTCGCGAACTACTTGTTGTAAATCAACACTCGTGCTAACCACAAGCTAGAATAGGATAGCAGGAGTTGAAGTGTGCCGAGTTCAATAGAAGGCACCAGGGCGTGTTTGTGGCTGATATAAGTCCACACATGGCAGTGACAATAAGACCATGCTTCGGGCGTTGGACCGTCTCGCGGGAAGGTCCTTGATCACCCCTACCGGAGACCGGAGGTTCGGCGGGAGGCTCTCCTATTGTGCGAGTTACATGGATAATCCTATCACAATTCCTTTCCAAGGTACTGTGGTGGTATCAAGGCGCACAATGATGTGTTGTGGAATTGTGTCTTGTGGGTAAATTGGTACACCTCTGGCCATAGTAAAACTATTCGAACAGCCGTGCCCACGGTTAAGGGCGGGCCTAGCAATGTTTTCTGTGATTAGTCCCACACTATCTAAATTTGATGGTCGAACAGTGGAATATGTTTAGCTCCAGGTTAGAGTGGTTGGGCCTATACCGTTTCGGTGAGCTGTATAGTGTTGGCCAATACTGTTTAATAATTAATGCTTTATTACTCTCTTAAATGTTTACTTACACACTTTTATGCAAATTGAGCCATATTATGACATCCTTTATTATCCTGTTGTTAACGCCAAAATTTGGCACGGTTCGCATCGGGTTCGGTTGAGGAAAGAAGATATATCAGCCATTGGAAGCTAATCAGAAGAAGCCGGATTCAGGAAGGAATCGTGAAGACCGCAGTATGGCAGTTAATTACCTTATCTATTAATTAGGTAGTTTTGATAATTTTTAGGAAACCTGATCTCGTATCTGATCGAGGCTTGTTAGTTTTCCTTTTATGGATAGGAAATTGTGTGCCGTGTCCTATCAGGACTGTGACAATCTCGGGGTATAAATATGTATGCCCGGGTACCTTGTAAGACATCTCTCGATCAATCAAATTCGGCGCATCGCCACCCTATTTGACGGGTTCTTGCTTCTCGAGCCAGGCTGCGTCGGTTAGGTCCGAACTCCTGCGAGAGGGTAAGACCCGTCACCCCTTACCCAAGTGTATCTACTTTGTCTACGGCTGCATCAGTTAAGTTTGATCTCTTAGGCCGAGTTGATATACCACATCACGCGTGCATAGTTTTCATCGGTTTACTGGGTATAGTTTATCGTCAGTTAGTGCTGCATCGGTTGGGTCCGACCTACTAAACTGAGCAATAAGTTGTTCCTGCTAGGCCGATGGTTTCTGTGCAAACGTCTTATCGGAATGTATAGCCGGTAAGTTATCATATACATCACGATTGCATTAGATCTATCGGCTCATCGAGGTTCTTTTATCATTATTAATCTGTGCTGCATCAGTTAAGTTTGAACTACTAGATTGATAGTGATAGATTTATCCTTGCTGAGTCGATAGTTTTTATGCGATGTTTTATCGGAGTGCTTAGCCGATAAGTTATCTTTTAAAGCCGATTGCATTGTCTATTGATTATTATTTTGCCTATCTACTTTATCATTGGCTCCTAGCCAATGTCCATGTGTTACTATTGGCAGTCGGCTGGCTTTTTATTTGCTTATATTATCATCGATTCTATCATCGGCTTCCTAGCGATGCGCAAGTGATTTTGGTTGTCGGACACAAGGACTCGGGCGCGGGCACAGACGAATACCCGGGCGCGAGCACAGATGAATACCTGGGCACGGGCACGGAAGGATCCGGGCACGGGTACGGAAGGATCCGGGCACGGGCACAGACGAGTGCGCAGGCACGAGCAAGGGCCCGGGCACGGTGCGAGCAACACCTTCGGCAATCGGCTGGTTTACTATTCATTTATATCATAATCGGTCTGCCAACCGATATACAGGTGTTATCGGCCATCGGCTAGGAGTCTGTATCACTCTGTATCGGCCGATTGGTTTACTGTTCTAATTTGTTTTATCTCCTTGTCAATTACTGGGTCAAATTGACTGGCACGCCTACGAACCTCAATATTTTAGGACCTGCACTGGAGTGAAGCAAATCTCCCAGGCCTTCGCGTGTCTCCAAGACGCCGAACAGCCCCCAGCGGTTTTCGGTGTCAACACCTGTGCATTTGCATATTTGCTGTGTGGCTTGCGAAGTATTTTATGTACTCACCTTGCAATCAACAATCATCATTTAGAATAATACTTCAGTGAGGAGGATTTCTTGGAGGATTAAGCGGGAGTCCTAGTCAAGTTCATGGAGAGGGTTTTGTCACGCTATCTAGTTATTTTACCGTTATTAGAACTTTATTATTTTGTGAGGTACCATTCACCTCTGTAATAAATACTTTCGATATGCAAACAATTACTTTTGTGGACACCCCGGAAGTGCATTATGGAGAGTAATTACTATGACAACGCGAAATATCTAGATGGATGGGATCTCGAATCAAAACCAAATAAGCGTAGTAACCATCCATCCTCATCGCAGCCTTGCCATAATATTTACCCATTCATAATACAAATCCAAAGCGCTGAGTTCAGAAATAAGGAGATATTTGGAGAGTTGATTCACCAGTCTGAAACGACGAAGTGCGCCCGTCAAACCACACGAAGGTGGCGACCAAACACGATACACACTTCTGGGGACATGGTCTACGGTTGAATCAATATCCATGCATCTCATCATTTCTAAATTCTTACTAATGTGTGACTAGCCCAGGAAAGCTCTAGTCCCACACGTTCATCTTAGCAATTGATAAACATCACAAGTACTCTAAAATATGGATAAAAGAGCAGCAGGGTTATATATATTACATAGAGGGTTCACACACCCTAATTCATCTCAGAGTAGCACAAAAGATAGCAACGGAAATGTGTTGACACCGAAAATCACCAGCAGCGTCGAGAACGAGCTGAGGATCTGGTTCGGTGCACTAGACATGCGAAGGCCTGGGAGATCTGCTTAGCTCTAGTGCAGGTCCTAAATTTGAGGTTCGTGGGCGTGCTAGTCAATTTGACCCAGCAATTGAAAAGGAGATAGAAAAAGGTTAGATCATTGATACAATCGGCCAACAAGCCGATACAGACTCCTTCCAGCCGATTGTTGATGGCACTTGTACATCGGCTAGAGAACCGATAATATAAAAAGATAGAAAACCAGCCGACTTTCCTCGAGCCGACTGCCTGACTACCGACAGCACTTGTGTATCGACTAGGAAACCGATAACGATATAAATAAATAAATCAGCCGACTACCAATATGTGCATCGGCTGGAAAACCGATGATAGTGTAGATAATCAAAATAATAATCAAGACAATGCAGTCGGCTTTATCTAGTAAAAGATAACTTGTCGGCTAGGCACTCCGATAGAACATTGCATAGACACCCATCGGCTTAACAAGGATAAATCTATCATTATCAATCTAGTAGGTCAAACTTAACTGATGCAGCACAGATTAATAATGATAAAAGAACCTCGATGAGCCGATAGATCTAATGCAATTGTGATGTACTATACAATAACTTATCGGCTATACATCCCGATAAGACGCTTGCATAAAATCTATCAACCTAGCAGGAATAACTTATTGCAGGCAGTTTAGTAGGTCGAACCTAACCGATGCAGCACAAACTGATGATAGATTATCCCCAGTAAGCCGATAAAATCTATGCACGTGTGATGTGATATATCCACTCGGCCTAAGAGATCAAACTTAACTGATGCAGCCATAGACAAAATAGATACACCATGGTAAGCCGACTACCGTAGATCAGCTAGAATATCGGACCTAACCGAGGAAGTCCTAGCCGATAAGGTAGTCGAGGTAACGAGACTTACCCTCTCGCAGGAGTTCGGACCTAACCGATGCAGCCCGACTCGAGAAGCAAGAACCCGTCGAAAAGGGTGGCGATGCGCTGAATTTGTATTGATCTGAGAGATGATTTACATGGTACCCGGGCATACGTATTTATACCTCGAGATTGATACAGTCCTGATCAGATACGAAATAGGAGTTTCCTAACCATAAAAGGAAAATTAACAAGCCCTGATCGGACACGAGATCAGGTTTTCATAAATTATTAAAGCTACCTAATTTATAGATAAAATAGTTAACTGCCATGTTGTAGTCTTCACGATTTCTTCCTGAACTCGGCTTCTTCTGGATTAGCTTCCATCGGCTGATATAGCCTCTTTCCTTAACCGAACATGATAACGAACCGTACCAAATTTTGGTGTTAACAAAATGTAAACATAAAGGATAAAACCAGTGGTGCCATACCCAAAACCACAAGGCAACAAATTGGGGTAGAGCTTAACTCCAACTACGCATTATCCTCGCCACCCTCGGCGGGATAATAGTAGGCCACATCAACGTCATCGTTATCCTCACCTGAAAATATGCAGCGTGAGTACGAATGGTACTCAGCTAGACTTACATAATATTAATAGTACAAAGGAACAATGCTGGTCTCTACATCAAGGAATATGGCTATGTTGATCTGGTTTTGCATAAAGCTAAGTTTATTGAGCAAAATAATACCTTGAAACTATAAGCATTTGCGAAAAGTAGCAATCTGAAATTTCATGAAAGCAAGTAATATGTTCTGATAACGAGGTGAAAATGAGCACAATCCCGTGCTCTAACATCAACAATGGGCCACCATTGCCCAAATAAAATATGCTACACAAGCATACCATCCTTCATGACTAAAACCAAGTCATATTTAACACCAAAGCCTCTCATATAAACCCATCCATCCATGACTATCCTAAGTCATGATATAACCACATTTCCCAAGTTGGATGCTAACATAGACTGACTAACACATCAAGCGGTCGTCCTATAACCGTGGACACGGCTATTCGAATAGCTCATACTTTGATCAGAGGTGTACATCTTTACCCACACGATGTGATAGAAGCCATACGGCTATACTCTAGTTTGATCCGTACCCATTGGTACCCACACTCTACACATTGAGTGCGGACTAGAGGTCACAACAAAACCTTTCCCACGCTTAGCTCCAACCACCTAAACCACGTCTGGGCCCCCAACGACTTAGCCACACAAACCCGGTGACTAAGGTGGGCTCACTGTCGCGGGAGGCACCTCTGGCCAAAACCAGGCACGCACAAGGCCCTCCAAAGGAAAGACCATCCTCATGACTGACAGACGGGCGTAGATGGCCACAGCCTCCCGTGCTACTAAGTTAAGTCGTCCCATTCCCGGCATGTGGAAGTATGTAGGGTGCTTGAATAGACGTCAACATGTTCGGTCCTTAATGACCCAGACGGAGCTACATGCGTCGGGGAAACACCATCCCGTCATCGCCCTATCATCCGTCCAAGTCAAACATATTCTTAATTATAAATCAGAAGTTATTCTTTTCAGATTTTAACCCATCCATTCGTATTAAACTAGTTTTGAACCGATAGCTCCATCTATCGGATTTTTCTAAGTCTAGAAATAAGCATGGCTAAGCATTTGATAAAATAAAAGTATCCCAAAGTCCTTAACCAGGGGTGACAAGGTAAAAACATGGAATCAACAACCAAGAAATGGAAATGTATACAAATGGGGCAATATTGACTCTACCCGTTTTCCCATTTTAAAAGGACTGAACATGCATATAGATATTGTTTTCACAAACAAATCAATTTATTAAAGATATAGGTTCAATATACTTATATGCTTGCCTTGCTGCTGCGGTGGTTCACACTCAACTTCTGGTTCTTGCTCCTCGTACTCCTAATTGTCTGAATCTACCGATAAAAGGCGAATATGCAAATAAGAATCAATTAAAGATGTCTATGCAAAATGATCAATTGATTATGCAATAAATACAGTAGGTAGGCCACATTCTAAAGTGAATTTTAGTGAAACAATCATTCCAAAATCTTTTACGGTTTAGGAAATACAAAAATAATAAGCCATATACGCTGAAAATGGCAGATCTGTAATTAATTTGTATTCCCTTAGGGTATCACAAGTAACTTGCATTCCAAAATAGGATTTTACAAGTGTGAGTATTTTTTATGTGAAATTACATATTTTACTGGTTCCAACAAAATTAGGTTCACTGGATTTTGATTTAAAATGATTTAGTTGTAAATTTTACAAGTTTATCAAAAAGAAGGGTAAGAAATTACTTAGGTCTATTTTGGGAGGTAGTTTTGTCAAAAACAATTTATCCACAGCAAAGGTTACAACTTTCTGAGTTAAACAAAAGTAGTTTCATATTTTTAGCAGTTAGGATGAATTTTCCAGAAATTTATAAAGTTCTAAGTTATAAAGAGGTATATAATAGATATTTCCATCTTTAGAGAAAAATCCTACACAGAAGTTCTCACTTTTTATTTTACAACATTAAAGAGAACATTTTTATGAATCCATAGAAATTTGGTTCACCTCAAAAGGAGTTATAAAGGATTTCCTAGAAATATTCCAAGTTCCTAGGCACAAAATAAGTTACTTTTTCTTCATATTATTTTATACATATTTTCTGTATAGAAGTGGTCATATTTTATTTGACAGTATTAAAGTTTACAAATTTACAGAACTAACAAAATTGGTTTCACTCAAAAAGAAGTTAAAATGAAATAGTTATGGATTTTCAAAGTTTGGCCATTTTTCTGTTGGAAAAATAAATCAGTTCATCCTTTTCTTTTCTTTTCTTATTTCCTCAGCCCGGCCCACACGACAGTGAGACAGAGCAGAGGAGGCATAGGCAGAGCGGAGGCGACGAGATTCTCGGCGGCGGTGACGGCGAACGGCGGCTCGGCTCGGGTGGCGGCTAACAGAAGAAAGACAGAGGAGACTAAGGCGAAACTGTCAGTGGTGGTCTCGTTGCCGATGGTGGCCGGAGCTAGGCACAGCGGCAGCGCAGGCGGAGAGGCTTTTCGGGTCGACGAGGCAAATCGAGCTACGGTCGGTTTCTGGCCAAACCAAAGCATGCTTATGTGTCTAAGGGGTACCAGAAAGCTCACCGAGGATTACGTTGGTCCAAGCGAAGCTGGAACAGCAACGGCGACGACGAACATAGTCCGGCGGCAGCGGAAACCTTCGGGACCATGTCGTCGGCCTTCTCCCTGGGTACTGCGACGAAGCTAAGGTGCCAAAAAGGTTAGAGACCTCTTAGAGATGGTGTCTATGCGAGGAATCGAATGGAGGCTAACCAGAGAGGACGAATCAAAGGCGGCGGCGACTTGACCGAAGGGAATGAAGACGGCGTCGATCTCCTGGTACACGGTGTTGTAGTTCAATTGGGACAGGCTAGAGTCTCCTGGGATCAAGCCGATGCTGGCAGCGAGGTGGCTCGGGCTGGGATCGCCAGAACGGCAACAACCCGGGCGGCGGCAGTTCTGCAGCGCAGAGAGTAGGGATGGCGGCGACACAGCAACTTCGACCAGCGAACCTAGGGCCACTGAGTACAAAAATGGAATGGTTAATACTTGTAGATCACGTTCCTGGAGTCGAGAAAGGATGGAGCTCACCGGAGCTAGCTCGGGCTCAATCGAACACCCTCGGCAGTGAGGAAGGCGAGTTTGCCACCGGTGATCCTTGGAGATTTTCTTGGTTTTCTCGGTGGTAACGTGGAGAGGAAGGGAGAGAGGTACTGCTGGTGAAGTTTGAGGCGAAATGGCCGAGGTCTCCAAGTGCTAAGCTGTCTAGGGTGCTATGTATACTGAGGAAGGAAGAAGGAGGAGGTGATGACACGTTTGACATGCAAATGCTGAGTTGCTTCAGTTCCACAGTGTCTAGGGTGGGTCCCACTTGTAAGGAGGCATTGTTTTACACACATTTAGCTAGGTTGTGACTATGTTTAGTGGGTCCATGTAGTGGAAACCTATAGAGAGGAGAGAGGTGTGGGTGGATTTCTTGGTGAAACACACTGTCCAAAGAAAAATCTGAGGCTTACAGGTGGGCCAGGGTCTTGTGGGTCCCACTTGGAAGTGAAATAGAGAGAATCTCAAGGATTTGGCTAAGTCTAGGAAGCTGTGTTTGTGAGCTGTTTTGCACTTGAGATTTCACCGAGCTGCTGAGGGTTTCTGGGGTTGGAGAAATTTATGGTTGTAGGTGAATATATGTTCTACCAAACTGCCATGTTTCAAAGCTAGAGGCCTTATATTTTTAATGTGGCAAAAAGATGAAATAGGCTTAGCAACACAGTTTTCTGCAGTTCAATTATTTCCTAGTGCCTTGCTCCTATCATTTTATGTAGTTTCTTTGAGAATTAAATTAAGCCAAATTTTCTGGTTGTAGGATACATTTTGGTACACATTTTGGTTGAAAGGAACTGCTTGAATAGTTATTATTTTTATTTGGTGAAAAATAAGAGCTAAGCAATTTATTTTAACTAGTCTTCTAGTTTTGCTGATTTGGAAGATTTTATTGGGGTAGCTATTGAAGTGATAAAATCATGTAAAATTTACAGTGGATTAATTATGTGGGATAGTGTTTACAGAAATGTTTCCATGATTTTATGTGCAACCAATCATTTTTAGAAAATCCTTAGACTATACAAATGCATATGTCAAAGAAAAGGACCCTAGCTGAAATTTGTTGGAATAATTAATGGGTCCAAACTAATGAATTAAATTCTCAAAAAATTATATTAATTCATGATAAATAATCTAGTATTTTCATAAATTAAAAAATTATATTAATTCATGATAAATAATCTAGTATTTGCATAAATTATCTCCCATATACACTTCTGTTCAATTTGATGCACTTTTAGTAGTGTTTTGTTTTTGCCGATTTAGGGTTTAATTAATGAGGGTTTAAATATTGCAAAGTTTAACTTGCACGAAGTGACAATGCAAAAATTTAAATTGCATTCTAATGACAGTAGGGCATAACACTAATTACCTGAAATTAAATCTAGGGTTGTGACAACTTTGATTATCAACTATGTCATGTGTGCCTCAGTTGATTCCTGGACGAGAATTTTCACACAATAAAACTCCAGAATTTTGGATGAAAATTCTAGGCATGACACGGTACAAGATGTCCTGGTTGGTAGAGCGGAGCCTTGAGTCCGCCTCGACTCGCAGGTAAAACCATAAGACGGCCACCGAGGCCCACCCGCTCGCTCACCGCCTGTGCAGGGAAATACTCCTCCATCCCCGGGTGAAGCTAGAAGTTTATGCTGGCGAAGTTAAGCACCCGGGTCGCTCCATCTTCAACAACCTTCTTGGGCTGGCAGCTCATGAAGTGGAGGGCCGCGAAGTGTCGTGCGGAGGACTGGCGCCGGTCCACCCACATAAGCCACTTGTAAATGGCCAGGCGCACCATGGTGTTGGCCGTCAGCATAGGGAGCTTGACGTGAAAAAGGTTGAGCACCCCAGCTATGAGCGGGACGGAGGGGGAGCCAAAGCCCACGGTGAAGAATGCCTCAAAGACCACCACCTCGTTGTCCATCGGGCACGGGATCTCCTCATCGTGTGGAGGGTGCCGCGCGTCGCCCGTGCAAGTGAGCTTCCCCGCCGTCACAAGCACAGCAATGTGGCGCGGCAGGATCTGGTACCGCCCCAGGTAGCTCATCTGCTCCGGGTACGCCTGGCTCGCACGGAGTAGCCCGCCGCCTCCCTCGGAGTCACTACCGTCGTCCCCATCGCCGGCTCGGTTGCCGGCGCTGTCGTCGCTCAGGGCTGTGGCGGCCATCGTCCGGCTAGAGCTAGCAGCCACAGGCCACCGCGACGGTTGACCAGCATCACCGCGCCCCACATCGTCGTGGTCTCACTGTGTGTCCTTGCCAGCACTAGCTAGCCGGCCGGCTGCCGCCAACTCCTCGGCGTCACTCATGGTTGCCTGAGCTTGTCGTTGGCGGTTGGCTGACCGGCGGCGAGAGGACGCGTGAGGCTAAACAAGAAGCTTGAAGGGATGGCGTCGATGGCCGAGAAGAGCGAGAGACAAGTGACAAGTGAATAGGAGAAAACGTAAAAACGCCGCCCGGTCGTGGCTTTGTACACGAGCACGCGTGGGTGCCGCACTCATTCGCCTTTCCTACCAACCCTCACGCGACACATGTCGACGCTAAGCCTGACCACGCGATGTGGCAGGGCCAACCGTCGCATTGGGCGTCAGAGCGGGGCTATCGAGGAAAAGTTCAACTAGCCTTGACTGGGAACAACCGTTGGAGCCGTCGAGAGAAAGGCGGAGGCTCCACCCTGACCTAGGCCTCGAGCCCTCGAAGGGCTACTGTTGGGGGGGACCCCTCCGGCAGGCTCCGGAACCCTCCGGAGGAGGCCTCCCACTCAGGTGGCTCCCCAAGGCCAAGGGGGCCCCCCATGAAGGCCCCGGGCAGACGAAGCGGTGCCTCTGTTCGGAGGATCTCCCCGGAGGGGGAGGCTCAATTACTGCCGGCCAAGTCATCTGCAATTAATACCTCACCTACCAGCAGCCCAGCTTCGGAACCCCGCGTGGCGGCACGGCAGTCGAGGGGAGCCCGGGAATAATGGGAGGGGGCCAGGATCCCAGGATCTCCGGGAGGCTTTTAGTACGGTAGGAGGACCGGGTCCCCCCTCCTGGGGAGTTACGAGGAGGTCCCCTATCTCGGGCCCACCTGTCATAGGGTCCCATGCCTTGCTCCCAGTAGGGGACTAGTGTGTACTTTCCGATAGCATCTAGCCACTATATAATGCATGGCTTGTTCATTGTAAATGGAGAGTTCTTTGAGATATACAGTCATCACAAGGATTCCTTGTGCTCTCCTAGATCACTCTCCACAGTCCCTCACGTGTTAGGATTAGTTCCAATAGGGGGAGAGGAGATGGGCTGGGCCGTGCACGGGAGGGAGAGGAAGGGTTCTCATGGGCTGGCCTGCTCAGGGGGAAAAGGAGAGGAGGGAAAAGAGTCTAGGCCAAGGGAGAAGGAGGAGGTGGCTGGGCTTAGGGGAGGTGGCCCAAAAGAACAGTGAACTTTGGTAATTTCCTTGGGATTTTCAGATTTGAAGTTTGAGAGGATTTGAAGGGATTTAAAATTCAGAATTGAGTTCAAATTTGATGTTTCAGCTTGCTAAAAAGCAGGGAGTCCAAGGAAATGAATCAAAGTGGGCTTTTGAATGTTTTTGAGTTAATTTTGATATTTGGGAGGATTTTGAGAGGAAAAAATAAAGGAGGGGTTTGAATATTTGGAGGTGGGAGTTGGTTTGAAATTTTGGTATATGCATTTCTAGAAATTTTTAAGAACTCAAGTTTTGGTATAGGGAACTGAGTTGCCTCCAGCCCCGTTTGGATGAGAATATCATATAAAGAAGAAAATATTTATCAGAAAGCAACTTAGTTGTTCAATATTCCACAAGTTGGTAGTGGGGGTGCCATCCTTGCATTTGAGCTTTTGAGCCCCCGAGCATGTCACTTATTGTTCTGATAAGCTTCGGTTTTAGGGGGTCGAGGACGGTTGTGATCGACTGCCGCGACGAGGTCCTCAAATTTTCGCTTACGGTCCCTTATTTTTGATGGTGCCGCGTCGTCCGACTCACGTCAGTCTCTCTGTCGGGGCTTGTCTTCTGACTTGTGCTTGCGGTTGCCGGCTTTGGATAGAGCCGCTTCGTCTGTCTTGCATCGCTCCTTCTATCGGGGCTCCTTATTGTCGTTAAGTGCCTTAGCAACTGCGTCGGCTGAATCAACATACTTATTGGCCATGTCGAATAGAGTTTTGACGGAATTGGGCAGCTTCTGAGTGAACTTAGCGATAAACGGCGTGTCCCTGACTCCCATGTGGAAGGCAGCAATGACCACCTTGTCCTTGATCTTGGGGATGGAATTCCTCTTCTCGGAAAAGCACTTGATAAAGTCTCGAAGAGACGCTTTTTTTCTAATGGCACTGGTATAGATCACACTCGGATGCTGGCCTTTCATATGTCCCTTGGATATTGGCCACGAAGCGGTCGTGGAGTTCCCCCCAAGAGCCAATAGATGCTCTAGGAAGCCCCATTAACCACGTCCGTGCCGAGTCAAATAGGGTGACAGGGAGATAATTTGCCATGGCTTTATAGTTGCCTCTAGCTACTTAGATCGCCAAGGTGTACACTATCAGCCAGGATTCCGGGTTGGTCTTGCCATCATACTTTTCTATGCCAGTTGGCTTGAAGCCTGATGGTCAATTGACTTGTTGTAGCTCGTACGAGAAGGCTAGAACTCCATCGTCCAACTGGGGGCTCCGGCTCTGACTGCGGTGGCGAAAGCGTTCGTGGTGGAGACTGAAACGATCGTGGTCATCTTCCAGTCGGCAACATTCATCTTCCTCGTGTTCTCGGTGTCGAACGTTGATGTCGTGGCGGAGATCCCATCGTAGTCGTCGTCGGGCATCGCGGTTATCTTGGTGCTCGTCATGATGATACCGCTGTCGATCATCGGTGTAGCCTTGTGACGCGTGGTTGGACTCCGAGTGGTGTTGGTCAAAGCCCACTGCTCGGCGTCGTGCCGTGGTTGATGACGTTGCAACATCTGAAATTGTCCTGTTGGATAGGATAAGTGTGTCTCCAGATTGCTAGCGTTGTTGGCATGCAACTGCTGTTATCATAGCCTTGATCTTGGCGATAGTCGGCGTTGCCTGGTGACCAGGCCCCAACTGCAGGGTATCCAGGAGTGTAGTAGCAGCCACAATATTTTGTTGGGGAGTAACAAAGACGTCATGGTATCCTGGTCTGGAGGATCTCCTGTTGTGCCACTCGGCTAGTCTTGCACAAATCTCGGTTGCGAGCGTCGTGCTCGGCCTACAGACGTTGGTTTTCTTCCTTCTTTTGCTCATGCAGTCGGCGAGCCTCCTCCTCCTTATCCTCCTTCTCCTCCTGTTGTTTGCGTAGTCAATGTGCATCTTGTGTTGAAGTAGATCCCTTTGACGCCATAGAGACCTCGCGTGGTGGAGAGAAGCTTCCCGAGCTGCTGTCCGACTAGGAGTCAGACTCGGAGTAGTGTAGTAGCGTAATGATGACCCCAACCTCCCTGGAACCGATCTCGAGCGGCTCTGGGCCATATCCAAGTCGAATTCCAGAGGATTGGTGCTGCCACAACAGATTTGAATTGGAGATAGCTGCAGCGTTGTCGAGTCCGAGTGGGTGATTGACGACCTCATCTCCCTTAGATCCAAACTCAGCTGGCTCGGGGCCATGTCCGAGTCGAATACTAGGAAAGAGAGTTGTCCCAGGGCTAATCTTGGATATTGCCAAAGCAGGTTATTGAAAATTGCCACGGCATTGATTAGGCCAACTACACAAAGCTGGCTTGATCTTTATCCAACTGGGCTAAAACTAAGTCGGACAAGGTGAGGTAGCCAAGTTTGTCGGCAATGAAATCGAGGCTCCCGAGGCTGATGGTTTGTCCGGGAGAGAAGTTGATGCCGTCGACATCAGTGATTGGATCCATCAGGCTTGTTGACGATGACCTTGATAAATCCCCTATCTGGTACGCCAACTATCGATGTTTTATATCAACAATAATTATATAGGGCTATTCATCAGACCTAAACTCGATGGATTTTGAAAGACAAGACGATTTATAATGGTTCAAGCCCTCGATGTGAGGTAATACACTACTCTAGTTGTGGTGTATTGCTTTCGCGGTATGTGGAATAATCTCTGTCCCAGGGGGCTCCCTACTTCTCCTTATATATTGGAGGGATAAGGGTTACAGAGTAGGAAACCGAGTCAAATACGACCAAGGACTTTCTTTATCGGTACATAGAGTATTCGGCAAAGACTATATCTCTTTCCTTGTCTTCCAAGGTAACATAAAGCCGAGTCTAACTCTATCTCTAATTGTTGGGGCCGGCCCACCCTCCATACGAGTGGCCGTAATTGCCTTTCTTAAGATATCTAGGGCCTATGGCCTTCACACTTTGATACTTGATAATGAGATTTGGCCTTGGAACTAATTTGAATAAATTTGATTGGAGGGAGTTCCAAAGGAGGATTTGATTTTAAAATTCAATCTTCAGGAGTTTATTTGCTAGGGGACTTTTGGGTAAGATTTTTCGGGTCATAATGAACATTGAATTTAAGATCTTGGCACTTAATACACACACTTGGTCAAAAAGATTCAAAATTTTAAACTTAAGATTTTTATTAAAATAGTTTTGACGGTTACCCAGAAACTGAGGCGTTACAATGGTTACACTGTGGATCGTTCTTTTGCAGAGCCTTTACGGCCATAACTGTGAATGGCACCGTTGAAATGGCAATGCAGAAATGGGTGCAGAAGGAAGCGAAATTGGCCGTCGCCCCCATCTTGGCGTGCGTCAGGAGCCTCCAAGCGAAGCCTGAAACAATGGCCGATGCTGCAAAGATGAGGAACCACTCGGTGGACATGCTGGGCGAACCATTCTTGATGGCTGGTATCGACACGGCCAGAAACCCGGTGAACGTGACCTTGCTCAGCTCCATCGAAGCCGGCTTTGCATCCTGTCCGCCACCACCGCCGCCGCCGTGGACGGCCACGTCGAATGCATGCACCAGCAAGATCAGGAAGAGAGGCGAGAACAGCAGCAGCGCCATTAGCTGCACCAGCACGACCATGATCGACATCATGACCGCGGCGATGGCGAAAGCCATGAATATTTCACATATCACAGTGAGATTTCTCACAATGTTTGCACGGCAGCCTGTGTCTTTCGTGCTCGGTGGGGGAGGCGGGATGGTGTCGACGAGCATGAAGCACACGCCGAACAGGCAGGCGAAGAAGCATATGCCCATGGGTGCGGCGAGACGTCGCTGGCCGCCATTGATCTGGCCTTCCAACGCCAGCCCTTCCAGCCCCAGGAACAGCAGCGCGGTGACGGCGGCCAAGAACTCGAGCGAGTCGTCCAGCTTGCCTTCCATGGCCTTCTGTAAAGCATCTCTTGCACTGACAGGTAACGCATCAGCAGGTACCAGATTAACTGGGTCACCCCGTGCAAGGCAGTAGCTGACAGAACGGATCACGATGCAGAGGAAGAACACGGCGCCCATGGCGGGGAACGCGTAAGCCCAGCGTTCGGAGAGGATGAGGTGTAGGATCCAGCACGCGAGGCCGACGAGACACATGCATGACAAGGGAGCCAGCCAGCTGGTCACCTTGGCAGGGAGTCTCCATGTGTGGTTGCTGAACCTCTTGGAGAAGGAGAGAGCGAGGAAGGGGACTATGCCGGATGTCAGGGTGATGGCTGCAACGACGAGCATGACGATAGGGACGGCGAGCTCGTGCTCCTCCTTGCTCTTCAGGTCTACCTTCTTGAGCGCGATTGCGAGAAGCACCGGGCACACCATGATCACCACGGCCTCCGCGAACGCACGGCACCGGTTCATCAGAGAATCCTGGGACAGAAATTTTTCGTAAGGACGTAACTAGAACAATCAACTGGAACAAGGAATGTTCTGAAATAGTGAGTCATTGGTTCCTGAGCTTTGCAGATTCCAAATGTATGGTTGATGTCATTCTCTTTCTTTTCGTAGCTAAAAGTTGTTGGGACGAAGCAAAGCTAGAAGGGATCATCTTGTAAAAACATTTCTGGTAGGGAAACATTTAATTTCAGGCTATGCCAAGGATACATGTAGTGAAAGCTAGAAAATACAGAGAAAAAAGATGCATGAGATGAATTCCAATAGTTGAGGATTCAGCCAGCTTACCATCTCAAAGCCTCGGCGATTAATCGAATGCTAACACGGTACTGTGAAGTCAGCCCTCAAAGGAATGCGCTATATGATGTCTGGAGGAACCTCTACAAAAGATAGAAGCATGGTTAAGTGGCGCTTCGCCTGATCACCTCAAGAAAAGCATTCTCAAGGTTGACTGATCATGTGTTGCCATGAACATATGAAAAAAAAAAGAATGAGCAGAAAGACAAACAAGAAGAAGATTCCAAGATTGCAGATAAATTACTCTGCTTGAGCTTTCACGGTTTTAAGCTGCTTCCATGAAACTTCATTGCAGTTGCACTGCATTGCAACTGAATATATAGGGGCAAGCAAAGTAACTCACGCGGAAGACACACTGAAACCAAGGAGCAGCCATGACTTTGATTTGGTGAAGTCAATGGTAGTGTCGTGAAAAAAATAAAAAGCTCGAGTCTCGTGATGTACGTGGAGCCAATTTGCAAAACAGATACAGTACTACTACTTCGTTGGATTATAAAGTACTAAGTCGAATAGAAATTGACATGGATCTTACAAAAGCTCAGTACGATTGATAGTGTTGTAACCAATCATATAGGGTCTATTTAGTTATTCGCACCACTCTAGCCTGATCCATATGAGTCATCCGGGTTAACCATAGCCATGCTGAGTTGGTGCAGGAGAGGTTGTTTGGTTGGCTGGATCGATTGATCTGGACATGGTGACTTGGTGAGATATTGTTTGGATGGTTGTATGAAGTAGTTGGTGGGTATGATATATGCAATAGATCATGTTTGGTTGGTTGCATAATGTTGAGTCTGGTTACCTCTTCCTTTTGGTGGTGAGATTACCTCTACGAGTATTCATATTGAAGTTACATTAATTCCACAATTTTTCACGACATGATTTGGAATTTTTTACCTAAATGTTTGTCTATATTTGACTATAATCATCACTTCAACTGTGATTTACAATCCCCGTACAAAAGCATCACTGAGAAAAAAATATAAAAGAAGTTGGGTGTCGGATCTAAAAAGGGAGTGGTGGAAGAGGTTTGTGGTGGCTCAGGGAGCTCAACGGAGGCGGTGGATTGGGCCCAGGAGGTATGGAGCAGCGGCGGTGCTTGGATCAGAACGCAGCGGAGAGGGGTTCTCGGCGGCCAGCTAGCTCGGCTGGGCTTCTCTGTCACCGGAGGAGGGAGGGGTGCTGCTCAACTTATAGCCGAGCTCGGGTGCTAGCGGACAGTGGACAATGGCTGTGGAAGCCGGAGAGATAAGCTCGAGCTTGCCGACAAGACCCGTCAATGGCGCCGGACTGTAGCGGGCGTCAACGGCACGGTAGAGAGGAAAAATGGGGCGCGGAGGTGATGGTGAAGAAACAGGGTGTGGAGCTTGCGCATGCGGGTTGACTTTGGGGGCTCGCCGAGGAGAAAAGCTGCGGCGGCCATGGCGTTGATAATGTCGGGCATACGGGACGGGATGGCGGAGTGGGTTTCTCGCCGGGGATGGGATGGTGGAGGTTGACGAGGGAGCTCCATGCATTTTATGGTGGCGACCGGGCAGTATGGGCATGCACAGAGAGGGAGCAGAGAGAGCTCGAGAGAGATCGAGAGAAGAGAGAGAGTGAGCGAGCGGCGGGAGGAAGATGACGACAGTGCCTTCGTCGGCTGACAGGTGGGCCTCGCGCGGCAGAGCGCATCGCAGCCGTCCGCGAGCATTCATCGGGCAGGCGGAAGAGAGGGCGGAGGTGGAGCGGCTGACAGGCGGGGCCCATGCGATTTTTAACCCCGCGTGCGGGCGGTTGGGCCAAGCGGGCCGGTGGGGAGGGGAGAGAGAAGGCAGGCCAAAGGAGTGTGATGGTGGCCCAACTGGCACAGTGTAATGATCACATTTTTTATTTTTGTGCCAAACTATTTTAATTAAAAATCGAAATTTAAAAGAATGGCTCTCTATTCGATTTTGGAATGTTTGTGCCATGTGACATCTCAAAATTTCTCCAAAAATCAGCCCTAAAGCCTCTGCAAAATCCTCCAAATATTTGCAAAAAGTTAGAAACCCTATTTAAATCAACTTTCAAAATTTAAATCCCCAAAAACCCTTTTGAATCAGCTCTGGAAAAAGAATAAAAGCCATTGTTCAAGCCGGGCCGCCATCCAACCTATCTCGGCCTGTTCCTGTTTGCTCGCTGCGCGGCCCGCCCGTCCCAGCGTGCGTGCGCGTGGGATTAAATCCCCGTGGGCCCACGTGTCAGCCGCTCCACCCCGCTCTCTCTCTCGGCTGCCCGATGTCCGCACATGGACGGCTCTTATCTCCTCTGCTGCTCGGACCCACAAGTCAGCCGCAAACAGTGTCATCGTCTTCCTCACCTCCGCCCGTCTTCTCTCTCGATTTCTCTCGAGCTCCCTCGGTTCTCTCCCTCTGTTCACGCCCATACCGCCCGGTCGGCGTCTTAAAAACTTGCGGACGCCTTCATCAACCTTCGCCTCCCATCCTTGCGTCAGCACCGGCGAGAAAACCGCTCCGCCATCATCGCTGCGAGCACCGAAGTCAAAAGCTTGGCACAAAAGCCTTTTTCCCTCACCACCGAGCTCCGGAGTCAGTGCGCACGCGCGGGCACCTCGCCCCGTCGCTTCACCATCACCTCCCCGTTCCATTTCTTGCCTCTGCCGCGCATGATGCAAGCTACAGCTAGCTCCATCATTGTGGCGTAGCATCGCCGAGCTCGAGCTTATCCCCGGCTTCCACCGCCTTTGTCTGCCGTCGGCTAGCGTCCGAGCTTCTCTATAAATAGGGCAACACTCCCCTCTTCTGGTCGCCAAGAATCCGAGCCCGAACAAGCCCGCCGCCGAGAGACTCTCTCCACCGCATTCTGACCTGAGCAGCACTGCCGATTCCGACCACCGCAGACCGAGCCACTGCCACAGCCAAGTTCCTTGGACCCCTAGGAAGCACCTCCACCACTTCTCGCCATCAATTAGCCCCTAAATCGGAAACGCCCAATTTCCGCTGCCATCGTCCGCCATCGCCGCCGCTCTGTATCTCGCCGTAAACGGAGGTAAAACACCAATTAATTTCCTTCTATCCCTTCCTCCCGTAATGCCACACTCAAGCCACCCAAACCCGAGCCAATCCTCCGCTAGAATGGTCGCCGGCGACGATCTTGTCCCTCCGTCGCCGCCGCCGGTTTGGGATGGCCGTCGCCGACCATCTTCCGCCGCCCTCCAGTCCAATCCGAGCCATTCATGTGATTCACCATCGTCCCCGCATCCCGTAGCCATAGGCTGCCCGCCAAGCCCCGCCGCCGCCGGCGAGATCAACTCCGGCGATCGTCGGCCGTCGATCTCCCGCCGTGCCAGCTTCGTCGGCCATGCCGACATGGCATGCCACGTGGGTGCCGTGTCAGCCGGCGCGGTCCACCCCCGTGCCACCTCGGCTTTTCCCCTCCCCCGACACTGACAGACCAGCCCCACCTGTCAGCATCCCCATCTCTCTCTACCCACACTGATAGACCGGGCCCACACAATAGCGACCCCTTCCTCTCTCTCTTTTACTATTCCACCAGCCCCACATGTCAGTCATTGTGTTGTTCTCTCTCTCCTGACCCGAGGGCCCCACCTGTCAGCCCCTGAATCTCTCTTTATTTTCTTTTTTATTTCTTTTCTTTCCTAAAATAATTTTAATTCTTTTTATTTCTAGAAATTAACCCAAACTTTGAAAATTCATAACTTTTAAACCGTAACTCCATTTCAGCCCATTCAACTCACAAAAGTTTTCTAAAAATGAGATCTACATAATGGCACTATTAGTTGTATGAGATAGGTTCTGATTCTTGGTGTTTTTTGTGTGTTTTCTTTTGTGACACGTAGAGGCCGTTCCCGAGGAGTCACCGAAGGACGATTTTGTCGAAGGTTCGCAGGACCTCGAGCAAGGCAAGTCACCCTTAACCATATTGGACCCATGATTTAAAATTTATTTTTATTTCTAAAACTTGCATAAATAGTAACACGACTATTTTCGGCCGTGGTTCGTAACTGAATTTGTTCGGCCTAACCTTTTTGCTGCATTTTTACCTGCCTTAAATAAATTGTTGCCTTGACCCTTGTAGCCCTGTCATCTTGATATTCGTACTTGTGTACGGATGTCGATGACCCCTTTTTCCTAAAACTAAAACCTGACAATGGGAAAATCAGGGTTTTAAATTAACTGACTTTTTAAACCTCGACACCCTTGGTCGAGAATTTGCGAAATAAAATAGTTTTATAAAACTTGGTCATGAGTCGTCGCTGTCTGTGTGGCTCCGACTTCACGTGACTTTTAAGGACCGTTTCCTTGAGGAATTGCACTGAGCATATATCAGTGTGACCACACGGGTGGAATGGGACACCCCTAGCTAAGTAACTAGTGTTTTCAGGATGGTTTTCGGTTGCTAATAAATGTGGGAGCGGTTGGGTGCCAAGAGGGCAATATACCCCTGTCCCTGAGTACAGGAAATGAGTTCCTGGTACTTGGTTGAGAGAACCCATTTATAGGGCAACGTGCTATCCTGGGAAGGCTTTGGAAATGCCTTGTCGCGAACCTCCCCGCTTGGCTAGTGTGGGAGTAAGCTCGCATCGTGTGGGTAAAGCGTACAATCTTTGCAAAGATTTATGAACTGTTCAAACAGCTGTGTCCATGGTTATGGGCGGATGTGAAGTGATTCCTCTGGCGTAGATTTTATTTTATAAATATCTATGCAATTGTTTTGTGGGTTGGGAACCGTTACCAGAATCGGTCTGTGTGACTGATGGATGGCCTGTGTAGCCTAAAACGGGCCTATGTGACCCGGGGTGTTGGATGACACCGTAGTTGAGTGGTATGAGTTACATGATAAGTTTTGAAATAAAAAGAATCCACCTAAATGGAGGTACCAGAGGAGGGTACGCTCCAAATCGGAAATTTTGACAAGTCTCTGACTTGTGGAATGGGTTGAGACGCGAGTCTCTCCCTGACTAACATAATTGTGGTGAGTTGTTGCAAAACAACTCACGGAATGTATTGAAGCGTGAGCTTTTTTTCGACAACTCAAAAGGCACACTTAGGGTTCTAAAATCACAAAATATTTGAAAAACCACTTTTTTGAAAACAACCCTAACCTTCCTTGTTAAACCTTGCATGCCACATAATTTCCATAGCTTGCTAAGTACTTCGTGTACTTACCCTTGCTTACCTTCCCTCAGAAGTTTATGAAGACGAAGACCCTACCCTCAACCAATTCTATTAGGATCAAGTCAAGTACGAGGAGTTTTAGGATTTCGCTCTAGGTCCCAAGCCATGCTTGTGGGTATAGGTCTACCCGTGTATTTTCCGCTGCTTACTTTTGTAATATATCGTTGCATGTCTCGGGTTCTGTCCGAGGCTACAACTTATGTAAGGACTACGTATAATAAATAAAAAAGGTTTGGCTGTGATCCACCGATGCCCTGTATATACCAACTAGTCTCCTAGGACTGGTACAGTCATTATAGGTAATGATGTTCCTCTTCCGCTGACCTATACGGGTTAGCGGGAGAGAGGCATTACACACAGTGCCCTTTTATATTTTTTACAGGAATTGGTTTCAAGAGTTTTTTGAAGATTTGGAATTTGGATTTGAATTTGAATGGCGTTTTTGGATTCATGAAAAATCAGGGAATTTTTGGAGGAGTTTTAAGGACTAATTTTTGAGGGAAATTTGAGATCACACATGGCACATTAAATCCAAAACTCAATAAAGAGCCAATTTTATTTGCAATTAGATTTTTATTTAAAATAATTTTAGAACCAACTAAAAATATGGGCATTACAATGTGAAATTTCAATTAATCATGTCATCGAACGCATACAATAAAAAAAAGAAGGGTAGAAAGACAAACAAGAAGAGGATGCAAAGGATGAAGATCACAATTACTCTGCTTCAGCTTCGAAGGTCGCTTAAGCTGCTAATACCAAGAAACTTCAAACGCAGTTAGAGCACGGGAAACATATTTAAACTGGGTACTCACTCAACTTAAACGGAAAACAAACAGCCTAGCGAAGACTTTGATTTGATGCAGTCAATGGCGAGCCAGAATGAAAAGTAGAACCAATTTGCAAGGGCGATATAGTAGTACTTGGATAAAGCTTTATGTCGGATAGATGTTGTGCTTGAAATTGTCAAGGATCTTAGCGTTTGAAACATATTATTTACCAGATTATTGTCATATAGTACCTACTTGATTATAGAAATAAATTAAATATTTTAAGAAATAAACTTAATAAATAGATTAGACCAAGTGGTCCAAACAATATTGTAGAAGGTTGTTTAAGAAATCGTATTTTTATAAGTGTGAACACTACCAGAAAATCGATTTTTCGTGACGTGGTTAACCATCACGAATTATTTTCGTGGCTAATTTCCCAGGAGGTCACCCATCCTCGGAGCCGGTGTTTTAGTGCTGATATAATCACATCTAAAATGGTTACGTCGCCGGTGGGTCTAATTCTTTCTTATCCAAGTAGAGAGGCGATGGTACTGTACATTATTTCATGAAGGGGCAATCATTTTCGTGGCGGTTTTTGATGTACCGTCACGAAAATTGTGATTTTCGTGAGAGTGTATCTAATACTCTCACGAAAATTCAACACCGTCACGAAATCTCGATTTTCTGGTAGTAGAAGTAAATAATTTGTGGCAATAATTTAGTGAACAAGCTAAAATAAACGGACCGAACAATATAAAAAAGAATCATATGAGCTAGTGGACTAAAACTACGCTAAGGCATGAATTGCATAATATAGGAATAAGAAAAACAAAGGATTTTGGTAAGAAAGTATATGCAAAACAAGTGATTACAAAACAAATGCTAAAAATATATATAGGAATAACCATTTGAATAGACTAGGAATTTATGATAAAAAAAATATAGAAATTGAATGAGAGACAAACTCATTAGAAAATTTGCATGAGGTTTGACACCATTTCATCCAAAATCTTCATGCATTGGGTCATTCTAAAGGATTTATTTTAGAATTTTGAAATCTCCAATATATAAGTAGTTTTACGGTCCCTGAGGAGTTACTAAAATATTTCTCCAAATGCTCTGTTCCAAATGGGCCAAATAGGAAAAATTCCTATAGTACTTGAGTCCTGCAAATACAATTTCTCCACGAATTATTTATTACAGAGAGGAGATGAGGACCTAATTAACGACGTCCTTATCCCTTACCCCTGTCATTGATTTGTCTACAGCTAGATTATTATACATATACAACCACCTTGATTATAGCTGTAGGAGACTCTATCAAGTGTTGAGAATCTTCATTATTAATGCCGCGTCCCCATGTCGACCCGGAGACCACAACATAAAGCCAAGTCAATGGTATAGCAGATGAAAAATACAGCAATTAATAAAGCAATTGCATCCACTTTCTGTGGTCATTTATCAATCTGAAAAAATCGGACGCGTTCCCCCTCAACCCCAATTCCACTCTGTCGGCATACTTCCATAACTTCCATCCGGATTCCCGAGACCTCTATCCGGCATCTCAAAATCAAATCGGGCAAGGTATGCAATATGTTCTTCTCTTTGTTATCGTCTGGAGGAACTGCAGTAACTATGTGTGGTGTGGTTATTTGAATGACCCTTTTGTGTCTATGTGAAGATTAGACTCTATTGATCGCGTAATCTGTTTAATTTGTACGTCTGCAACAAGCTAGGTTCATATTAGCTTTTAGGAGGATTCTGTGTTAATTATTCTACAATTATGTGCCAGCAGGCGTCAGTCTTGCTTAATATGGAGACGAAGAACTCAAGCACGTCCTTGTATTCGCCGCTTCTGCATGTCATACCAGCCGCCGGCTGTTTTCTGAATTTACTAGCGGCCGATAAAAAGTACAGGGACCATACCGACATCATCAAAATAATTCCGCTCGTTATCTTGCTTCTCAACATTCTCTCCTATGTTGGTCTTGATCTGCCACAGAAGCATTTGTCCGCGGAGTTTCCCGGCCAGAACCACAAGTATTCCAACATCAGGGTGTACATCGACACGGCCGTCGTCGTGGTGATATCTTACCTGTCTCTACTCATGATCAACGTGAGGTTCATCGTGCTCGCGATCTTCCCATTCATCGCGCTCGGCTTCATCGTCGCGTTGTGCGGCACGCTGATCAGTCGTGGCAATGGCGGCGATGCTGATTCACGCAGTACAGGTATCGTCACCGCCGGCAAAGGCAAGATGACAAGGGAGGAAGCCGAGCAGCTCAAGGCGATGTCTGTAGGGCCCTACTTGCTGCTTGGCGTGATGGGACGACTAAGCCCGGAGAATTTCGCCGTCTCCCGATTCCTCCTCTTCCTCAGCACCACTCTAGGGACGCTGATGCTGATGATGATTAGGCTGCCCGCCGGCGTCGCTCCCGGCGTCAAACAGGCATCGGAGCTGCTCCGCAAGACCTCGCTCGTCGTGTTGCTGGTGACTGTCCACACGATGGCCGCAGAGTTGCTTGGCGAGAACGTCGTGCTGTTCTGCATGCCGGAGCTTGTCCCCGCGTTACTCTGGTTCAGCCTTAACATCGACCGTGGCAGCCCGGTTATCACCGTGGACAAGATCAAATCCAACAGAAATGGGCTCATCTTCCTCGGCGCAGCGGCAGCGGCCGGTTTCGCGTACTTGGCTGCCTCCATGGATGACTTTGGAGTCTCCAGGTGTGCGATGATTTCATTGTCTTGCGGAGTTTCAGGCCTTCTAGTCTATTATATTGTGTTCATGATGCGTCAGTGGCCGGAACAGGGCACGGCCACTGGCACAGGTGGTGTCTCTTATTTGGAGGAGGCCGTCAAGCTGCTGAAGTGTTGGGCAATCTTTCTACTGGTAGCAGCGGCTGCGCTGCTGCTATCAGCATCGGTGGCTGCTGTCCGGCTAGATCTGCATGAACAAGCGGTTCCTGCACTGCTCAAATTTCTGAAAGAGTATTATGCCTGATGTCGCACACAGATCAATTGTTGTATTTTGCTTTGCTGAAGTTGTAAAGCCTTATGCGATTAGTTACTTTAGAATCGCTGCAAACTTGTACAGGAGGTTGTTCATATGTTAAAAAAACACTGTTTAGACTACCGAATTGTGAGTCTATGCATTGAAGATCATCATTCTATGGAAAGTTGACAATCTTGTCAGATCGAATCATTTGAATGTTAGAGTTTGTGTCCAATATATGTATAAAAGTCAGTTACAAATTAGAACTTGGAGTTATCCTAGGTATAGGATGGAATTAGAGTCAAACTCTATCCTAAGCACTCTATTAAATAGAGAGGCACATATCTTGTAACAGCATGATGACTTAGCATAGGTGAGGGACAACTGGCCAGCGGCCTACTAGTGATGGTCGTGGATACCCTAATACGCTGTAATTATGCTAGATTAGAGAGGAGCGCCTATAATCAGTGCCCCAGAGATATAGGCTACGGCTGAACTCCGTTATTAAATATCGTGCCTTAGTGTCGTCATCAAATTTGGATCTTCTATGGTGTACTTCCACGTTTGGCTGCCGAGGTCTATATTAGTGCCGGTTTTATAACAAGTGGTATTAGAGCATGGCTGTCACACTCCGCTGTGGCACTGCCGTACAGATAAAGCCAAGAAGGGTGCACCGCGGAAGAATGGCGAACCATCTCCTACGGAACCGTAATGCCGGCACCAGTTCCAGGAAATATGATGCTGGTACCTATGGTAACATGATAAATCATTGTAATACTAATAATAAATTTATAACTTTATGTTACAACCTCGGATAATCCCTAGGTAGCAAACCTCATCAGAGAAATAGCAACAACAAAACTTAGCATGGCTAGAACACCAATCCACGGGCAGTGGCTTGGGTCTATGTAACATCCTGAAAATCCGGTTAAGAAAGATACGTAAAATTTTGAACTTTTTAAAACTTTTTGCATCATGTCGTGTCTTTGGTTGCTATGCTTGAGATCTGATAAAAGCCGACTCGAATAAAGTAACCAATGAACCTAAGTTAATTAAAAGACTAATGCGCCAACCGAGAATAGCTAGAGAACAAGAACAAACAAAAGGAAATTAAATATCCATTTAATTTCCAACCCTATCATATGAATAATAAGAAGGGCATAGCTTTCAATCTATGGAAGCTGAATATTAATTTAATTTCCAAACTGTGCACATCACCTTAACAAGACTTTTAAATAAAATCGAGGGACCTTAAACCATGAAACACTAGCCAAGTCTCAAAAGCTCGACTAATAAGAATAAGAATGCACATGGCACCTTGTTGAGAAATTAATGTTACCCTTTAAAATGCCATGAAACCGCCTAGACAAAATTCCCAAATAATGGAAAGTATTCACAAAAAACTTAACGATAAATTTAAACTCATAATTAAATTAATTCTCAAAATAAACAAAACTTTCCTTTTCAAGGAAAGATGAAAAATCGAACTCAAATTTGAATTCTCAACTTTCCCAAGGAAACCAAAATCAGACTAATGTTGTGAATCCATTTTAAAGATCCCTCAAACTCCAAACATCAAACCTTTTGAATCAATCATCTAAAAATAGAAAACAATTCCTAAAACCTTTTGTTTTCCAAATGGGCCTTAGCCCTTTTTTTTCCTCCCTAGGCCTCCTCCTGCTCCTGCCTAAGCCAGGCCGAGTGGCCCAACGAGGATTGCGGCCCAAGACGACCCAGCGCATGGCCGTCCACCGTTTCCTCTTCCGCGCGGACGTCCGCCCCTTAACTTCTCTCGCAGCCGTTGGGACCCACACCCATGCCAATCGGACGGTCGTCCGTTCCAAGTCGCCAGCGCGCTCGCTGCTCAGCCCCGCACCCGCCCGGCATGCTCGGCGTGTTCGGCGAAATGCCCCACCAACATTGCTGTGACCACCAGACCAAACGGCGCTCCGCTCCACCGCGTTGTCACCATCAAGCACACGCCCCTGCCACCACACTGCCTCACCGTACGCCGCGCTCCACCGGTGTAACACCCCTCTCCCATTAACCCGTACAGGTTAACAGAGGAGAAACGTCATTACCTGTAATACCTGTACTAGTCCTAGGAGACTAGCTGGTACATACAGGACATTGGTGGATCATAGCCAAACCTGCTTTATTTAATATGCATAGTCCTTACATAAGTTGCAGCCTCGGACAGAACCCGAGACATGCAATGATACATTACAAAAGTAAGCAGCGAAAAAATACGAGTAGACCTATACCCACAAGCAAGGCTTGAGACCTAGATCAAAACCCTAAAACTCCTCGTACTCGACTTGATCCTGATAGTACGGCTGTTCGAACAGTTTATAAACCTTTGCAAAGGGTGCACGCTTTTCCCACACGACGCGGGCTTACTCCCTCACTGGCAAAGCGGGGAGGTTCTCGACAAGGCCTTTCCAGAGCCTTCCCCGAATAGCACGTTGCCCTATAAATGGGTTCTCTCAACCAAGTACCAGGAACTCATTTCCTATACTTAGGGATGGGGGTATATCGCCCTCTTGGCACCCAACCGCTCCCATATTTATTAGCTACCAAAAATGATCTTGGGAACATTAGTTACTCAGCCAGGGGCATCCCATTCCACCCATGTGGTCGCACTATTATATGCTTAGTGCAATTCCTCAAGGAAACGGACCTTAATGTCATGTGAAGTCGGAGCCACACAGGCAGCGATGACTCATAACCAAATTTTGTAAAGCTATTTTATTTCACAAACTCTCGACCAAGGGTGTCAAGGTTTAAAAAGTCATTTTATTTAAAACCCTGATTTTTCCCATCGTCGCATTTTTATTTTAGATAAAATGGGGTCATCAATATTCGTACTCAAGTACGAATACCAGGATGACAGGGTTACAAAGGACAGGGCAACAACTTATTCAAGGCAGGTATAAATGCAGCAAAAATGTTAGGCCAGACGGATTCGATTACGAACCGCGGCTGATAACAGTCGTGTTCCTAATTATGTAAGTTTTAGAAAAAAATAAAATTTTAAAATTATGGGTCCAATATGGTCAAGGGTGACTTGTCTTGCTTGAGATCCTATGAGTCTTCGACAAAATCTTCCTTCAGTGACTCCTCGGAAACGGTTTCTATGTGAAAAGAAAACATGTAAAAACACCAAGAATCAGAACCTATCTCATACAACTAATAGTGCCAATGTGTAGATCTCATTTTTAGAAAAATTTTGAGAGTTGAATGGGCTCAAACAGAGTTACGGTTTAAAAGTTATGAATTTTCAAAGTTTGAGATAATTTCTAGAAATAAAGTGATTAAAATTATTTAGGGAAAGAAAAGGAATAAAAAGGAAAATAAAATAAAAAGAGTCTAGAGGCTGACAGGTGGGGCCCTTGGGTCAGAGAGAGAAAGGAGTACTGTGGCTGACACGTGGGGCCGGTGAACAGTGAGGAGGAGAGAGAAGACAGAGGATGACAGGTGGGGTCGGCCTGTCAAGAGAGAGAGAGAGGAGGGAGTCGCTGTCATGTGGGCCCGGTGGGTCAGAGGGGAACGGAGACGCCGACACATGGGGCCGGGGTCCATGGGGCGGGCCACGCCAGCTGACGCGACACACCGTGTGGCAAGCCACGTCGGCATGGGTCACCGGGGCTGACCGCGGTGGAAGATCGACGGTCGACAGTCGCCGGAGTCGATCTCGCCGGCGGCAGCAAACCACGGTGAGCGGCCGACATTGGCAGAGAGCGGAGGGAACAAGGAGTCTAGTGAATGGCTCAGATTGGCCTGGCGGGTGGCGGAAGGTGGTCGGCGACGGTCGTCCAGAAATGGCAGCGGCAGCTATGGTCATTTGGTCGCTGCCGGCGACCATCCGGACGGCCAAAAGGCTCGGGATAGGGCGGTTTGAGTGCGGCACTTCGCAAGGAAGAAAAAGGAGGGGGTTAATTTTACTCTACCTTCGTCATCAACGAGAATCAGGACGGTGGCGATGGCAGACAGCGGCGAAGGGAATTTGGGCGTTTAGGATTCAGGGGCTAATCGGCGGCGGCGAGGGACGGAGAAGCTTCCCGGTGGTTTGGGGATCTCAACGGTGGCGGTGGTTCGTCCTGAGAGGTTCTGGAACAGCGGCGGTGCTTGGGTCAGAACACGGTGGAGGAAAGCTCTCGGTGATAGGCTAGCTCTGGTGCTCGTCTTGGTGACTGAAATGGTAGGGGATGTTGCCCTATTTATAGCGGAGCTCGGGAGCTATCCAACAGCAAACAATGGCAGTGGGAGAAGGGATAAGCTCGAGCTCGGCCGACAAGACTCAACAATGGTGCGGCGCTGTTGCTTGCGTCATGCGTGCTCCAGAGAGGAAAAACGGGGCGTGGAGAAGATGGTGATGCGACAGAACGTGGAGCTTGCACGTGCGGTTTGACCTCCGGGGCTCGACGGCGAGAAAAAAAGCTACGGCGGTCATGTTGCTCTTGACTCCGACGCTCAGGTGAGGTGATGGCATGCATTTTTCGCCAGGCGACGGGACAGCAGCGGTTGAGAAGGCGTCCCACACATTTTAAGGCACCAATCGGGCGGCATGGGCGCAAACAGAGAGAGAACCGAGAGAGCTCGAGAGAAATCGAGAGAAGAGAGAGAAAACGAGCGAAGGCGAGAGGAAGACGATGACACTGTTGTCGAGGCTGACATGCGGGGCCGAGCAGTAGAGACGATCTCGTCCATCCGCGCGCGAGCATCGGGCGGCCGAGAGCGAGGGCAGAAGCGGGGTCGCCGACATGCAGGGCCCGTGGGGATTTTAATCCCACACGCGCACGGCTGGGCTGAGCAGGCCACGAAGGGAGAGAAGAGGAAGCAGGCCGAAAGGATATATGGCGGCCCAGACATGCACAGTGCCATTTAATATTTTTCCAGGGATTGTTTTAATTGGTTTTTGGAGGATTTAAATTTTGGAAATTGACTTGAATAGGGTTTTTAATTTTTGCAAAAATTTAGGGGATTTTTGTAGAGGTTCTAGGGCTGATTTTTGGAGAAAATTTTGAGATCACATTAGGCACAAAATTCCAAACTCAAGTAAAGAGCCATTTTTGAATTTAGATTTTTATTTAAAATAGTTTTGACACAAAATAAAAATGCAACCATTACAAACCTACCCCCCTAAAGAGAATCTCGACCCGAGATTTAGGAGCTAAGCGAACAACTCGGGGTGTTCTACACGAAGGTGGTCTTCTCGCTCCCAAGTGGCTTCATCCTCTGAGTGATTGCTCTATTGAACTTTGTAAAATTTGGTCGAGGTTCTTCACGTGTGTCTCTCGGCTTCTTCTATGATGCGGACTGGTCGTTCTTCAGATGTCAGGTTCTTGTTTAGCTTGATGCCTTCTAGGGGAACTTGTTCTTCGGGTACGCGAAGGCACTGCTTTAACTGAGAGACATGGAATACATTGTGTACGTCTGCAAGTTCATTGGGCAACTGTATTTGGTAGGGAACTTCTCGTCGGGCGGTGATAGGGTAGGGACCTATAAATCTAGGGGCCAACTTTCCTGCCTTGCCGAACCTCTTCATACCACTCAACGGGGATACCCTTAGGTATACATGGTCTCCGATCTCGAATTCTAGGTTGCGGTGTCGGTTGTCAATGTAACTTTTCTGTCAGGATTGGGCGACTTTCAGATGTTCCCTTATTACTTTTACTTTTTCTTCTGCGTCCTTCAAGAGATCAGGTCCAAATATTTGTTTTTCCCCCACATCAGTCTAACAGAGTGGGGTACAACACTTGCGTCCATACAGTGCCTCGTTTGGGGCCATCTTGATGCTGGCTTGGTGCTATTATTATAAGAGAATTCGGCATAGGGTAGGCAAAGGTCCCATGTCCCTACGAAGTCTAGGGCACATGCTCTTAACATGTCTTCCAGAATCTGGTTTACTCTTTCTGTTTGGCCGTCTGTCTGAGGGTGATATGCGGTACTGAAGTTGAGATGGGTTCCTAGGGCTTCATGTAGTCGTTCCCAAAATCTTGAGGTAAACTGGGTACCTCGGTCTGACACAATCTTTTTGGGAACTCCGTGCTGGCATACTATTCTGGTCATATACAATTCTGCTAGTTTCTTTCCTGTGTAGGTTGTCTTAACGGGTATGAAGTGGGCTACCTTGGTGAGTCGATCTACAACCACCCAAATCGAGTCGTATCCATTGGGCATCCTTGGTAGGCCAGTTATAAAGTCCATTCCAATTTTTTCCCACTTCCATTTGGGAATTTTCAAAGGTTGTAGTAGTCCTGCGAGTTTCTAGTGTTCCGCTTTCACCCTTTGGCAGATATCGCACATAGCGATGTATTCGGTGACATCTCGCTTCATCCCAGACCACCAATAATGCTGTTTAAGATCTTGGTACATCTTCGTACTGCCAGGATGTAAGGAGTATGCGGATTCGTGGGCTTCCTTGAGGATAAGGCTCCTTAATTCCTTGTTGTTGGGCACACATATTCTCCTTCTACTCCACAGGGTTCCTTGTTCATCTATCGAGAATTCAGGGGCCTTGTCTTTGGGGATATTCTCCTTAATGGCCTTGATTTCTTTATCTTCTTTCTGGGCTTCTAGAATTAGACTTTCTAGGGTAGGTTGGACTATCAGAGTGGCGAGTGTTCCTTTGTTTACCATAGTCAATCGGAATTTCCTGAGCTCGTGACATAATTCTGGCCGAGGTGGTCGCGCCAAGGCGGGATTGCAATAGCTTTTCCGACTTAGTACATCGGCCACTACATTGGCCTTTCCGAGGTGGTAGTGTATCCCTAGGTCATAATCCTTCAATAGTTCTAGCCATCTTCTTTGTCGTAAGTTGAGCTCAGTCTGGGTGAATATGTATTTCAGACTTTTATGATCAGTGTATACCTCACACCGATTGCTGATCAAGTAGTGCCTTCATATCTTTAGGGCATGTATTACGGCGGCAAGTTCCAAGTCGTGGATTGGGTAGTTCATTTCGTGTGGCCGCAATTGTCTAGAGGCATAGGCTACTACTTTTCCTTCTTGCATTAGTACACATCCGAGCCCTTGCCGAGAGGCATCACAATATATTTCAAAATTCTTCCGGATATCGGGCATGGTTAGGACAGGGGCGGTGGTTAACCTTCTTTTTAGTTCTTGGAAGCTTCTCTCGCAAGCTTCTATCCATTCAAACTTCTTTTCCTTCTTTAGTAATTCGGTCATAGGTTTTGCTATCTTAGAGAATCCTTCAATAAATCTTCGGTAGTATTCGGCTAAACCTAAAAAGCTTCTGATTTCGGTGACTGAGGCTGGGGATTTCCAAGCAAGGACGGTTTCAATCATACTTGGGTCTACTTCTACTCCTTGGGCTGAGATGACGTGTCCTAGAAAAGCCACTCGATTCAGCCAGAACTTGCACTTCGAGAATTTGGCGTACAACTGGTGTTCTCTTAATTTCCCTAGGACCAGTCTTAGGTGCTCAGCATGTTCTTGCTCGTCCTTGGAGTAGATGAGGATATCGTCTATAAACACCACGACGAACTTATCGAGATACTCCATGAATACCTTATTCATTAGGTTCATTAAGTAGGCGGGGGCATTGGTGAGTCCGAACGACATAACTGTGTACTCGTACAGGCCATATCTCGTGGAGAAGGCAGTTTTGGGTATATCTTGTGGCCTAATCTTCAATTGATGTTATCCGGTTCTCAAATCTATTTTAGAGAACATGGTGGCTCCTTTGAGTTGATCAACAAATCGTCGACCGAGGTGACGGGTATTTGTTCCTGATGGTTACCTCGTTCAAGGCTCGGTAATCTATGCACATTCGTTGAGTTCCATCCTTTTTCTTAACCGGGAGCACTGGGGGTCCCCATGGGGATGTGCTTGGTCTGACAAAACCTTTAGCCTCTAATTCTTTGATTTGTTTCTTAACTTCGGCTAGTTCATTTGCTGCCATTCGGTATGGTCGCTAGGATATGGGTGCGGTTCCTGGTGCCAATTCTATGGAAAACTCTATTTCCCGATCTGGCAGCATTTCAAGGAGTTCTTCAGGGAACACATCGGGGTATTCACTTATGACGGGCACATTTTCCAAGCTGGTAGCCTAAAGGCTAGTCAGAATTAGTCGGGTCTTTTGGGTTCTTGAAGGGGTAAACTTTACTTCTTGCCCATTGGATCCTTGTAGGGTTATGGTCTTATCGGCATAGTCTATTTGTCCTTGGTGTTCAGCCAACCAGTCCATTCCTAGGATCAAGTCTAATTCTTGGGATTCTAGGATGATGGGGCTGGCTAGGAATCGAACCCCTTCTATTTCCAGGGTTACTTTTGGGCACGATAGATCCGACCTCATCTCCCTTCCTGGGGAGTGTACGATCATCAGTACCCTCAAGTCCTGGGTTTCCCAACCATTTTTGTTCACCAAAGCCCGAGAGATGAACGAATGGGAAGCTCCTGAATCAAACAAAATGACAGCGGGTACGGAGTTAAGGAGAAACGTACCCATGACCACGCCTGGGGCTTCCTAAGCTGTATCTGCCTGGATGTGGTTTACTCGGCCTCTTCCAAAGGTCAAAGTCGTACGAGAAGCTTGCCCGCTGACTTGGGGATTAGTTCTTCCTAGTACAGGTGCAGGAGCTCTGGCAGTACTGACATTGGATCGTGTTGGGGTAGTACCCTCCTTGTTCTTAGGGCAGTCCTTGGCATAATGCCCGTAGTCGTGACAGGCGTAGCACCTTATTCCAGCAAGATTCACAGGGTTTCTTGGCTGGGCATTGGTTGGGGCAGGGTTACTTCCCCTAGAGCCTGAGGTGAAACTACTTGGTCAAGGTTGTTGTGGCATTGGTGGGCGGGCCGTGCTCCCAGTGGGTCGACTGTATTGTGGGATAGCCAGACGATACTGGGTTGGCTGAGTCATTCTTGGTCGTTGCCTACCACGAGGGTTAAATCCAGAATGAGCCATTTTTCTCTTCCGATAGTCGTCGGCTTCCTTGCGGGTGTCTTCTACCATCAAAGCCTTGTTAATCATTTGCTGGAACATGGGGAAATCGTGACTTATAAGCAGAATCCGAATTCCCACATTCATTCCTTTAAGGAAGCGTCAGATCTTCTTTTTATCCGTGTTCACCTCTTCTATAGTGTACCGAGCCAACTTATTGAAACGGCTCAAGTACTCGTTTATGCTTGAGTATCCCTGCTTGAGTTGCTCATCATCTCTTCATGTCGATAATGCTTTCGGGCACGTTGATTGCCCGAAAGGTGATCGCGAACTCATCCCACGTGATAGTCAAGGAATCCTCATGAGCGGCGCAGTAGTTATCCCCACGAATCCGCAGCTGGTCCCCTTAGTTGGTGTGCCATGAATAGTCTCTTCTCGATGGGAGTGCACTGTATCAGGTTAAGCTTCCGTTCCACGTCTTTAAGACAATCATCGGCTTCTATTGGTTCAGTGGTTTGGGAAAATTCCAGAGGGCAGGATCGGAGGAACTCCGTGAGTTTAGCCCTTCCATTATGTGGAGCTTGTGGGGCTTGCTGAGGATTCTACTGGAGCATGGCCAGACTCTAAGCTATGCCCTACAAAATCGGGCTTTGTTTTGGATAGCTAGGATTTGCTGTGGGTCTATGTTTAGTGGTGGGGGTGGAGGTAAGTCTTGTTGGACTGGGTTGGGGTGAGGGGGCGAGTTCACGTTGTTTTCAAACCCTTGTTCTTGATCTTGTGGGTTATTTCCTTGGTTCCGAACCGATACTTGGTCATCCTCATATCCATATCGGGCTGGAGTACGCTTTTGTCGTTGGTTGCGGTGAGCCATCTATAGGGAAGAAGGGAGGAGAATAATGAGGGAAGGAGTAAAGGAAGAAAGAAAGAGGCACACAAGCACAAACTGGTTTTTAAAACATAGGTACTTTATTTATATACAAGAGGGATGGCCAAGTAGCATGGACTGGACGCACACCATACAAGATACGGACTACCATACATAACACACACACACTACTCGCCACAACTCTTAGTGAGTTGGCGACGATACAAAGGTCTGACGCTCCCAGCTATTTACATCTACTACCCTATACACTGCTACTGCTCTACTCCTGCTCCTCGTCCAATCAGCAACGCTCGGAAGGATCCTCCTCAGATAGGACAGGAAGGTGAGAGGATGGAAGGATAGGAGCAACTAATAGTGGAACGGCTGGGCTAGGTGCTAGAGCTGGTGCAGGGGCGTTGGCTGGAGTAGCAACTGGGCGAGGAGGATACTATGCCAAGGTACTCACACGCAGTCATGCGGCATCGACGACGAAGTGGAGAAGGAGGTGGAGTCAAGGAGGAACTCTGGGACACTGGCGGATACATATCCTGTGGGGTCAGGAAAGTCGGAGGAGTGGGCGGAAGTCAGAGTGTGTGGGGATGGAGGGATGCAGTCTCGGAGGGAGTGGTAGTGTCTCTCGAGGCTGCGGTATGGCTCTAAGAGTCGGTGATACTGGTGGTCCAAGGCAGTGGTCATCTTGACAAAAGTGAGTTAGAGAAGGAGATGACTCACGGCAGGTGCAAGGATAGATGCTAGTGGAGGATCACTATAACTCGGTAGGGAAGAAGGCGAAAACGGGAAGAATCAAGGAGAGGGTAGTACTGGTCGCAGAGACGACGAATGGCCGCGAAGGCCACATCCTGGTAGGCGAGCTGGAGTGTAGGCCTCACCCATCACCAACGGTGACGGCGTAACTCGGGACGGAGAGGGTGGTGTGGAGGCGTGCCCAGGTACTCATGACAGCATTGGGCCACTCGATAGAGGATGGGCCTAGCCTTGTAATTAGAGATATGGCTAGACCCGTCAGACTTAACCTTGTACGATAAGGAAAACACAATCCTAGTTGGGTGCGTTAT